>CM019151.1:134302459-134359060 GCA_009733165.1 Naja naja | reverse complement strand
TGAAGTGATTCTAGGCAGGTATTGCCTTACTCATTCAACCAGTTCTCAACAATGTATACCATGTCTGCCCACTGTCCACTTAAAAATTATGAATGACTATAGACTTAGTACAGACAGACATAGCTGTCAACATCAATGCTTCAAGACCAGATAACCAACAATCTAGACATAAACCCTTCAAGTTGTGGTTGCCAAATCAAAAGGAAAATTTGCCACCAAGGTAGAAATCACTCTTCCCCAAGAACAGAACACTCCACTATACCTGTCATGGTTGAACACTATCGAAATAGCTGTAGGCATATGATCCAAACCCTATCTACTATGTAACATACTTTTCCAACATGGATATAGTCAATTTCACCATGCCATACATCATCAAACACAGTAACACCCACTAAAACCAACCTGCAATATATTTATTTTCATTTTACATCACACCCTCATTTCCTATATCAAGTGTCCCTCACAATTTTTCTGTAGGATGAGAGACGATCCTAGGTATTCATGCTAGACTAAAAGTACATTTATATTATATGATAAGCCTTTAATTTTGTTAAGTTTGCATGAAGAGTCAGACGCGAGGAGTTCCAGCAAAGAGTTTATTAGTGACTACAGCTCGAATGGACCCGCCCTGGCTTGGCTACGCTGTTTATAGCCTGCAGCCGTAGCTGCCAGCCAATGGGAGTGCAGGGTTTCTTCCCGCACTATTTAAACCAATACCATTTGACATTTTACAAGAACAGTTCAAATAAACCAATAACATTCAAACCTACACATATAACACCCTCCCCACTAGGTTCAGTCCATACCAAACCCCAACCTATCTAATGTATTCCTTTAAATAGGTGGGGCTCTTAATGCAGTTGAGACCTTCGTGGTTCAGAAGTTTTAACGTTCTCACCCAGTGAGAGGGAAATGTGTCTACTGACATTTCCTGTTGGGACTTCCTGAGGAAGAAGACCCTGTTAGACTGTTAGAATCTGGTCTCTCCTCCCAACCCATCTCCATTCCAATGTCAGCACCCAAGTCAGGTAGTGATGTGCAATCTTCCACTTCTAAGGATGGATCTTGGCTTTGTGACAGGGTTCGATGGTTCCTGCGCAATGGCTACACAGGGTTGATTCCTGTTTGCTGATTTTCCTCCTGTTCCCTCCCCCTAGAAGAGACATCAGGTGAGGGACCCAGAGAGAGAGGCATGTTCCTGAGGGAACCTGGATCTAAGTTGGTCAATGTGCCTGCTCCAGAGGAGGCCATCCTCTGTTTGTACCCTGTAAGAACGAGGGCCCGTGATGTGAGTTATTTCAGCAGGAATCCACAAAGGTTCACCTATAAGGTTCCTAGCATAGACAGAATCTCCCACACTAAAAGAACGAACTTTGGAAGTGGAATCCAGTGGTGCGTTGGGTGCAGGGATGAAGGCGGTCAAGGGAAGACTCCAGTTTCCTGCCCATCAACAACTCTGCTGGGGACAAGTTATTTGATGGGCTAGGAGTGATGTGTTGAACACTAAGAAGTTTTCAAGCTTCTCAGTGATGTCCCCAGGACCCAGCTGCTGAAGCTTCTTTGGTGCTGCACCATGCGTTCAGCCCGCCATTGGTCAAGGGTGCCCAGGGGCAGTGAGGGCATGTCTGATGCCCTGTTGAGCTAGAAAGGATTCAAAAATGTTAGATGTGAATTGAGGGCCATTGTCAGAAACAAGGACATCTGGTAACCCATGGGTGACAAACAATTTTCTGAGCTGCTTGATGACAGCCTCAGTTGTAGTGGATGTCATATTACTCTAGCCATTTAGAGTATGCATCTACTATCACTAGAAAAGTGTGCCCTCTTGTAGGGCCTGCAAAATCAATGTGGATTCTAGACCATGGGCCCCTAGGACATTCCCATTCCTGTGTGGGGGCGGAGGTGGGGCAGGCCTGACTACCTGGCAATTGGGACAAGATGCTACCCAGTTTTCAACCATTTTGTCAATACCTGGCCACCATACATAACTCCCCAAACCTTTCATCCTTACAATCCCAGGATGACCCATGTAACATTTCCAAAACCTCCTTTGCAGTTTTGCAGGAATAACCACCCTGTTACCCCACAAAATACATCCTCTTAATACAGATAATTCAGTTTGCCTGGACTTAAAAGGTTGGGCAAGGTGAGGTAGATCTTGAAGAGGCCAACCTTTCTTAATCCAGCCCATAACAGGTGCCAACACAGCATCTTTGGTAGTTTCTCTGGCAATCTCAGCAGCATGGACTGGAAGCTTAGCCACGGTCCTCCAGGAAAAGGTGTGAGTTTCAAGTTCAAAGTCCTCCTTGTGGCAAGGTAGTGGGCAACGACTCAGTGCATCAGCATGTCCAATGTCCTTGCCAGGCCTGTGAATCAGTTTGTATGAATAGGCTGCAAGAAATTCAGTCCACCTCAGCATTCTTGGTGACAGGATATTAGGTGTAGGTTTGTCTCCTGCCACAATGCCTAATAAAGGTTTGTGATCTGTAACAATGGTGAATGACCTGCCATACAGATATTCATGAAATTTCTTAACAGCTGCAACAACTGCTAAAGCCTCCTTGTCCAATATAATTCCTCTCTGCTTTGGACAAAGTGCGAGAGTAAAATGCAATTGGGGCTTCCCTTCCATTGGGAAGCCTGTGACTCAAAACCCCACTCCAAAAGGGGATGCATCACAAGTCAGAACAACAGGCAAATTCTCAGAGAATTGTATCAACACAGCATCAGACGTGATTAGTCTCTACTGTTAAATGCTGACTGTTCCTTCCGCCCCAGATCCAAACAGCTTCTTATCAAGCAGGCGATGTAAGGCTCAGCAATAGATGCTTTGTGAGGTAGAAACATGTGGTAAAAGTTAATAAGTCCAAGGAAGGCTTGCAAATCTGCCTTGCATCGAGGTTTAGGGGCTTCCTTGATTGCTTTAACCTTGGCATCAGTAGGATGGATGCCATGCTTGTCAATCATATACCCCAGGAACTCAACTCTGTCTGTTTTGAGTGTACATTTGTCTTCCTTGACTTTTAAACCGCTTTTCTGAATCTGGTAAGGACTTCTCTGAGTCTTTCTTGAAGCTGAGTGTCATTTTCAGCAATACATCATCAAAATAAGGCACTACCCCTGGCAGTCCTTGCAACATTCTTTCCATAAGGCTTTGAAAATGCCAGGTGCCACTTCAAATTGTAGTCTTTACATTTGAAGGCACCTCTATGAGTCACAATGTGCTCTGCAGTGGCATCATCAACTGTTAATTGTTGATATGCCTGAGCAAGTCCAGTTTAGCAAATACTGTACCCCTGCCAAGGGAATGGAGCAGATGATGCACAACTGGTACAGGGATATGCGCTGCTGCAGCATGGTTAAGTGTCCCCTGTAGTCACCACAGATTCTCACTGACCCATCAGCCTTGACTGGTGTGACTATGGGTGTTTCCCATCTGGAGTGGTCAGTAGGCTCTAAAACCCCTTGAGCAATGAGCTTATCTAATTGTGCATCAATTTTTTCCTTTAAAGCAAATGGGACCCTCCTGGGCTTTAAACGAATTGGGGGCACCTTGGGGTCTAGGCTGAAAGCAATAGGGGTCCCCATATACTTGCCCAGTCCTTCGCTGAAGACCTCTGGAAACTCAGACTTCAAGGACTCTTCCCAGTCAGAACTGCTCACGTGATGGATGCCAGTCACCTCGATGCCAAGTGGCTTGAACCACTCAAGTCCCAGCAAACTTGGGCGATCCTTGTCCACGATGGTCAGGGGCAAACGCTTGGTGTGGCCTTTAAACTGCACGTTGAAATCTCTCGCCCAACTACTGGAATCTTGTTCCCTTGGTAGTCTTTGTCAGTGCTTGCTTCTGGAAATGCTTTTTCTGAATTTTGGGAAAGAGTCTGTGGATAGTGTCCCATGACACCATAGATAAATAAGAGCCTGAGTCCACTTCCATTTGGCAAGGCCTTCCTTCAATAAACACCTTCACATGTACTTTTCTGCTTTTTAAGGGTGAAGAATGACCAATAGTGATTGTTTGGTGAGTTTCATTCTTGTTTCTAAATTTCCATTTTTCAAGGAAATTGTTGGGCTTAAAGTCTCTATCAGGAAATTTCTTCCTAACTGGTGGAGTTCTGGATGATTTGCAGACTCTGGCTATGTGACCCCGCTTTCACAACGTAGGCAAATGGAGTCAAAGAACTTGCATTCAGTGCGGGTGCCCCCCCACAGCCTCTGCAATAGAACCCTGCCTGTTTTTCCCAGAGTCTTTTCTTTTTCTCCATTCTGAGTTTAAAAATCCTCCTCTGCCTCACTGCCATCAGAATCAGAGTCTATTTGTTCGCAATGAGCTGTTGTGGATTTTTCCCCATCAGAATGGCTTGAGGCCTGGCTTGAGGCCTTGTTAATCTTTTCATGGCCGCAGCTGAGGACTTGGTGGCTTCCGCTGAAACAGCTTCTTCAATGGCTCTTTAAACGGGTTTCATTAAAAGTTTGCTTTGTAAGACCTTATCTTTAGGCCTAAAACAAACCGATCACGCATGGCCTCTTCTAAGTTGGTAAAGTCACAAGCACCCCAATGTCCCTTAAACTTGCCACGAAGTCATTAACATTCTCGCTATCCCTTGATCCCGACGGTAAAATTGTGTTCTTAATGAGGCACGATACTTGTGGGGCATGGGCTCTAAAAGTTTTCAATCGGGCCATTCCATTACCTTCAGCTCTGCTGTTCCCGCCAACTTTCGCCATTTTGAAGACTGCCGGACCGCAGTGCGGAGAAAGACCGCCTTCTTCCCTCTCGGGATGCCGGCGAGATCTCCCTCCAGGAACATGTGGAACGATCCGATACGATTCCCAGTCTTCGCCGGATCGCGGTGCTGGGGGTGTTCAGCAGCCATCTCGCCAGTTGCTTGTTCGTCGGCCGCTTCTCTTCAGGGAAATCCCATCCTCGTCCGCCAGTGTTAAGTTTGCATGAAGAGTCAGACGAGGAGTTCCAGCAAAGAGTTTATTAGTGACTACAGCTCGAATGGACCCGTCCTGGCTTGGCTACGGCTGTTTATAGCCTGCAGCAGCTGCCAGCCAATGGGAGTGCAGGGTTTCTTCCCGACTATTTAAACCAATACCATTTGACATTTTACAAGAACAGTTCAAATAAACCAATAACATTCAAACCTACACATACATAACAAATTTCTCATTAGAAGTAGTTGACAAGTCTATTTGATTACTAATCCTTGATCTGTTATTGACAAGATTTTGATTTGCTTGTTGACCCTATTCTGTAATAGCAGACAAGCAGACTGCCATGTTAAGCCTCCCCCTCTATTTTCCTCATTTGCCCAGTCCCCTATATTTTGCACTCTCATTACACCAATTGTCCTGTCTCATGTCTTTATTGCTCTTATTTGGAGCCTCTTATCACAGATGGTGTGCATGACCTCAGCAAATCAGGGGGAGAAAGCTGTTCAGTGGGAGGAGGGAGAAAAAGAGACAGCACTAGATAAACTTTGAAAGCAAACTCAACTCTTCTACGTAAGATTTGTTCTATCAGTAAGAGCTGTCTCCTTTTTAGCTACATATATGTCAAGCTGAAACATTTTCTCTTTTCTATGTTCCTTGGCTTTGCCAGCCACAATTTTTGTGGATCTTTTCTGTTTCATTCTGCTTTCATGGTGAGTGTCTGGAGCATTTTTCTTCAGTCATTAGTTTCATATGCTATGAGTGATAGGTCTTCTTCAACTCCTTTTTATCCCTCTGTGTTAATTATAACTTTGCCTTTGTTGACTTGTTTCTTCATAGTAATGTCCTATTTGCTGCTGGAACTTTGTATTTATGTGTTTGTTATTTATATTTGGTTTGAACTTTGCTTTGGCTAGTTCTGATCGTTAAACCTTGTTTATCCCTTAAAGTTATTCAAAGAAAAATACTTGATTCAAGTTATTTCAAAGTAAAGTATTATTTATTTGTAACTAACAGAACAATTAATAAATAATTATAGAAAATTATTTACAGAGTCTTCTTTCTATTTCAGTTTTCTTGTTCCTTTCAGCTTAGGTATTAAAGTCTATAGTCTTTTAGCCTAGGAACTCTTTTTCTCTGTTTCCTCCTTTACTTCCAGAAACTGAGATAGTTATTGTTTAAGAGAAAATATTCTACTATGCTGAATATTCCTTTAAGCAATGCCTTAGAATAACTCTCTTAGAAACTTTAAACCCTTTCTCTATTTTCTCTAGATTATAACAAACCTCACGTAGGAAATCTCTTTGTGGGTCAGATCTCCTCAGGGAAATGACAGTTGATGCCCTTATATACTGAGGGGTATGGTTCACATGTCAGTGCTTAGTGTCACCTGGATTGGTGATTTTGATCACCCCATCAAATCATTCAAAGTTAAACTGCATAGCAACACCAGAACCCCTTCTCTATGCATTTACACACTTTATACTTTTTTTACATATATACATATTGGCTATGTATATATATACACACTATGTACAATCATTAGGTAGCTCCATTACATAATCAGAGGTAATTTACTTAGTAAGTACTTGTGCTGCTCTCTGGGTAGGGGCTTGGTAAAAAATGTCACATTTGCTCCTTCATTTCTGTGTACACTGTTTTGATAAATCCTGCTTTTGATAACTGTCTGACATGTTTGTATTTTATGTCTATGTGCGGATCTTTGGCTCACGGCTTCAGCTTTTGATATCTCAATGGCTGCATTATTATCCTCATGGATATTATTGGATATTCAGGTTTCATCCATAAACCCTTCAAGAGTTCATCAAACCACACAAGGTTATTACCTTAGACAAACATGTGTATTCAGCTTCAGCTGTTGAAATGGCTATTAACTTTGTTACCTGAATACCAATGCATGGGACAGTTATCAAGTACACTATATACCCAGATACTCTTCCTAGATCTGGTGTCACCTGCCCAGTCGGCATCAATATCTGTACAGTCTCAGGGATTTCATAAAAGTATGGTTCAAGAGGAAAATTACAAAGTTCTTTAAGATACCTAAGAACCCTCTTTTGATCCAATCAGTGTGTGTAGGGTTCTCTGAGTGTCTTGAAAGAATATTTACAGACAGGCTAATGTCAGGCCTTGCCCAACCTTATATATATAAAAGTTATCCCAATATGGATTTGTACAATGTCTTGTATTCAAAATCCTCACTTTCACTATACATGTTCCTAGGGAAGTCTGTTTGCATGGGAGTTTCATGGGCTTGGCCTCTGCCATATGCACCTGTCAATTAAATCTAAGATTTTATCCCACTGAGAAAGCTCAAATCCTTTCTCAGTTCTCTCTTAAACTGAACCCCAGAAATTTGTCAATCTGGCCTAGAGGCTTCAGTGCAAACTTTTTATTTACCTGATCAGAGAAGGACTTACTCCTCTCTCTCCTCTGATTTACTGATGTATAGAGAATGTCATCAACATACACCAGAACAGTCTCTTTGACATCATTTTCTTGCCTGATGAAAGCACATTCATCAGCTGGTGAGGCGGTGAAACCTATCTGCCTTAGACACAGTAAGGCATTTATACCACCTTCTGCCAGACTATTTCAGACCATAGAGACTTTTGTTAAGAAGCCAGATTTCATCTTCTCTATGATCTACCAGAGGTGCCCTTACATAGATTTCTTTGTCCAATTTGCGTGCAAATAGGCCATTTGCACATCAAACTGCAAAACACTCTCCCCATGTATGGCAGCTATAGTGAGAGCCATCTTTACTCAGGGCTCAGAAGGTATCATCAGGGTGAGAAGGTCATCAAAATCATCAGGGTATTCTCAAGAAGCTCTGTGCCACCAGTCTCGCTTTGTATAAGAAATTCCCATCATCCAGTGGCTTCTTCTTATAAACCCACCTAAGGTGGGTCTTTTGGCAATTTAGCTGGTGTGAACACCTCTAACCCCTGAGGCTGTTCATCTCCAAATCCATAGCAGCATGCCAATTACCCTGCTCTTTGGAGGCAGCTTAATACATCCTCATATCTTTGAGAGTGGTCGATGCCAAATTAACACTAGTGATGAAGTCATTATACCTTTCAGGTTTCTTATTCCTAGTAGTCCGATTGGTCTACTAACTGGCTCCTGTTTACAATTTGAATCATCCAAATTATCCAAATTGTCATCACCTTCATCACTTACAATTTGACCATCTTTACCAGTTTCCATTTTGAGTGCCCCTTCTCCCAGGTCACTGCCATTTGCTTCTTGAGAATTCCCTTAAGGGGTCTGGAGATTGCCCTCTCCCACATTCTCTGGAGCCAGATGTGTCACCATCTCTAGATGGGGTTTCTGACACATTTTTGTCTTTACTGGCGAATCATGGGCTTGTTTGAATCAGAATATCATTGGCATGGATTCTGCTCCAGTTAGTGCTCTCATAGAAGGTGGCTGATCTTGATATGACAATCTTCTTGTCATTATCAACAAATTTGTAAGCCTTGGACCCAGGCTCACCCTACAAATCTTAATTTGATCGACCTCCTGTCCCCTTCTTTCTCAACTCCTTGGGAACATGCACATCGGCCATTACCCCAAATACATGCAGATGTCTTAAATTAGGTTTACACCGTAGATCACCTCATATGGGTTTTTGTACAACACTCGACCATACCCTGTTGAGAGTGTAGTTTGCGTACAAAATGGCCTCCCCCAATAAGCAAATTTCAAGCCAGCATCCTCAAGAGCATCTCATCATTGTTTGGAGGACCCCATTCTGTCTCTCAGAAATTCCATTCTGGAATGCAGACTAAGGAGCTGTCCTAAGGTGGACTAACCCCATCTCCTTCAACCAGACAGAGAAGTTGTTAGAGTTAAACTTCGGTTCCTCTGTCTGTCAAGATTTTCTGAATCTTGATTTTATATTGATTTAGGATCAGATTATAAAACTCCCTAAATTTGGAAAAGGTCTGCTCTTTGGATTTGAGGGGTACACAAATCCATATCTACTATGATCATCCACTATGGTGAGAAAGTAGATATTCTTACCGAGAGAGGGCTTCAAGGGACCCACCAGGTCCATGTACACCAGCTCAAAAATGTGTTTTGATTGCCTCTGGGATTTTCTGGGCGCTGGCTTCACCCTAGACTTGGCTCCCCTGCAAACAGAGCAGTCCATAAACACATTACAACCCTTAACACATAACCCCCTAGAGCACTCAGGTAGTTTCTGCACAATCGGGAAACTGAGGTGGCCAATCCTCCTGTATAGGAGATGGGCACACTCATCGTGCAGGGGTTTGCCAATGGACAAGGTATTGGCAACCTTAGACTGATCATCATTGTGCTCTGTGTTAAATCTTACATGCTTGGTGTTCTTACTTTTATTTACAACACTGTTACCATTCCCCTTCTTTTGTGTGTATCCCTCATGGTTGACCTCAGGCCCCGCTTGGGAGTCACCATCTGGTTCACCAGTATCAGCCTGGTAACTGGCACCAGACTCCTCAAGCCTCACAATGGGGGAGTAGTATGGTAGGTTATTGATTATGATAACCTCTCCCACCATATGGCCATCCTGGGTCACCATGGCCTCCTCTTCTGAGAAAACCACATTTATATTACATTCCTTACTCAGTTTCAGAATACTCAGAAGGTTATGCTCCAATTTAGGAACATATAAAACATTATCCACATCACCAAGCTCAGAAATATATACACTGCCCATACCTGTGGCCTTTGTCCTCAGGCCATTAGCAACAGTCACATTGCAGCTGTGTTCTACCAAATTACTAAACAACAATTTGTTACATACCATGTGTCTGCTGGCACCACTGTCCAAAAGCCATAACTGCTCACACTTCTGCTTTGTGAGTCTGGGGTAATTTGTCTCAGTTATGCTTGTAAAGTTGTCATTTTGCTTATAATTGGTTCTTTTGTTACCTCTGTAGCCCCTTGCCCCTTCTCTGGTTTACAGGGTTTACCTGGGGCCTCCTTTTAGGAGTGGGTGACCTCTTTCTACTTTTACTGTTAGAGCGTCCCCTTTGAACTGTCCTTACACCTATGAGACTGGGACAGTCTTTCCTAAAATGCCCCATTAATCTGCACTTGAAGCACTCACCAATTGTATTTACTCTAGTGGGACTCCCAGTCCCTCTAGTCATCCCCCTTTCCTTATGGAAGGCTGCCCTATCCTTCCTAAGGTTAAATTCAGCAATGAGCTTGCCTGTCAGAATTTCTAGTGACATACCATTATATGTGGAGTTATCCAATTGGGAAATAAAATTGTCCCAACTGGCATCCAAGGAATTAATTATTATGCTGATTAAACTCCATTCAGAGATGGGTTCCCCCCTTAAATTTAATTCCTCCCTCATCCTCTTTAAATTACAGAGGTGCTCATTGATATCCATTCCAGCCCTTAATTTGGATGAATGGATCTCTCTAGAAATTCTGGCAGTTGTGTTATAATTCTTTGAATTAAACATATTAAACAGAATTTCCCAAAGTTCACATACAGTAAGCCCATGGGGGATGCTAGGGTAAAGTGCTGGATCAATTGACAAAAGAATTAAACAAAATATTTTATGGTGCAGCAGGTCCACTTCTATAGACCAGAGCTTGGGAGGGGGATCAATTAGTAAGTTCATCCCATTCTCCTTCATTAGTATCACTTGTATCTCCCTAGCCCACTCATGAATATTTTTCCCTGAAACAGATAATTTATTAAAGCCAGAAGGCAATAGATTAGAATTTCCTTGTGAATAAAGGCTGTTCTGCTGTCCACTGTGCTGAAATCCCCTGTCAGCACAGTAAGGCAGGGGTATAGAGACAGCAGGCTTGTTCCTCATTGGCTTAGATGCAAGCAGTTGCTCCTCCCAGATGGGAGGGGGAGAAAAAACGGTTTGCGCATGTGCGAAGCTCATTCTGTTCCTGACTTCACTGAGGAAGGAGCTCGTCAGTTGAGCTCCAGAGGTGGGCCTCTGGCCTGCCACTGAAGTTCCCAGCTGAGCATGCACAGAGGCCATACTTCGTGGGACATTGCCGGAGAAGGAACCCTTCACTAGGGCTCCTCTGGTGACCCTCAGGCCAACCCCCTGAGCTTTGGCCTGTGCCGTTGAGCTCCCAGGAAGGCCCTCATAGGCTGAAGATGTCACGGGAGCCAAGGTCGCCGCCAGAACAGGTGAGTATCGGCCCAGAGTTGACAGGAGGCCGTCGGGGAGGGCCACTGTCATCTGGGTGGGCCTGGGTAGGCTGTCGTGAGATGGGAGGCATCCGTGTAGGCCAGGGTGGTGTCAGCGTGGGAACAGCAAGCTGAGGACTTTCCTGGAAGGCTGTAGTAAATCAGGGTCTGTCTAGATAGCTATAGGTAGATCAGCCCCCTTCTTGGCTATGGGTAGACCTGGGCCTTTCCAGGTAGTCGGGTAGACCAGGACTCTTCTCGACTACAGGTAGACCGGTGCCTTTCCAGATGGTCTGGGGTAGACCGGGACTCGCGTGGAAGGGCTGAAGTAGTCCAGGTCCCAAAAGCTATGGCGAGGGTTTTAATGCTTTTTACTTCCAGCTCGGTGGCGAGTTGTCTGGCTCTCGTTGTTGGGGCCGTGACTGGACTGGTCATCTGGGCATGGGTCCAAGCAGCCTGAACTAGTGACATGCCCAGCATGGTTGGGCACTTGATGCCGCTGTCACTAGTGGGGCTAGTCCTTGTACTGGCTGGCTGCTTGGGCTGCTGCAGCAGTAGACACTGCCAGAAGAGTAGCCTCTAGGTTGTGGGCATGCTGGTTCATTAAGTTCTCTGAGGCAGGCAGAGAGGCGGCAGGCGCCATTTCCAAGTGAGACTTTTGAATTTCCCACCTTTGAGCCGCTATTTTGTTTGGTGGGAAAGCCGAGAGAAATTGCTGTTGGCTTCCAGCAGCGCGTTGCCAGCGGTCAAGGGGATTTCAGGGCAGGACTGGGTAACCCTTACCAGTCTGCTGCCTTCATGGGCCCCAGTCCTGTCCCTGACTGCTTCCTCTGGCACGATCTGTCAGATTAGATTGCGGAGATCTGTAGCCGGATCGCCGCTTACCAACAGTAAGCCAAAAACCTTTAGGAAGTTGATTCTGGTTTCTTCCTTTTAGTTAGGTTTTTAGTTGGGATGGGAAGTGGCATTCTTCCCATCTCTGTTGCTTCGCCCACTGCTGAGCTGGGCGAGGCTGGCAGGCTTTTGAGGGGGAAGCATTCACTCAGGGCTTCAGTGAATGAGAGAGGGTGACAGCTGTCAGGTTTCTTTCCGCTTTCTCTTCTGTCAGCCGGTGCTTGCTTCTCTGAAGCCGTTCCAGACTCTGGTTCTGCTCTCTTCTGTGATGCCATGAGCCTTGCTTTGGCTCTGGCCATCACTCTGGCACTCTTCCTAAGTGCTTTGAAACTGGGCATCTTTGAATAGCTTAGGGAAAAGACAGTTTTGACTAGCCGCCCTCTGCTACCAATTGTTATTTATATTTGGGTTTGAACTTTGCTTTGGCTAGTTCTGAATCATTAAACCTTGTCTATCCCTAAAGTTATTCAAAGAAATACTGAGCCCAAGTTGTTTCAAAGTAAAAGTATTTATTTGTAATGAACAGAACAATTAATAAATAATTATAGAAAATTGTTTACAGTCTTCTTTCTTATTTCAGTTATTCTTCTTGTTCCTTTCAGCTTAGGTATTAAAGTCTATAGTCTTTTAGCCTAGGAACTCTTTTCTCTGTTTCCTCCTTTACTTCCAGAAACTGAGATAGTTGTTTAAGAGAAATATTCGCCTATGCTGAATATTCTCTTTTAAGTAATGCCTTAGAATAACTCTCTTAGAAACCTTTAAACCTCTTTCTCTATTTTCCCTCTCTCTAGATATAACAAACCTCATGTAGGAAGTCTCTTTCATGGGTTGTAGATCTCCTCAGGGAAAATGACAGTTGACAGCCGCTTATATACTGAGGGGGTGTCTTGCCATGTCAGTGCAGGGTGCTTAGTGTCACCCTGTGATTGGTAGATTTGATCACCCCATCAAATCTATCTAAAGTTGTAAACTGCATAGCAACACCAGAAAGTTCCACTTTCTGACAGTTTCCAACTATGAAGATCTAAAAACAACAATACATACAGCGGTAGCCTGTAAAATTCTAAAAATACCATCCAAACCATCCCAGTGAGCCTTTCCTACAGTATATCTTTTTCTAACAATATCTGGTGCCTGATAATTCTTTTTGCCCAGGCTGAAATGGCCATAGAAGGATATCTATACAACAACCACAGGAAAGGCTGCATGCCCACAGTAAGCAAAAGCAACCAATAGGAATTGGGCAGATCCTAATCAAATCCTGCATCATTACCATGATTGCTACTTAAGCATCATATATCACACATATGGCTTCCTTTGGGATGGAGAACCCTACTTTAACGCTGGATCAAATAAAAAACCTAGGTGTCTCCACTATGGGTGAGGAATGAGAGGGAAGTTTGATCATCAAAATGTATTATTCATGAACAGTTGGTGAGTTAGTGAGTCAACTTTCAGCCAATACTAGAGGGACAGTTAGATACGATGATCAGGAATGAAATAGAGCACAGAATTCATGTGATGTTGCCATGAGTTCTATCTTGAGTTACAGGGACCGCTGAATACATAGACTGTTACTAACAAAACAGAGTGTGGACCTCTGTAAAGGAACCAGGAGTTCTCATGCCCTCCTAAGAAATCAGGTGTTTCTCATAGATAGAGGTCACTTTAGTAAATGCAAGAATGTTGAAAGTTTTGTTTGTTTCTTTGTTTTAAACAAAACACATCAACCTCTTGTTCTACTTCCAGAGGATAGTGATAAAAAGTTTTAAATGTCTTATTATGCAAACACAACAAACTTGATATACAAATGCAGTGTAAATTACTTTATTATTTTCTCACTGTAGAAAAATGCTATTGCCATATATGTTGACTTTTTTCAGTCGGACAAGATATAGGACTGTGAGTACATCTATCCAGCCTCATGTAAAAAGCAAAGTTGTCATTCATGAAGTTTCAGATGTCTGCTTTCCAGGCTGTATTATTTTCAAGCAGATTTCTCTCATAGGACAAATTGATAGAATCTAGAAAGAGCAGTCTGAAGACAAGAAAAATTAAGGAGGCAAGTCCATGTGAAATATCTATGGCCTGGCCTTTTCTAATTTATCCTTCATCAGTTAGAACTGTCTTGCTATTATCTCATGTGGAAATTTACTCTCAGGTATGAACCTTTTTGTAACTATTTGTATCAGAGAAAAGCCTCTCAATCTTTAAAATAAGTAAGAAGAAATTAACATGAAAATTATTCTCCCTTAAAAATATTGTTAACTGGACTGGTGAACACATTTTGAATTTTGGGAGTGTATTGTTTGTGTTTTCATAAAATGAGAGTTGGGAATTATTAGATGATAATAATAAGTTAAAAATAAATTGAAAGCAAGCATGGGCTGAAATCTCTTATTTGGCCTATTTCATAAGAGTACAATTAGTGAAACTTAGGAGGAAAAAAAATACACACAATACTTTTTTGTCTCTCTCCATTACAAAAACCCCAAATGAAATGCATCGCAGTTGTATGTGAGAAAGATCTGGAGAAACAGAGACAGGAAATACTGCCTAGGGAATCATCATATAAGGGAAGACATAGCCCATGGTTGCATAATGAGTGGCATAAGAAGTTCTAAAGGGAAATTTCCTAAATTCTCAAGATACTTTCAGACTTTCAAAATTCTATTAATGTAATTTTACAATGTAATTCCTGTCTGGTCTGCCTGGAACAGCTAACATCTAAATCTATGTAAATATTTGAAAAAACACTCCTCCAGAAACGAACAAGCCAGTTTACAGATATACAATTTAAAAAGGCAAGGGCCTACAAACTTATATAGAATGTAATACATCTCCCTTTGAAACTCCTAAGAGGATCTAATAATTCCCTACCCTCATTTCCCATTTTTTCCCTCTCCCATACTTTATTAGATAGGCAGCCATCTGTCATTTATATTTTTTTTATAAATGCTGAGAGAGGAGTAAAAAGATGTGAAAGAATTCTTCATTTTCTCTAATCTTGGAGGCTGAAAATTGCAGCATGCAAGATTCCTAATTATTATTTTTAATTAAAGGATTTTTTTTAATTAAGTGAGCAGAAAGCCTGGAGGTTTTATGGCTGGCATACCCTGGAGAATATTCATCCTAAAACTGTCCCCCTCCCCCCCCTAGTTCCTAAAAACTAAGTTTCTATTTCTTGACTGTGGTAGTTTGAAAGCAATTAACTCATTTCTTATGATTTAAAAATGCATGAAAATCCATATTTTTGCATGACAGTTTCATAAGTGTGCATTTTCTTGCATCTGAGCCAAGAACTGTATTGCAAGAATTATAATACACATGGTCAGAAAGACAACTGCATTTTATTTGTGTGTCTGCCTGGAAAGAATAGATAATGTTGGTTTGCTTAGGAATTCAAAAGAGATAATAATGTATTAGTCATGGGAACAGGATTAGAAGTAATGTACTATTAATGGAGACCTCTTCAGGATCTGATGAGGGTTCTAAGCTGTTAGCAAGTTTCTAAGCTATTATACTTTTATTTTTATTTTTTTTATTCATATTTATATCCCGCCCTTCTCTGGAGACTCAGGGGGGCTTACAATTTTTGGGATACAATCCAATGCGCTCAGCAATAGCCTTCCTTCCATTGTATATGCCTGCTTATTACTAAGCGGCATTTTTACAAAGTCAGCTTATTGCCCCCAACAATCTTGGGTCCTCAGTTTACCTACCCCGAGAGGATAGAAGGCTGAGTCAACCTTGAGCCTGGTGGGATTCGAGCCTGCAATAATTACAGGCAGCTGGAACTAAGTGCTAGGCTATTAACAGCTGCACCACCAAGGCCCTACTTAATCTTAAGATCACAATTTTCCAGTTTATTAATCTCAAATGTATATTATCAGTAGATACTATAGTGTGTATGTATAGATATGGGAATTCTCTGTTTAATAATTGTAATGGTTCATAGGAATTTTATGCCTAGATCACAAGTTTTTTGTATATAGGAGCTCTAAGGCAAATTTGCAAGGCACATGAAACTTGACAGCTGATCTGCCTGGCTTTAAATGTCGTCTTTCTGCCTGGCACAAAATAGATATCTTATGGAAATCAGAGACAGAAATGAAGAAAAGCCATTAGTAATTGATTAGCAAAAGAATGCTCTAGGCATAGAGATTTAATTATGGTAATCTCACTATCAATCTTAAAATAGACAAGAGTATAATCCTTCTAAGAAACAAGGCTATTGTTGTTTAGGCAGAATTCCTGTTTTTTCTTTATATGTTAAAGTACTGAACACCTTTAACAGCAATAAGAGATAAGGCTAACTTTGTTTATTTATTTATTAGATTTATATCCTGCCTTTCTTCCAGAAGTTCAAAGTAGCATACATTGCAAACCTACAGGTGAAACTCGAAAAATTAGAATATCATGCAAAAGTTCATTTATTTCAGTAATGCAACTTAAAAGGTGAAATGAGATACTCATTACATGCAAAGCAAGATAGTTCAAGCTGTGTTTTGTCATAATTGAGATGATTATGGCTTACAGCTCACGAAAACCCCAAATCCACAATCTCAGAAAATTAGAATACTGTGAAAAGGTGCAATATTCTAGGCTCAGGTTGAGGCCCTGGTGGACACCTGGCATAGGGCTGCCTCCAGGGCTCTTGACCAAGTTGTTCCTTTGTGGCCTCTGACCTGGTACAGATCCCGGTTGGCTCCCTGGTTTTCCACGGACTTCCAGAAAATGAAGCGCCAGAGGAGAGGCCTAGAGAGCAGTTGGAGGTCCAGAGAGTCCGAATCTGACTGATTGCAGTTAAGAATCTATACTAAGTCTTATCTTGCTGCGATGGGAGCAGCGAAGTATCCGTACTTCTCTGATCTCATTGCATCTGCAGATAATTGCCCAGCCACCCTGTTCAGAGTCACCCATTCCCTCCTTAACCAGGGGGAGGAGTCTCTGCGGGGATGGGCCGAGGAGTTTAGTCAGCATCTGATGGACAAGATCGCTCAGATCCGGGCTGGTCTGGACTCCGATTGGTCAGAATCTGACGGGAGCGAGGCGACGGGTCTTATGGATTCCATCTGGGAGGAGTTTGATCCTGCGACTCTGGATGAAGTGGACAGGATCATGGGGAAGCTGAGCATTGCCATGTGTTTATTGGATCCATGTCCCTCCTGGCTGGTTTACACCACCCAGGAGGTTACGTGAGGCTGGCTCCAGGCAGTGGTCAATGCTTCTTTGAGTGAGGGATCCTTTCCCTCTGCCTTGAAGGAAGCGGTGGTGAGGCCCCTCCTCAAGAAGCCTGCCTTGGACCTGGCTATTTTGAACAACTTTCATCCTGTCTCCAACCTTCACTTTGTTGTGAAGGTTGTTGAGAGCGTGGTGGCCTGACAGCTCCCGGTGTTCCTGGAGGAAATTGACTATCTGGATCCATACCAATCGGGTTTATGGCCCGGGTACAGTATGGAGACGGCATTGGTCGCACTGGTGGATGACCTCTGGAGGGCTCAGGATAGGGTTCATTCCTCTGTCCTGGTCCTATTAGATCTCTTAGCGGCTTTCGATACCATCGACCATGGTATCCTACTGTGACGCCACGAGGGGCTGGGGGTTAGGGGCACTGTTTTATGGTGCTTCTCCTCATACCTCTCGGGTCGTACACAGGTGGTGTTGGCAGGAGCAGAGATCAGCCCCGAGGCTCCTCCTTTGTGGGGTGCCCCAGGGGTTGGTTCTTTCACCCTTCCTGTTGAACATCTATATGAAACCGCTGGGTGAGATCATCCATGGTTTTGGGGTGAGGTATCATCAGTATGCTGATGATACCCAGCTTTTTATCTCCACCCCAAACCAACCCAGTGATGCCCTCAACTTGATGTCCAGGTGCTTGGAAGCAGTACGGATCTGGATGGGGAGGAACAGGCTTCAGCTCAACCCGGCTAAGACCGAGTGGCTGTATGTACTGGCATCTCGAGTTATCCAGGATGTTCCATCTTTAGCTATCGTGGGAGAGGTGTTGCCCCCCATAGATAGGGTATGCAACTTGGGTGTCCTCCTGGATGTGCGGCTCAGTTTGGAAGATCAGGTGGGAGCCGTGGCCAGGGGGGCATTTGCAAAGGTTCGCCTGGTGCACCAGCTGCGCCCCTATCTGGACCGAGATGCCTTACGTATGGTCACTCATGCGCTTGTTACCTCCCGTTTGGACTACTGCAATGCTCTTTACATGAGGCTGCCCTTGAGGACCACTTGGAGGCTTCAACTTGTCCAGAATGCGGCTGCGCGGGTTGTGATGGGAGTGTCCCGATAATCCCATATTACACCCCTCCTGCGTGAGCTGCACTGGTTGCCGGTTGCCCTCCGGGTGAGATTCAAGGTGCTGGTACTCACCTATAAAGCCCTACATGGCTTAGGACTGGGGTATTTGTGGAAAACCCTGTTGCCAGCAACAACTTCCCAACATCCCGTGAGCTCCCACAGATAGGGCCTTCTTGGGGTGCCGTCGGCCAGACAATGTCGGCTGGTGACCCCCAGGGGCAGGGCCTTCTCTGTGGGAGCATTCACCCTGTGGAATCAGTGGCCCCTGGAGCTACGGGTGGCCCCTTGACCTTTAATCCTTCTGTCGTGGCCTGAAAACATGGCTTTTCCAGCTTGCCGACCTGGACTGATGGAGGGGATGGGGTTTTTAGAGGCAATTTTATCAATTTTAAATAGTTTATTGGGATATTGGTTTAGTTGTTTTTTAATATTTGTATTGTATCTTTTTATTGTTGTGCTCCACCCTGAGTCCTTTGGGAGATAAGGCAGCATAGAAATTCCAAAATAAAATAAAATAAAATAAAGAAAGAAAGTGTCCCACTCTAATCAGCTAATTAAGCCATAAAACCTGCAAAGCCTTTAAATGGTCTCTCAGTCTGGTTCAGTAGGAATCACAATCATGGGAAAGACTGCTGACCTGACAGTTGTGCAGAAAACCATCATCGACACCGTCCATAAGCAGGGAAAGCCTCAAAAGATAATTGCAAAAGAAGTTGGATGTTCCCAAAGTGCTGTATCAAGGCACATTAATAGAAAGTTATGTGGAAGGGAAAAGCGTGGAAGAAAAAGGTGCACAAGCAGCAAGGATGACCGCAGCCTGGAGAGGATTGTCAGGAAAAGGCCATTCAAAAGTGTTGGGGACTTTCACAAGGAGTGGACTGAAGCTGGAATCAGTGCATCAAGACCAACACACACAGACGGATCCTGGACATGGGCTTCAAATTTCATCAGAAGCATCTTACCTGGGCTAAAGAAAAACAGACCTGATCTGTTGCTTAGTGGTCCAAAGTCCTCTTTTCTGATGAGAGCAACTTTTGCATCTCATTTGGAAACCAAGGACCCAGAGTCTGGAGGAAGAATGCAGAGGCACACACTGCAAGATGCTTGAAGTCTAGTGTGAAGTTTTCACAGTCTGTGTTGATTTGGGGAGCCATGTGATCTGCTGGTGTTGGTCCACTGTGCTTCATTAAGTCCAGGGTCAACACAGCCTGGAGATTTTGGAGCACTTCATGCTTCCTTCTGCAGATGAGCTTTATAGGGATGCTGACTTCATTTTCCAGCAGGACTTGGCACCTGCCCACACTGCCAAAAGCACCAAAACCTGATTGAATGACCGTAATGAGCTATAAGCCATAATCATCACAATTATGGCAAATCACGGCTTGAACTATCTTGCTTTTCATGTAATGAGTCTATCTCATATATCAGTTTCACCTTTTAAGTTGCATTACTGAAATAAATGAACTTTTGCACGATATTCTAATTTTTCAAGTTTCATCTGTACTTTTCCTTGTAACAACTAGTATCTCAAATAGGTTGGACTGAAGAGAGTGGTTAGCCAAAATCATCAGAAAGCTTCCATGACTGGGGTGGACTTCAACCTGGACTTTATCCGTCTTAGTCAGCCACCTTAACCACTATATCACTGTGCTCTTTCCAGAAACTTTAAGATGTGGGACTTCAATTCCCAGAAGTCAACAGCCATTTTGCCAACAGACATTAAGAAACCATAACTCATTAGAAAACCACATTTCCCCAATTTTTCCTTTCCTCCAGAATGGTGTAGGAAATGTTTGTGAGGTATTATAAATTAATACATTAAAAATTTCATCTTCCCCATTAATCTGATGGAATTTTTTTTGGGATGGGGCTTTCTTCCATCTTATTTTTACCTTTTCTCTACTTGTTTTTAAATATTAGTTGCTGGTGTAGAAAAGTGGTTGCAAGGCCTTCATCAAGAACACATGAGCTTGTTCCACAACCAGGTTTTTTTGTGAGAGAAGTGCTAGAAGTCCTACTCCTAAAGTAGCTCAGTAAATGGATAGATAGGTTTTCATTTGTAACAATTAAATATCCAACACAGTCAATATAAGGACCATTAAACTCAGTGGAAAAAAAAATCAAGAATATACAGTTCTTGTTTAGGATTCATCACTGAATTTAAAAAGTTCTTTCTAACAATATGATTAGAATGTTCAGTCACCCAAGAAATGATTGAATCATCTAGCCAGGAAATGGCATTTTAAAAAGGGCATTTTTCAATTCTAGTTTTTTGATCTTTTAGTCACAAAAGGGGTCTGGCTCACACACTGTGGTTAGAGATAAGATGTCATGTGCCAGGTGTGTCCTGGAATGTAGTTGGTGGCAGTTGATATAGTCCAAGGCAGGAAGTAGGGCTAGATGAGAAGATACAGGAGTCTTTTGAAAAAGGGAGTTTGAGACTCTCATAATCTTAGCCATCTGCTACAATGGTAAATCTATAGAGAATCAGGAAGAGGACTTTACAATAACCACAATAGCCAAAACATAAAGTAATCTTCCCATGGAGTCTGTGTCCTGATCTGGTTATTATAAATGGCTGCTAAAAACTCTTCCATGTATCCATTATAGAGATGGCCCATACTGGCAAATCTACTTGAAAAGAGACAGGAATCTGATTATTTCTTTCCAACTGCTAGAAAGGTCAAACTTTGAAAAAGTCTACATGCACATTTTTATTTATAGATGCTCTCTCAATTCACTCATGTACTGTCAGCCCTTCAAAATTACCCAGTTTAGGAAACAGACTCCACAAGAAGGCTAGAACTAACCTTTATTGAGGCTATATTAACATAATTGTGTAAACTTGATTGTGTTTTTCTTCCCATTCCTAGTAAATAAGGAGTCTGGATCTCTTCTTAACACTTCCTCATTTCCCAGAGCTCAATGAATTTTTTAATCCTTTTTGATATTGTAACCGCTTCTAAGTATTTCCCTCAGACCCATTTTGACAGATCTCTATGTATGCACAAGCTCTTTTCCTTTTTGGAGAAGGATACTTTGGTCAAAGAACAAACAGACTTTAGAGCAAGATATTCAATATATGAAGGAAAAATAACACCAAAGCAGGATAGTATATTTTAAGTATATTAATTTTGTCTTGATTCCATTTCCAGATAACTGTTATAGGGGAAAAATTAGTCTTCTATCTTTCCTTCCTGCAAGACTTGCAGAAATACTACACATAGTGTTTGACTTACAACCACAATTGAGACCAGAATTCCCTAAGTCAGTAAGGATGTAAATCGAGTCATTACATAACCAAATTCAATTATATTACTGTCTCTTTCATGGTTGTTAAGCAAGTCCAGCTTCTCCAGTTGACGTCTTTTGTTGGAAACCAGCTGGGAATAATGCAAATCATAATCATATGACTGCAGGATGCTGCAACTGGTTGTAAATATGAGCCAGTTGCCAAGCATCTGAATTGTGGTGCATAAAGTGTGAGAATAGACCATAAGTCACTTTTTCTGAGGCTATCGCAACTTTGAATTATTGTTAAATGAATGATCCTATGTCAAAGACTACCTACTAACTTTATTGTTGTAGGTATAGTAGCAGAATTTTGAAAATTTTCCAGAGATTCTCTTGGTTCTATGTTATACCATAGAGCAGTGGCCCCAACCTTTTGGGTTCCAGAGACTGGTTTCATGGAAAAAGGATTTTCCACAGACTGAGGAATGTGGTTTTGCAACATGGTGGTGTCTGCATCCTGCGGATGGGGTTTCACTTGTTTGTGCGGCCCAGTTGCTGGCATGCCATAGAGAATCATGGCTGGATTTTTTTTACTTAGGTCCTCTTATAATCTTAAGCCTAACTGCACTTGGATAAATGAAAAAAAGTTTATCAATTAAAAAAAGTATATTCATACGTACTTTTTGGTCATCTTATAACCAAATAAATGCTAAAATCCCAATCCACCTAGAGATAGATATCCTTGAAATTCTCCTCTACTTCAAATAAATTTTAAAACAAATTCTTTCATCAGTTTGTATTAGAACAAGTATAAAAAAATGGTACAGAATTTTTTTACCTAGCAAATATTTTGTTTTATTGGAAACTTTAATGTGAGCTATACATGCTTACGGTTTCTTTCCATGCTAGATTGGATAAAGCAAAAGACCACATGCAATGTTTTACAGTGAAGCATGACATTTTCAGCTCACATCTCTGATAGTATGAAACACCTTCATTTCAAGAGGATCCAAAAGAAACAGAAGAGAAGCATTCCAAAATATCACCAAATAACTAGTCTGAAAATGTTTTTACTGAGACACCAACAGCCTGAATGCAAAAGTCTTTCTGTATGTGTCTAAATAAAAACCAGATAATGTCTTTTTATGTACTTGTTCTGCAATTAGATATTTCATGCTCCATAGAAGAATGTATTTTTACTTCTGTTTTTGCTTCTAAATGATAAATGTATATAACAAATGCTGAAACAAAATGCATATCCAAAAGAAATAATGAAGGCTTATTGTTGCATTTATTTTTCAATGGGCACTGGAGGGCTCTCCAAAGAATATTGAGGCACATCCTTGCCCTCTTCTTTATACATCTCAGATATAAGGGGAAACCTAATACAGAAGATACATACATATCACAAAAATCAAGTTGCCCCTTGTCCTTCTTTCACATGCTTATCTTCAAGAGAGCAGAACAAAACAAAACAAAACCAATAAAGCAAGAGAGGGGGAAATTTTGGAATGCCAGATGCTGGGAAGAAAACATCTTCTATTGGCATCTTGAGGACAAATCTATGGGAATTGTATCCTGATTTTTTAAAAAAGGACTGTGTTCAAAAGTCAGAATCCTTACATCTCTATATATCAGCTTGATTCAGCTGATTCCATTCATCTAAAGAGTTTTTTTCCCTATACAAAATGATTAAACTAGCCGTACCAGAATAATTTGTTTATTTAAACAAATATTAATCTTGGTAAATTAATCTGGATGCTCAAAAGCCATGAGAATAGTTAGGAGGAAAGTTTCATGTACAAAAGAAACTCTGTAGGAAATATTACAATGATCTAATACATATTGATTTTACAGAAGACAATGTTGAAAAAGCACTACACAATCTAAAACCATTTCTGTCTATTGGACCGGACGGAATATATGCCTACTTCTTAAAAAAGCTATCCACTGCCATAGCCAAACCTCTAAGCATAATCTTTGAAAAATCTTTCAGGACCATCTCCTTGCCAAACCTATGGTCACTAGCCATGGTCATCCCCATCTTCAAAAAGGGACACCCCAGCCTAGTTGAAAATTACAGACCAATCTCTTTATGCTGCATCACCTGTAAAGTCATGGAATCAATTATTAACCAATCATTATCCTCCACTTAGAGACGAACAACCTACTCTCTAATAAACAATTTGGTTTCAGAAAAAAACTATCCTGTAATCTGGAACTCTTACACTGCAAAAACATATGGACTACACAACTCGATCAGGGCAAAGCAATAGGAGCAATTTACATAGACTTCTGTAAAGCCTTTGATTCTGTAAAGCCTTTGATTCAAGACAAACTACTACTAAAACTAAAATCTTACGGTATTTCTGGACACCTGCATAACTGGATAGAAGCATTCCTGTCAAACAGTCCACAAAGGGAGCATTCTATCAAATTCTATACCTGTCAACAGTGGTGTCCCCCAAGGCAGTGTTCTAGGACCAACTCTATTCATACTCTACATAAATGACCTCTGTGATCATATTAAGAGCAACTGTGTTCTCTTCACCAATGATGTAAAGCTATTCAACACCACTGACAATACTGCTACCCTTCAAAAAGACCTCGACTATGTATCAGAATGGTTAAACAAATGGCAACTTCAAATCTCAACAAATAAATGCTCTGTCTTACATATTGGCAAAAAAAATCAGAAAATAAAATACAAGCTGAATAGTCAAGACCTTGCTGATGATCCAAACTCCATCAAGGACCTTGGACTACTCATCTCTAATGATCTAAGTGCTAGAGCAAAATGCCAAAAAGGCATTAAGAGTTGTTAACCTAATCCTATGTAGCTTTTCCTCTGGTAATATCACTCTACTAACTAGAGCATACAAAACATTTGCTACACCAATACTTGAATACAGCTCATCAGTCTGGAACCCACATTATGTATCTGATATTTATACAGTTGAGAAAGTCCAGAAATATTTCACAAGAAGAGTTCTACACTCATCTACTCATTGCAGAATACCTTATGCCACCAGACCTGAAATTTTAGACCTAGACAACCTAGAACTATGCTGTCTTTGGTCTGATCTAAGTATAGTATGTAAAATCATACATTGCAATGTCCTACCAGTCAATGAATACTTCAGCTTCTACCATAACAATACAAGAGCACACAATAGATACAAACTTAAGGTAAACAGCACCAAACTTGATTGTAGGAAATACGACTTCAGCTACAGAGTGGTCAATGTCTGGAATACTCTACCTGACTCCGTGGTTTCTTCCCCAAACCCCAAAAACTTTAATCTTAGACTGTCTACTATTGACCTCACCCCTTTCCTAAGAGGTCTGTAGGGGGCATGCATAAGTGCACCACCAACATGCCTACCGTCCCTGTCCTATTGTTTCTTTTTATTTTTCTTATATGTATCCATTTCATGTATTCATAACTATATTTATACTTATACTGTTATCTTATAATCACTTGGCAAATAAATAAATAAAAATAAAATAAAATAAAATAATTATGGAATACAGAATAGCAGAGTTGGAAAGGACCTTATAGGTCTTCCAATCCAACCCCTCCTCAAGCAGGAGACCATATGTATTTCTGGACAAATTGCTGTCTAATTTCTCCTTTAAAAGCTGCAGTGATGGTGAACCCCCAACTCTTGGAGGCCTGGTATTGGATAATAAAATTGTGCAGCTGAAGCAGAAGATGATGGAGTGGAGTTCATTTTAATCCATGCAAAAACAGTGTTTTGGCAATAAGCCTAGAAAATGCCAGTTTTTCCATATCTTATTCTTCCTGAATACAACTTTGCATGGTTTTTTAAATGTATTTGATTTTATATATTACTGGGCTTTCTTGGTGGTTTTTAATAAATATGTTGTACTTTAATTACAAAAAGAATTGTACTCAGAAATGACTATTCTGCCTCACTTTCATCCCTGCTGAAAGCCTTATATTCAATAAGCTGTAATGACAGTTTTTTGCTCCATTTTTACCAGAATTACCAGTTTATTCATTTATGAAAAGGAAATATTTAGGACTTAAAAAGACTGGATTGGGGAGAAAATAAAATTAATAGATTTGTTCTTATATAACAGTGAAACAGGGAGAGACAAATTATACCTATAAAATTAGAATTTGGGCAATTAAATTTCAATCAATTATTTATGCACACTATATATTATTGCATATTTAAAGGCAGATTAGAAATTGCTATTTTCTCAATTCTGTAATATTGGTGAAATGAGCCAGAACTCTCAGGTGCTATTACATAAATAATAAAACATCCAAATGGTCCTTTGATAATGTTATTTCATTCCAGCTAGCATACTCCAAAGATATACTATAATTGTTACAGTATATTCTTTGTATGAAATGGGGGAAAAAAAGAAGGATAATGTGATACATATTCAAAGCCAAAGGCAGGAAAGACAGAAAAATGCATATAGCTGTGGGAATAATGTTACCTGTAATGATTTCAGAGGCAGGCCAAATTGTTTTGTTTGAGACTACAAGCGGATATGGTACATTAATAAAAAATGTTTGCATGTTGTAAGCCTATTGAAGTACTGCAGTTGCCAGTTTGGTGTAGTGATTAAACTGATTGGCCAGAAACCAGAAGTTGTGATCCTCCTTTGGGCATCAGCTGGTGGGGTGTCCAGTTACCTCTCAATGTTGTTATGGGAAAAATAGAAGATAAGAACATTAGGTTATGAGGTATCCCTTGGTGTCTCAGGTCTTGATTGTTTTCTTGCAAATGTTTCATTACCCAAACTGGGTAACATCATGAGTGCTACTGAGGACTGGGGTTTGCTGTCAGTTTGAACTGAATTTTAATTGAGAGCAAACCTCATTCCTTTTTAACACTGATGATGTTATTAGTTTGGGTAATGAAATGTCTTCAAGAAAACAACCAAGCTCAGAGAGCACCAAGGACCCCACATTTCAAACCTGAACTACAAATATTACCCTTTATCAGTATATTAGGTCATAGATGCCTCTATATACCCTTTATCAGTATATTAGGTCATAGATGCCTCTGAGCAGATGAAACAAAAACAGCTGTGATAAAAATCAATTTTTTAAAATTGCATAGGAAAGGAAAGAGCTTTTAGGCATTGTTTTACTAGAGATCTCTGTGACTTTGGTATTTGCCTGGAGCAGAGGGGAATCAGTCCTTTCCATACTCATGCTGAATACAGTAGTGCAAATATACTAAGAGTGCTCAAGGCACATTCCTTATTTTGGTTGCAATTAAACTATTGGTAACTAAAACTTAATCACTGCTACTATAGGGTCAACCAGGACTATATATAGCTATCCCAGAAGCAGTCTAAATTGGATTTTTTTGGAAATAGCATCTCAGTTATGCACTTTGTTCCATAAATGATACTCCAGCTAGAAACAGGAGTTAGTGAAATTTATGTCTCTGGATCCTTTTTTTAAAAAATTGTTTCAAAATCTAGCTTGATTGTCTACAAAATTCTGGCAGACAATTTCCCATATAATTTCCTGGGGAAAAAATAATCCTAACAAAATGTATTTTTATGGCCAAGTTAACTAGATGTTAAAACAAAGGATTTTGGACACAGAAGATCAATTAGAATTGGTTGTCTCAAAAATATATTCATAAATAAATTTTTGATTTTAAACCAGTTTACTTGCATCAAAATTCAACACTCAAATTTAGAAACTCTTCCTATATTCTATTTCAAATATGTTCCCAAAGCAGTTTTGGCAGGGAAATGCAAAAAAGTTCTTTTTGAAGGACAGCACCGTTCCTGTGCACAGCTGTCATAGAACCTATGATCCATGTTATTTTCATGATCAGTTTTGCAGGTTTGCTAATTTTCAGTTGATTATAACTCTCATCTACAATTCCAGGGTGCTCTGATAAATTTTATTTATACTACTTACAGATGATCAAAATAACTTACCTCTCTAAATGTAGCAGCATTTAATTACATTATGTATAAATTGTGTCCACTAATAGTCAATAACAGTTAGTGTCTAGGTGTTTATTATATACAGTTCATGACTTCCACCATTTAAATCATTTATTCATAAATGAATAAATGAATTCAAGGTCCATAAAAAAGGCTACACCCATCAAGTTTTATTCTATTGGTATTGTTTAGTCTTTTATGCCTATTGCTGTTCTTTTTTTTCTATAACACTATTTTATACCATATAGTCTTTATATTATCATATTAGAGTTTTGTTCATTTTAGTGAAATGCTGATTTTATATTTCATGCTGCCTATCCGAATTATTTTAGCTATTATACCATAGTTTGTATATTAGCATCCAAATTACATAAATCTATACTGTGGTGTATTCATTCCTATCTACATGATCTTAATCCTACAATTTTAGCAATATTAGTACCATGATTCTATATTTTGCTCTAGAAACTTAAATGTTAGTGATTTCTCAAAATAAAGACTAGACTAATATCAATGCTGCCATTGGAGTGGAATTAGATTCTATTACAGAAGTATATATAAACTCTTATCAGATTTTATTAAGATTAAATTAGTGACATCAAAGAATGTTTTAAATCTATGCCCAATCCTACCCACTTGAACTGTTTTTACCTTGTCTGAAAGGTAGATTGAAGTGTATTTAAATAACTAGCGATCAGTTCTTAAATCCCTTTTCCCAGAATGATTTAAAAAACACCCTGTGCTCTCAGCACTTCTGGTTGATATATATCCTTCCCCCATTTTTAAGCTGACTTCTGCCCAAGATTTAGGATTATAAATGATAATGATTTGATGGGTGTTTTAAATAATCTTCAAAAGGGAGAAAATGAAACCCCTATGAATAGATGCTGTCTGAAGTACATATAATATCACACAAAGACTAAAATCTGTCAATTCTTTTATTTGTCTCACCTCAAGCTTGAAAAGGTTATTGACTTTAAGTCAAAAATCTATTTCATTTTCAATCTGTCAGTCTAGCAGAGGGCCCATATAAATGCCATTTATGCCATTTTCATACAGTAACATAGCCAATAACACAGGCATTTTGCTAGCAGCATAGCCAGCAAAAGAGAATTAAAGAGAGGAGTAAATGCAGAATTGGGTATATAATAATTGTTTTTTGGGGGGGAGAGAGAAGTATCCTTCCATAAGAATAAAAGAATTGCCCTTGCTCTGAAGTTCCGAAGAGGGGTCAACATGTAATCATCTAACATTGAACTTTTGTCATGATAATTAAAGGCAATTACTTATAATACTTGATAAAAAACACACACATTATCTGTAGCACTTCCCTATCTCACAGAGAATAAAATGCTCTCAAAGTAATTACTGTTCCCCAGCAGTTGCCAGAAGCACTGATATTATCATGTCAAAGAATTGGTTGAAAGATCCTGCTTAACTCCACTGTGGTCCTTGGAACAAGAAACAATTTCTACATTGCTTGACATGGAGCTATAAATACCCCTTCCCATGCATACTTTTTCTTCAATATCCTTCCTTCATTTCTGAAGATTATCAGGTCTCCCTTTGTGAGTTTGAAATTGGAGTGAGATAATTCAAAGTAAATTCAGAATATGGTCCTGATTCACCATCTTAGCAGAGTAGAAGAAAGTCAATGTACAGAAATTTGTGGGGAGGGGGATCAGCAACAGTCCAGCTTTATTTAAGAGAAAAATGTCAACTTTATCATATAAAAATATTGTTTATAGTGTAATATTAATTATTTATTTGGTTTTTTTTTTAACAAATTTTTATGGCTGCCCATCTTGCATAGATTCCAGGTGACATACAGAAACATAAGTCAGTTTGGAAGATCTAAAATACGTAAAATGAAAAAAAAAATAGATGTTCCTTTAGTTTTTAGGCTGATAATTATATAATACCTTTATCATATGAACTTTTCTCGTATCACAACATAGAGATTTTATCTCTTTATTTAACCAATTTATTTGGTCTAGTAGTTAAGGAACTAGGCTTGAAACCAGTAGGCAGTGAGTTCTGTCTTAACATTGGGCAAGTCATTCTCTATTACTTGATAAACTCAAGCTCAGATGACAAATTTGTCAGTCAGTCCCTTATGCAATAAAATGTATCGATCTTTGATTGATTCGATAAAAGCAGACGCTGGACTTGCAGGAAAATGCTAAGAAGAAAAGAAAAATAATTAACCAATTTATGTGACCACTCACTTTGCAGTTTAAGACTCTAAGCAGCTAATAGCATTGATCACCTGCTCACTTATGGTTTAATATAAACATTACATTACATTACATTTTAAAGCAATTAGCTTCAAAATAAATACAATTATTCAAGCATAAAAAACCATACCACCGAATCCTATGTCACCAACATCTAAATAATCTTGATTCTATGAACAATAATTCAAGATATAGATCCAAGCATTAGGTACATTTTTCATACTAAGTGGTGGGTGAAGAAAAGGGCTTTGCTCAATTAAATTTAGGGCAAGTCAAATGGGGCACATAATTTAGGAATAATAGATCATATAGAAAATTGTCAGTGGAAAATATACTTGTGGCAGAAAATTTGATATGATATGCAGCTCTAGAGCTTTCATCTGTAGAATGGAATTAAAGTAGTAAAGGTGAGATAGGCAATCATATCTTTAGACAAGCAGATGCAAGGTGCTTGACCAAGCCTTCATTTTTAAAAATCTGGTCGACAATTTTGAAAGCTGAGTCCCCACATCTTAGACTTGCCAAGGTTTATTAAACACTGGTTTAGGGGAATACAATAAGCCATGGCAGGATATCAAGTGAAAAACTTATGAATTATTAGAGCCACTTCATCTTTGAGGCATGTTTACATGTGCATGCACACTCTCCAGAGACAGGAACAGACCACCTGAAAAGGCACAGCTACATCTCAGATCACCTATAAGATCTTAGTGGGATTGCAAAGGAGGAGCCATCCTATGTGGTACCATAAAGTCCTTAAAGGGCTTGAAAATTTGCTCAGTGCTACCCATCAGTGGTGGCATTCAAATTTTTTACTACCGGTTCTGTGGGCATGGCTTGGTGGGCATGGTGTGGTGTGGTGTGGCTTGGTGAGCATGGCTTGGTGGGCGTGACATGACTTGGTGGGTATGGCAGGGGAAGGATACTGTAAAATTCCCCATTTCCACCCCACTCCAGGGGAAGGATATACTACAAAATCCCCATTCCCACCCCAGCCCACTAACCTGCTTTCCAGCTCTGTTCTCCTGTGCAGGGCAACAAAAGAAGACTCCAATCAGCTGGGAGTCAGGAGGCAGTGAACAGATGGGGGCGGGGCTAACCAGAGGTGGTATTTACCGGTTCTCTTAACTACTCAAAATTCCTGCTACCGGTTCTCCAGAACCTGTCAGAACTGGCTGAATATCACCTCTGCTACCCATTCTCTACCTCTTCTTCCTCCCCTTCAGGACTCAGGTTCACTCCTATGGCAGCAGTGAACAAATGACCATGTGACTCACCCTTCTTTTCCTTCCTGCATATCCTCAATTGCCGTAATTCGGGAGTGGTTCAGCACCTTAGCAACTTGTTTGTTTGTTTATTATATTTGTATCCTACTTTTATTATTTTATAAGTATCTCAAGGTGTTGAATACACAGAACACTGCTTCAACCTAAAACTTCATCGTAAGGTTGTCCCAATGAATTCAGTTCCAAAGCAATACAGAACCTCTGACTAAGGCTGTAGGTAATTATAATGTTCCCCTCCATCTTTTCATTCTCAAAGAAATCAGATCAGCCAGCAATCAGCATTTTTACTTGCATCTTCCAGATCGATCATTAATGAAAATAAAATAGGAAAGAATATAATTTTTTTTTATTCACATTTATAAGCCGCCCTTCTCCGGAGATTCAGGGCGGCTTACAATCTTTGGAGCACAACCCAATGCGCTCAGCAATAGCCTTCATTCTATTGTATATGCCTGCTTATTACTAGGGCTTTTTGCCCCCCTCCCAGCGGCATTTTTACAAAGTCAGCTTATTGCCCCCAACAATCTTGGGTCCTCAATTTACCTTCCCCGGGAGGATGGAAGGCTGAGTCAACCTTGAGCCTGGTGGGATTCAAGTCTGCACTAATTGCAGGCAGCTGGAGCTAAGTGCTAGGTGTTTAACAACCTGCACCACCAAGGCTCTTCTTCAAGACTTCTTACCAATCTAAAAAAAAATTAAAATAATTCTTAAAACAGGCAGTGCTAATTAATGAATCTATTCATTCTCCTAGAAATAAAACAAAACAATTCATACATTAGGATGATAGTTCTGTGAAAAAGTATTTACTTTGCTGAGATTTCCAGGACCAGACTCTAATCTTGATGACAAAAAGAAACATGAAATGCATGTAGCCACACTTGCAGTGTTAATCCTATTTGTTCTTTGAGAATGATAGGGAAGAATATTATTATTATTATTATTATTAAAATATTCATATGGTTCCTTCTCTCCCTTCATTTCTCTCTTAGTATTTTGCATGCAAAATTCATCCATTGGTAGTCAGGACACAGTAATATGTGATTTATCTGGTTAATCAGTTGAATCAGAGCCTGATTAGCCTGTTACTATTAAATATAAATACTTTTATGCATAGTCAATTAATTTAAAGTATTTAAAAAAACCACTGACAGTATCTAGTAATATGGACTCTATATGGTCATGGCCCCTATAAAGAGTTAATGGTGGACATTTTTTTATAGTATAACTATGTGTGTATAACTATGTGTGTATGTGTGTGTGTCTTTCAGTGTCCAAGATAAGAAATCACTGTAGTTAATATTTCTTCAAAATACTTTCCATTATATTTTGAGAAATGAAATGCATTATAAAATAATGTATTTAGCTGATTTATTTGGTTCCTAATCCTATGATTATTTGCACTCAATACTTCACCACTGGCTTTTTAGCAAGGATGAGGTTGTTTGTTTGTTTTTTAAGTAGAAACTCTATGAATCAGAAAAGAACACAGCAAAGAGGAAGCAAACCAGAAAAAAAGTTGATCATTCTGATGTGTTTTTAAAGGTTATGCACAAAGGCATATTCTGCTTTTAAAATATCAATTTACTTTGAAAGATATGAAGCAAAAATAACATTTGAAGTTAATAGAAAATTGCTGGTGTAATAGCTGGAAATTTCATCTTTCAAATGGATTTCCAACAACAATTCAGTATCTGCTCTTTGTGGATATGTTTGTGTGCATCGCAGAAGGACTATCTGACTACATATGCTTAAATATTTTTATTTCTTTGTTCTTCAATCATAGTCTTTGAAATTAAAATAATCGTTCAGTTGTGAGTTATTCTGGTGATCAGAAGCTTAAAATCCTGAATCCCTAAGATTGGTATGAAGAGGTCAAGATGGGGACACTTGTAGCTTCTGAAATAAGCTTTCAGCTTTTGACTGCCCTTGCCCTTTCAGGATAGGCCCTGTGTCCCAAAGCTGCCATCCAAGGATAAGAAAAGTACCCAGTCCAGCACCAGCAATGATTATAGGACCAATTAATTTAACAAAATGGAAAAACAATAAGGATCAACTCTTACTGTATCTGCCCATTGCAGAGGCAACTAAAAAGGTGAATAACAGATCTACCATTTCCATTCACCTCTTGAAACAAGTTACACACACACACACACACACACACCAACAGCTATGTTACTTACCCTTTCCATGATGTTTGCTTTCTGTCTGCAGAAATACTGCTCTTTATATTTGCAATGGCTAAATGAAATTTCAACCAAAGTGGGCAGCTTCCTACAAGCCCTTGATCTACAAATGTCCTATTGCAATCAGGGGTTAATATAATAGGAAAGGCTGGCTATGTTTACTTTAGATATTCAGAAGCAGTTAATTTAGCTAACCCCTGCCATGTGCTATAAGGAAAAAAACATTTTTTCCTGGACATCCATCAGAATGGTCACAGATGAAATGATCACAAGTTTATTTTGACCTTCCTGTCTCAGCTCCTAAAATGCCAAAATAGAACATTTGATTTAAAAGATTTTCACTATCTGTCCAGCTCAACAAATGCTAAGCACATATTTAAAAAGTTTTATCAGTTATTTCTCTTCCAGACTTATTAAAATAAGAAAACTCTTGTGGCAAACGCATCACATTCAAACTGTCAGAGTCTTTAATGATGACTTTATCCCTGATCTCATCATTAGAAAAGTGATCAGTGGTCATGACCCTATAGATAAGAGCCATAAAAACACAGCAACCCAAAGCAATAAATCTGCCAGACTTGCAAACAAGGAAGAGGTTAAACAAACACCAAGGGAGGAAGGTACAAGCTCAGAACTCATTAATTTGAGGAGAAAAATAGCACACCAAAACAGCAACTGTGACATGCCGTCTAGAAGTGCTAGTCCTAAAGTGCTAGAAGTGATATGGAAGTCCATGACCAATTTAATTCCTCTGCCCCCTAGAGCTGCTGAACTCCAAATCGTTGCCATCTCTCCTATGACTAAGGCATGCAAAAAGCTGTCAGAACACTACACTGACTTCCTCACCAATAATAGTGAAAGTAATACTGACAGCAGTGTCTCTTCCAGGAGTGTAATACAAGTGATACTCAAGGAGCTCATGCAATCACAAGCAGATGCAGCTCAAAAGAAACTACCTTATAACTGTAACAAAGCTTGTCCAAGCAATACAGAAACTCAATATGGAAATATAACTTCATCTGCCTGCAAACCTAAGAGGGCTTCTCTGGTTCAATGGGAATCTGAATCCAGCAGAAACAACTTCCTTCTTCCCTACTTACATTTTACATGCCAAAGAATGTCCTCTGCTAAAGTATTGATGTCCCTGCTTCCCAGTTACCTACATTTCACCATCCATGCCACACTGATTTTTCCAATAAACAAGCAGTTGGAAGAGCAGCACTTAAAAATTGTCAGAATGAGCACCTAGTTTGTCCTTATAGAATGTTCTGTATTATGATATAGTTTGCCATGTTCCCCTTTGCCTTACTCATCCTGTTAGATTCTTTTCAGATTTTTTATTTTTATACTTTTATATGTAATTTTATTGTATTGTATTTGTTATGCTTTATTAATTTCCTATATCCCACCTTCCTTATGCCAGTCTTTGAATATCATAAAAGTTTGAATTGATAGGACTGGCATATCTGCCACTAAATTTGCTTTATGGTATTGATTTATTGTTAGATTCATATATCCCCTTCATTTTGTACCACTCAAGGTACTCCTATTCCCTATGTTTCCCTTGACAATAAATCTGTGTAGTGCATTTAATGCAAAGAAATAGACCTGCCCAAACTCACTTAGCTGACTTTCATACCTAAGGAAAGAACAGAACTCATAAACTCCCAGGTTCTAGCCCAGAACATCAACTGCTACACCAAACTAACCCTCTACAACAGGTCCAGAATCAATTGCTGATGGAGCAAAGAAATGTGTATTTAAAAACTATGTTAGACACCTTTCCATCATTTTGTCAACATTAAGTCAACTTGGGTACCACATTACTTTTTATACTCTGTGTAGTGGCTGCTGAATGAAACAATGAAATAACACTTAGTTTTCCCTTGAGGAGCTTAAAACTAATTTTTGAAAGAAGATAGGTTAAAAATGTATGCAGATGATTTCATCAAAAGTGTCTAAGAATGCATCAATCATTAAAAATTATGTTCTCTTTATGTACCAGTCAATCATTAAAAATTCTGTTCTCTTTATGTACCAGTATTCAGTTTCAGCATTTCCCAATCTTTGTAGATTTAAAAAAAGAACATGCCATAAGTTTAATATTTGATTCTTGTAACATGGAAAAGTTTTACATGCACCTTTTACTAATTTAAATAACAATATAAATTGCTAAAAGTCTTTATTTTAATATAGTTTACTCGGTTTTTGTTCTTTGACATGACATTACCCTGATGCAGGCTTTGACAATATATATTCATATTTCTAAATGAGCTGTTTATAAAATGTAACTAAGCTGTTTGCATGCAACTTTCAGTAATATGCCTTTTATTTTTAGATGCTTTTAAAGAAACCCATATTTGATCAAATGAAGAAGAGATTTAGTAGATACAGTTTCTATAAAAATTGAAAATAATATTTAGTTCATGATGGTTGGGAGAAAAAAGTAATTATAATGTATACATCCTCCAAAAGGATTAAACATATGCAGATATAAAAGGACTGGAAGAAATCCAATAAGATGGTAGCATTTTGGAATGCTGCTTCTTTGGAAAAAGCAATTGAGAAAAGACAGTTCATAACACTGTTCAGAGAAAGTGAACAGAAGCCCCCCCACCATATCTCATGTTGAAAGTTTATGATGTGGCACAGTGATTAGGATATGATATAGTATTGGAGAGACCCAAACTCAGGTACTTACTTAATCATAGAGCAACCTGGGTGATTTTCAGTCAGTTACTTGTCATCTCCCTACTACTGAGTTAGTGGTATCCCCTATCCTTAAAGCAACATAAAATAATATCACCATAACATTTACTATTCAGATTGCCAATCACAATCACATTCTATTGTGCTGGTTCTGAAACACTGCCAGTTAATATTGCCCTGATTTGTGAGTATAGAATTTGTGTTCTTCTCTAATTCTGCTGACATCCATTTTGAGCATATCACCAGACACAACAAAACATCTATCAATTGTAGCACAGTAGAAGGAATGAAGTGGGCCCAAGTTCAATACTCTGCCTAGGATTATATAAGCTCTTTTATTTCCCCATCCTTCCATAAGACATAACTTGGAATTTTCAAGTCACAAGAATGTAAAATAAAAGAATATATGAAGGGAAAAAAAACACTGGGGAAGAAATAGTTGCAAAGGAAAATGAGACAGACCTTGCCATGTTTACCAACCTAGACAGTCCCTGTAGAGCCTGACAACTGAAAATAACTAGATGCTGGAAAACTAAAGGGAAAAAATGAGCAACTGGAATTGGCAAATATAAGTGAGTTGGTAAATAAGAAGAAAAAGGCAGTTTCACATCCTTGTTTTCTACATACTTCAATAATCAATTAATTTCAGAAATAGGAAAGAAAGAGAGAAAGAGAGAGAAAGAAGGAAAGAAAGAAAGAAAGAAAGAAAGAAAGAAAGAAAGAAAGAAAGAAAGGGCCACATGTTGTATGTATTACAGTGTAGTGTGCATAATAAAAAGGTCCAAAGTCATGCATTCATACATAATCTACTTTGCAATCAACAGTGTTATATTGGGATTTTTATCTGTCAAGAAGCTAGTAACCAACAATACTAGACTTAACAACTGCCTCGATCTCATCTTCTGCAATAGTTTGAACCCAATTTACGGAATACAAATTAAAGAACCCTTTTCCAACAGCGACCACAACATGATTGACTTTTGTCTCAACATACGTCTGCACAAAAATCATCACAACAACGTGATCCCCAATTATAACTTCAAAAAAGGCAACTATGATCTTATAAACAACGATCTCTCATCCCTTGATTGGCAATCTCTATTCACTGGATGCAATACTGTTGAAGACCATTACAACATATTTTTACTTGAAATCCAAAGAGTCATCAAACCATATGTACCAATAACAACTCCCAAAACTAGCAAAAACAGATTACCCATAATAATAAGGAAACTTCAATCCAAAAAAAGATCACTTTAGTGGAAAAACAAATCTGGTCACGCTGCCAACTTCAAAAGCAGATACAAAAATTTATGCCACCAGATAAAGACTGAATGCACCAATTATCACATTAAACAAGAGGAAAACTTTCTACACACCAATTCCACCCACACTTTCTACAATTTTGTAAACAACAAACTAAAAGACTCAAGATCCATCCCACCCCTGAAAGGACCTAATGGTAAAGACTGCAACGATGACACCATTAAAGCCAACCTCTTTAATACATTCTTTGGTTCAGTATTTGTAAACAGCAATGGCTCATGCCCAGTATTTCCTAGTCGAGCCACAGACAACTACAATGATATAATACATATCGATTTTACAGAAGACAATGTTGAAAAAGCACTATGCAATCTAAAACCATCTCTATCTATTGGACCCAATGGAATATGTGCCTACTTATTAAAAAAGCTATCCACTGCCATAGCCGAACCTCTAAGCATAATCTTTGAAAAATCTTTCAGGACCAGCTCCTTGACAAACCTATGGTCACAAGCCATGGTCATCCCCATCTTCAAAAAGGGAGACCCCAGTCTTGAAAATTACAGACCACTCTCTTTATGCTGCATCACCTGTAAAGTCATGGAATCAATTATTAACCAATCCATTATCCTCCACTTAGAGACAAAAAACTATCCTGTAATCTGCAACTCTTACACTGCAAAAACATATTTATTTATTTTTTATTTATTTTTGGGACTTGTATGCCACCCCATCTCTGAAGACTTGGGGCAGCTCACAGCTAAAAACAACAACAATAAATAATTAAAAAAGATTAAACCAATTTTACAAGCCCAACAAACGAATTTACAATACTTAAAAAATATAAAACCATCCCCCCCAAAAAGGTTCTCAGCCCAGATTGGTCAAACAACCAGGTCTTTAAATCATGGCAGAAGGTGCGGAGGTCAGGGGCCAGGCGGAGCCCCAGGGGGAGTTGGCTCCAGAGGTCAGGGGCCGCGACAGAATAGGCTCGTTGTCGGGGGACCGCCAGCCGGCATTGGCCCCCTGACAGGACCCCAAGGAGTCCTTGCCTGTGTGCTCGCACAGGGCGGCTGGCATTCGATGTCGGCAGGAGTCGCTTCCTTAAATATTGAGGACCCATGTCATGAAGGACTTTGTATGTTAAAACTAAAACCTTGAATCTCATCCGGAGTGCAACCGGCAACTAATGCAGGCAGCGCAGGAGGGGGGTAACATGGGAGAATCAGGAAACTCCCATCACCACCCGCGCCGCCGCATTCTGCACCAGCTGCAATCTCCGGATGGTATGCAAGGGCAGTCCTAAGTAGAGAGTGTTGCAGTAGTCGAGTCTAGAGGTAACAAGGGCGTGAGTGACTGTGCGCAGGGCATCTCGGTCCAGAAATGGGTGTAGTTGATGAACAAGGCGGAGCTGGGCAAAGGCCCCCCTGGCAATGGCCCCCACCTGCTCCTCCAACCGGAGCCGTACATCCAGGAGGACCCTCAGATTCCGCGGCCTATCCACAGGGGGCAACACCACTCCCCCCAAAGATGGACATTCCTGACTGGGCCGAGATGCCGGTATGCACAGCCACTCAGTCTTGGCCGGGTTGAGTCGAAGCATGTTCCCGCTCATCCAAATCCATACCGCATCCAAACACTGGGTCATCAGGGAGAGGGCATCACTGATCTGGTTCGGGGTGGAGATGTACAGCTGGGTGTCATCTGCGTACTGATGGAATCTCACCCCGAAACCATGGATGATCTCACCCAGCGGCTTCATATAGATGTTAAATAGCAGAGGGGAAAGAACCGACCCCTGAGGGACCCCACAAGAAAGCACCCTCGGGGTCGACCTCTGCCCCCCTGCCAATACCGACTGCGACCACCTCGAGAGGTAGGAGGTGAACCACTGAAGCACAGTGCCCCCCACTCCCAACCCCTCGAGGTGTCGCAGAAGGATACCATGGTCAATGGTATCAAAAGCCGCTGAGAGGTCTAATAGGACCAGGACAGATGAAAAACCCCTGTCCCGAGCCCTCCAGAGATCATCCATCAGCGCGACCAATGCCGTCTCCGTGCTGAAACCAGGTCAGAAGCCCGATTGATATGGATCCAGGCAGTCCACTTCATCCAGGAAGAGTGGAAACTGCCAAGCCACCACACTCTCAACAACCTTCGCCAGAAAGCGAAGGTTGAAGACTGGACGAAAGTTGTCTAACACGGTCGGGTCCAGGGCAGGCTTCTTCAGGAGGGGTCTCACCACCGCCGCCTTCAAGGCGGAGGGAAAAACACCCTCTCTTAATGAAGCATTGACAACTGCCCGGAGCCAACCACAGGTGGTCTCCCTGGCAGTATAAGCCAGCCAGGAAGGACATGGGTCCAACAAACATGTGGTGGAACTCAGCTGCTGCATAGTCCTGTCCACTTCATCCTCGGAAACAGGATCGAACTCATCCCAGATCACACTGGCCAGACTGCCTGTATCCCGTTCCTCAGACCACTACAAATCAGAGGACAACCCACTCCAAATCCAAGCAATCTTATCCGACAGATATTGACCAAACTACTCAGCCCTTCCCCGCAATGGGTCCGCCCCCCCCTCCGTACAAAGGAGAGAGCGGGTAACCCGAAACAGGGCGGCTGGGCGGTTATCTGCAGATGCTATGAGGGCGGAGAGATAAGACCTTCTCGCCGCTCTCATAGCTACCAGGTAAGTCCTAATATGGGCTCTTAGCTGGGCTTGATCGGACTGGGAGCGGGTGGATCTCCACCTGCTCTCTAAACTCCTCCGACGGCGTTTCATCTGCTGGAGCTCCTCCGTATACAAAGGAGCCATCCGGGATCCACGGCGTGTGAGGGGACGCATGGGGACAACCCTGTCGAGGACATCTGACGCAGCCTGTTGTCAAGCAGACGCCAGATTCTTGACAGAGCTGTGGACAAGGGAAGAGGGAAAAAACCCCAGTTCCGCCTGGAACCTCTCAGGGTCCATCAGGCGTCTGGGGCAGAACCATCTAAGTGGCTCCTCATCCCAGCAGTGGGGGGTGGCCTGTTGGAAGACCAGCCGTAGGAGATAGTGATCAGAGCATGGAACGGGCAATGCCCAATGTCACTACGCCACTGCTCAGAGACAAAAACTAGGTCAAGAGTGTTTCCCCCCTCCTGAGTGGGGCCCTGAATTAATTGGGTCAGGCCCATGGCTTCCATAGAAGCCATGAATTACTGGGCCAAACCCGACGTTTCCCCCCAGGGAGGGCAGATTGAAGTCCCCCAGGACTATAAGGCTCGGGAACTCCACCGCCACCCCCGAGAGGACATCGAGGAGCCCAGGCAGGGCTGCTGTCACACAGCTGGGGGAAAGGTATGTGAGCAGCAAGCCCACCTGACCATTAGGCCCCCACCTCAGGAGGAGAGTCTCACTCCCGCCTATCTCTGGGACTGTGACCTCCCTTGGAAACAAGGTTTCCCGGATAACCACAGCCACCCCACCCCCCCTTCCCTGGGCCCATGGTCGGTGCAAAACCTGAAAACCTGGAGGGCACAACTCAACCAGAGGGACACCACCGTCTGGGCCCAACCAGGCCTCGGTGATGCAAACCAGGTCCGCAGCCTCCTCCTCAATGATCTCACGGAGGACGGAGGACTTATTAGCCATGGACCTGGCATTAAAATACACCAACCTAAGCCCAGGGGTCCCAGTTCCCATGCTCCCAATATAGTATATATAATATAGTATATGTTCATCAGAGTCAGAGCTGCCACTGGGTAATGCCTGAAAAGAAATATTTAGCAGGTTGGGGAGTTCCTCCTTGGGCAAAGTATGTGTGAAGTTAAACTTAATAAGTTTAGCATTATTTCTTAGGGAAATTCACTGATCTTTATCAATATAATGTAGCAGAACATTGGGAGAAGAAATAGGGAGTGAAAAGAGAATCATGGCATGAAAGAAAGCTTTGTTTCAGAAATGGATTGATTGAAAGGTTTGAAAAGCGCCTCAGAAATAATACAAAAAGTCAAGAAAGCAGGCATGCATTTTAAATACTACAAGTAGTACAAAAAGTTGGGAGGAAATCTTCAAAGGTTTGACTGAAAAAATAAAGAACTGAAAGGAGGGAGACAGAAGAAATATGGGAAAAGTCTAGAAAGAAAGGTAAAAGGAACAATGTAGAAGCCACAGAATGTCAAATGCAAAGGATCAGGACCATATGTTAAGTTGCAGCAGAGAAGATTTATTCAGGCATATAAACAAGAATCTAGGCAACTAAAGTTCCATATTATATTGGCGCCAGATAGGACTCAATGGAATTCAAGAGGGACTGGACTTGAACCGTTTGTGGGGATATAACGATTCTAAACTGATGACACATTTAACTTCCTTACCCAGCCATTTCTGATTTTCTCCTACAAAAAGAATGGTATTACTTAGGATTTTACTCAGAGACTGATAATCTCGTCCAGAATGCATATGTCTAGTGCTCTTTCCTTCCCTCTATAAGTGTTACATTTTCTCTTCACTGCAACAGTCTTTCAGCCAGAGTTTGATAGCCACTGAGTAACACATGGGTTCTTTTCTCCTTTTAATGCCCAGAAGGGCCTTTTGGTTCCCACAAACTGTGGTTTCTTGGTCTTGTTCATAGGTACTGGCATTTAACTTTTTCCTTTTTCTTGCCCAACTTCTCTTCCTTCTGAATTGTTATTTTCCTGAAAACTGAAAAGCAAAGATAAATGTTTAAATAATTTCATAAATGCTTAAATGATATAAACGTTTAAAAATTAACACCTTATTAATGAAAATTGTCATTACCTTTAGAATGTTTCTAGTAAAATTTTAATTGGGCTGAGAACAAAAATGCCAGCATCCAATTTAAAAAAATACTGACTGCTTTCAAGCTACCAGTTCTTTATACAGCATAAATGTGTTTAAAATCCCCTTTTGATTCATATGTTACACCAAGGTAACACTTTCTAACAGAAAAATGACAGCTGTTCTTTTAATTTTTTAACTAAACTTCAAGTTCACATTTTAATATGCTTGCACATTATTCAGGGAGAAGCCTGTACAAATTTCATTACTCAAACAGCACTCATTCATGAAAAAATAATCATCTGCAATGTTTGGAGAGTGTTAATGGTATTGTAGATTTGAGATTATTTGCCGTACCATCTGCAAACTGATTACTAGCTCTGAGCTTTAAAGAAGAATGTTATGACCCTTTCTCTTCTAACATTCACTTTTATCCAGACTCTTAAAATTGTATGAATGAGCTTTAAAATGTTATTTCCTTATGAAGATTTCTATTATTGGTTTATTTTATTAAATATAATTAAGAAAAGAAATGGCAGATAATTTTTAAAAAGTGATAATAAGGACTATTCTTGCTAAAACAGTATCCGTCTTTTCTGTTATGGTTTGTAATTCTTCACTGATACATTTGATCTAAATCTGATCTCTGATTCAGAGTATTCTATTTGTCATTTTATGTTTTCTTTAAAATGTTTAAAAGAGGCCTACTATATTTAGCTCCTTAAATACATTCTTTATCTGCTTGCTCTGCTCAAGTTCACCTGCTATCAAATCTTCTATTTATCTCATCTTTCCCTTTCATACTTGTTGATAGACATCTGTTTCTGTCCAGAATGCTATTTTATTTTCCATTTTTCTCTGTCTTGTGCAAATCCCCTGCTTTAAAATCTTTTTTTAAGGGAGGCAAATGGGTTAGTTATTCAAAGTCCCACCCATAGGGTGCTTCCATATTTGTACATTCCTCATCTTATGATTACTGTATAAATGCTCAGGGTGCATACGATAATTCTATACTTCCCTGCTGTTCTCAGCTACCAACCCCACAACAATGTTGTCTATTCTTGCACTGTAGCACTAAAATCCATCAGAAGAACAATCTGTGCCACAAACCAGTTTTAATGACCATATAGTTTCTGTGTATTATGATGGATTTAGTTCGTAAAAACTAAATAGTTTTTACCCCTCCTTTTATATTCTTTTTATTTCCTTTTATATTATTGATTTTATACTTGTTAGCTTTTTATATGTATTTTTTTATTTTGTTGCATCTTTGATGCTTTTTTAACTTCATGTATTCCATTCCTCTAACAAGGGATTGATTTGACGTGCTTCCATGCTTGGATTGATTGGCTGCTTCTGTTAACTTATACTGAGACTGATTTTGGTATTTTGAATTTTCTCATAAATGGAACATGAAACCAAAGCAACATTAAATAAAGTGATTAAATTTACATGCCATGCAGTGGAAAGAAATCATTTATAGTGACTCTAAATCAAGTTCTCGGTGTCTAAAAGAGGTCCCAAAGTTGGTAGTCATATCTGATCCAGTTCCATAAATACTCAATAGCATAGAGTGGTTTATATTCTATTATCTTCTAGGACCTCAAGCCATGACACAAGTGAGATTTTTTTTTTATTTTACAGATCTGTATCTGGGTTGAAAGATAATGAAAGGCAAAATTGACAGCTTAGATTAAAGAAAAAACTTTGCTTAATTTTATTTCTACTTGGAAGCCACTTCTGGGTTTTTTTCAAGAAACTGGGAAAATGAAAATTTGATTTTGAGATTGATGATTAGGATTATATGAAATTATAAAAATAATGTAGACTACTGTTATAATAATAATAATAGATTATTATAATAATACATTATTATATTATTATAATATAATGTATTATTATTGTTATAATAATAATACATTATTATTGTTCCCATTTATCTGTATTTACTTCCATCATTCTTTTTTATGTTCATACTTATACTTGTTATCTTGTACATGTTTGACAAACAAATAAAATAAAATGAAAATAAAATACTGTTAATTTTAAAGTAAGAGTTGGATATATTTTTTATCTATAGCTGTACTAAATAAAGTCAGATGCCATTCTTTTTCTTTCTTTTCCTCGTCATACTTTATCTTGCTGTCATCCGATTATTTAGGTTTTTTTCCAAATCTTTTTTCTTGGTTGTTTACTTTATATTTAAAGTTTTTGAAATTTAATAAAGTCTTTTAAAAGAAAGAGCTAATGAATGCTCCAAAGTGACTGATTGCATTCCACAATGGAGTGATAAACTGGACCATACCATATACTTTAGAAAGTTTTAGAGCTTCTTCTATTTTTTTCTTTTTAAATGACTGCCTTCATGTTTTATAAAGTGCATAAGTTCTGGCACTCAGGTTTCACTCTAATTGTCAATTGGGGAGAGGAAAACCTCAGACCTCCTAACCTATTAGAAGACATTGGTAGGCCATAAAAAGAAAAAATAGCAATTTGTTTTCTGTTTTTAAAATAAGAAAGTCGGCTTGTTTTTATTTCCTGTTTTATTGCTTTTTTCCCCCTTTTTAAAAAAAATCAAGCAAGTAAAACAAATACAGGGCTGCATTGAAGAGTATATGATCTTCTGCATAGAGAACTACACTGCAATTATGCAAGTTGGGAGTCAGCTTAAAGCATGCTGGTTTAACAAACTGCTTCTCACTCTTCCAACCCCTATTCTTGCCTCAGTATAGGGGCTCAGAGCAGAATAGGGGCTCTGACCTGACAAGAAGCAGTAAGTAGGAGACAAGGGGATGGGGAATCCCTCACAGGATGCCAATACTGGTTTCAGTTTCCATAATCCTGAATAATCACTCAGTGGAACCTGAGAATTAACACAAATGTATCATTCTTCTTCTTTTCTCTCTTCTGTCCTCCTGCCATGCTTAGCAAGTTTCTGCAGATTTATTTCTCTTCCCAACTAATGTCAACTACCAGTGTGTGTGTCTGGAGGGGAGCGGAATCAGTTATTTTCAATAAAGTTTGATAGGTGGACTTGTGCAAGTGTGCATGAAAACCTGAAGGTTAGTGCTTCCTGTTATGTTTGCATGAAGAGACAGACACGGAGTGCTTCAAGCTCTTTTGTTTTATTAGTGCCTACAGCTCAGAATTGACCCAATTTGGCTGGGCTGCGGCTGCTACTTATAGCCAGCAGCCGCAGTTGACAGCCAATCAGAGTGCAGGGTTTTCCCGCACTTTTAAACCAATCATTTCTGACATTTACAAGAACAGTTCAAACTAAACGAATGACTTTAAACCTACATACATAACACCCCTCCCCACTAGGTTCAGTCCATAGTCAAACCCCATCTATCTAATGTACTCTTTTAAATAGGTGGGGCTCTTATGCGTTGAGACCTACGTGGTTCAGATGTTTTAATGTTCTCACCCAGGGAGAGAGGAAATGTGTCTGCTGACATTTCTAGTAATAGAAGAACCAGTTTGGTTACTACAACTGGTCTCTCCTCCCAATCCATCTCCAACCCAATGTCAGCACCTAAGTCAGGTAGTGATGTACAGTCTTCCACTTGTAAGGATGGATTTTGGCATTGTGACAGGTTTTGGGATGGTTCCTGTTGTGTTGGTCGTTACACATGGGGTTGATTCTTGCTTGCTGATTATCCTCATGATCCTCCCCTTCCCCCCTAGAAGAGGTATTAGGAATGGGAACCAGAGAGGAGCAATTGCGATGTTCCTGAGGTAATCTGGATCTAAGCTGATCAATGTGCCTGCTTCAGAGGACACCATCCTCTGTTTTTACCCTGTAAGACCTAGGGCCTGTGATTTGGGTTATCTCAGCAGGAATCCATAATGGTTCACCCATAAGGTTCTTAGCATAAACAAAATCACCCACAGTGAATGTCCAAATTTTGCTAGTAGAATCTAGTGGTGCGTTGGATGTGTAAGTGGGATGAAGGCGGTCAAGGGGAGACCTGAGTTTCCTACCCATCAACACCTCTGCTGGGGATAAGTTAGTTGATGGGTTGGGAGGGATATGCTGGACACTGAGTAGTTTTTCAACTTTCTCAGTGATGTCCCCAGGACCCAGTTGCTGAAGTTTTTCCTTGGTAAAGTGTACCATAAGTTCAGCCCGGCCATTAGCCAAAGGGTGCCCAGGGGCTGTCAGGGCATGTCTGATACCCTGCTGTGCTAAATATGAGTCAAAAAGGTTGGACGTAAATTGAGGACCATTGTCAGAAACTAGGATATCAGGTAACCCATGAGTTACAAAAAGCTTTTTGAGCTGTTTGATGACAGTTTCAGCTGCGGTAGATGCCATACGGATAACCTCTAGCCATTTGGAATATGCATCTAATATAATAAGGAAGGTGTGCCCTCTGGTAGGGTGAGCAAAGTCAATGTGAATCCTAGACCAGGGGCCCCTAGGACATTCCCATTCCTGTGTGGGGGCGAGAGGTGGGGCAGGCCGGACTTCCTGGCAGTTGGGACAGGATGCAACCCAGTGTTCAACCATTTTGTCAATACCTGGCCACCATACATAACTCCTGGCCAATCCCTTCATTCTGACAATACCCGGATGACTCTCATGTAACATTTCCAAAACCTCTTTTTGCAGTTTTGCAGGAATAACCACCCTGTTACCCCACAAAATACATCCTCTTAATACAGATAATTCAGTTTGCCTGGATTTAAAAGGTTGGGCAAGTTGAGGTAGATCTTGAAATGGCCAACCTTTCTTAATCCAGCCTATAACAGGAGTCAACACAGTGTCTTTGGCAGTCTCTCTGGCAATTTCAGCAGCATGTACTGGAAGCTTGGCAACAGTTTCTAGAAAAAAGGTGTAAGTCTCAGGAGCAGGATCCTCAGTGTGTGAAGGAAGTGGGCGGCGACTCAAAGCATCCGCGTGCCCAATGTCTTTTCCAGGCCAGTGGATGAGTTTGTATGAATAAGCAGCAAGAAATTCAGTCCATCTCAGCATTCTTGGTGACAGGATCGTGGGCATTGGTTTGTCCCCTGCCACAATGCCTAACAGAGGTTTTTGATCTGTGACAATAGTAAATGTTCTCCCATATAAATACTCATGGAATTTCTTGACAGCTGCAACAATTGCCAAGGCTTCCTTGTCCAGTTGGCTGTAATTTCTCTCTGCTTTAGTCAAAGTGCGAGAGTAAAATGCAATAGGGGCTTCCCTCCTGCTGGAAAGCATGTGGCTCAAACCCCCCCTCCACCCCAAAAGGAAATGCATCACAAGTCAGTACAACAGGCAAATTTTCAGAGAACTGTATCAGTACAGCATCAGAAGTGATTTGTCTCTTAATAGTGTTAAAGGCAGCTTGTTCTTTTCTGCCCCAGACCCATGCAGACTTTTTGTCTAGTAATCTGTGTAGTGGTTCTGCAATGGTTGCCTTCTGAGGTAGAAACATGTGATAGAAGTTAATGAGTGCCAGGAAAGCTTGCAAGTCAGTTTTGTATTTTGGCCTGGGGGCTTCTTTGATTGCCTGAACCTTGGCATCTGTGGGGTGGATACCATGCTTGTCAATCATATAGCCCAAGAACTCTACCTTGTCAGTTCTAAGAGTGCATTTTTCTTCTTTGACTTTTAACCCTGCTTTTTGGAATCTGGTTAGGACTTCTCTGAGTCTCTCGTGTAACTGAGTGTCATTTTCAGCAGAGATTAACACATCATCAAAGTAAGGTACTACCCCTGGCAGTCCTTGGAGCATCCTTTCCATAAGGCTTTGGAAGATGCCTGGTGCCACACTTACTCCAAATTGCAACCTTTTGCATTTGAAAGCACCTCTATGAGTCACAATGGTTTGGGCCTCTGCAGTGGCATCATCAACTGTTAACTGTTGATATGCCTGAGCCAGATCCAATTTGGCAAAGACTGTGCCCCCGCCAAGAGAATGTAATAAATGATGCACCACTGGAACTGGATATGCGCTCTGTTGTAGCTCATGGTTCAATGTCCCCTTGTAGTCTTCACAGTTTCTCACAGACCCATCAGCCTTGACTGGTGTGACTATGGGTGTCTCCCATCTGGAGTGGTCAGTGGGCTCTAAAACTCCTTGAGCTATTAGTTTATCTAATTGTGCATCAATTTTTCCCTTTAAGGCAAATGGGACCCTTCTGGGCTTTAAACTGATTGGTGGCACCTTGGGATCTGGATTGAAAGTGATAGGGGTCCCCAAGTACTTGCCCAGTCCTTCGCTGAAGACCTCTGGAAACTCAGACTTCAAGGCCTCCTCCCATTCAGTGTTGCTCGCATGATTGATGCCAGTTACCTCAATGCCCAGCGGGTTGAACCACTCAAGTCCCAGCAAACTTGGGCGATCCTTGTCCACGATGGTCAGGAGCAGGCGTTTGGTGTGGCCTTTGAACTTCACGTTGAATTCTCTTGTTCCAACTACTGGAATCTTGTTCCCTTGGTAGTCTTTAAGAGTCAGCGCTTGCTTCTTGAAATGCTTCTTCTGAATGTTTGGGAGTAGTCTGTGAATAGTGTCCCATGACACCATAGACAGATATGAGCCTGAGTCCACTTCCCTTTGGCAAGGCCTTCCTTCAGTAAGTACCTTGACATGCACTTTTCTGTTATTGATAGAAGATGAATGACTGATAGTTACTGTCTGATGAGTTTCATCCTTCCCCTTTGCTTCTGTGCTGCACCCCATTTTCTCACTGAGATTGTTGGGCTTGAATTCTTTGTCTTTGTTTGCAGGAAATTTCCTTCTGTTGGGTGGAGTTCTGGATGATTTGCAGACTCTTGCTAGATGTCCTCTTTTTTCACAACGGAGGCAAATGGTGTCTAAAAACTTGCAATTAGTTCTGGGGTGGCTTCCCCCACAACCTCTGCAGTAGAAATCTTGCCTCTTTCTTTCCAGGTCTTTCTTTTTCCGCTCCATTCTGAGTCTGTAAATTCCCTCTTCCACCTCATTGCAATCTGACTCAGTATCTAGGTCATCACAATGGTTTGTGATAGACTTTTTCCCATCAGAATGGCTCATGGCCCTGTTCATCTTCCTCATGGCTGCTGCTGAGGACTTGGTAGCTTCTGCTGAAGAGGCTTCTTCTATGGCTTCTTTGAGTGTGATCTTAGGTTTCATTAATAACTTGCTCTGTAATACCTTGTCTTTAAGGCCCAGAATGAATCGATCACACATGGCCTCTTCTAAACTGTTAAATTCACATGCACCCCAAATGTCTCTTAAACTTGTCACAAAATCATTTACGTTTTCGTTCTCCCCTTGATCACGACGGTAAAACTCGTGTCTCTTAATGAGGCACGATACTTGTGGCGTGTAATGGGCTCTTAACAGCTTTTCTAAATCAGGCCAGTCCATTACCTTCACGTCTGCAGCTCCCGCCAATGCCTTTGCCATCTTGAAAACTGCCAGACCGCAGTATGTAAGAAAGACCGCCCTCTTCCGCTTCTTGGAAATGTCGGCTAGATCGTTTCCTTCCAGATACATTTGGAAACGATCTGCATACGACTCCCAGTCTTCTGCTGTCGGATCAAACGGGACTGGGGGGGTGTTCAGCGCAGTCATCTCGCTCTTGTTCTGTTCCGCGTTGCCTTCTCTTCAGGGAAAATCCCACCTTCGTCGCCAGTGTTATGTTTGCATGAAGAGACAGACGTGGAGTGCTTCAAGCTCTTTTGTTTTATTAATGACTACAGCTCAGAATTGACCCAATTTGGCTGGGCTGCGGCTGCTACTTATAGCCAGCAGCTGCAGTTGACAGCCAATCAGAGTGCAGGGTTTTCCCGCACTTTTAAACCAATCATTTCTGACATTTTACAAGAACAGTTCAAACTAAACCAATGACTTTAAACCTACATACATAACACTTCCCCCATCAAAATATGGGCTATTCCTCAGTGTAGATTTATAGTATTCTGAAAGTGGAAGTGATAGAAAAAACAGTAAGCCCATCTACCTGTCATCTATAAATAAAAAGTAGCTTAATCGATAGGTCAGAGGAAGGCTGAGAGGTAAAGCTTCCAGATTTGTTCCCACCCATTGACCTATCAGTTGAGCTGTTTTGGAAAGAAGTTAATTTGGTGTAAAGCAGATTGGACACAAGAGTAGCATTCTTCCTATCACTTGGATTAGAAGAAGTTTCCCATGTCCCAAATATGCCAAATGTAAGCATTTCTAGGAAATATTGGCAGCACTGGCAGATATGTCCCACAAAGTAATTGATAGTTTTAGCATAAGCAAAATATCACAGCCTCATTTTTGTGAATATTCGTTTGTGCATCATGTGCAAAGAGAATCAGATTAAAGCAGCTTCCATATTTAGTGGTTTACCAATTCCTTAGCTGCTATACTGGACTTCCATAATATTGTGTTTTATATATTAAAGTATATTAAGACTCTGTGAGAAACTGAGATGTGCCTCACAAAGTGAAGTCAAGCTTTGATTAGGAAAGTTCCTTTCTTAAAAGAGTCTGGCATCTCAGCAACCCAAATTGAAATCCTCTGAAGGACAGCCATAATGATCTGAATGGGATGGTCATGCCTACAATAGCCAGTTAGAGGGGAGATATTGCTTACAATGAAATGAAACACAGCAGGCAGACTACACAGCATTGTTGTGCCAGCAGAATTGGGACACTACCATATCAGACACAGAATGAGAAAAAAAAATGGACAGGGATTGCAATTATGGTGAGCTGGAGGTGGATGGTTTGAAGTCTATGTTATGCATTGGCATCCTGAATGAAATGGATGTTTTTATATCAGTTGAAAAATCATCATTCCTGCTTTTATTCTTTCAAATTGAGATTATCAGAAATTCATAGGTGGGTTTTAAGATTCTTATGATGACTTTGTGATGATCTTATGTTCAAAGTATTAATATTTCTCTCTACTATTGCATCCATAATTTCACGAAACAGCAAGAACAAGATATTGAATGCTATGAGAGTTATTATTATATATTTTCTGTAATTTAAGATGTATAAGCAATTCACCATGAATGATTGAACACAATTGTCATTAAAGACTGGGTCCCCAGACCATAAGACTATTAATTTATGAGTCTAAAATCATTGATGTGCATGGCATAATTAAAACTGTGCCAAAATAAATAAGTTAACTACTTAAGCTCAAGTGCTCAAGGTTCCACTGGAAGATTGGTGAAGATGAACTGTATATTGTGTGGTGAGCTTCTTTCCATTAGATGCATGGTATACAGAACTCCATATAATTTTATATTTTGATGTGTTGTAATGCAGAATTAAGCAAGCATTTATTTTAGTCACTAAAGGATCATACTTGGTTTATACTTTGTTATGGCTTTTCATCTTTAATCTAACTAAATTGAGAAACAGATACACTTTATCTTTGAGATAGTCTTACATAAATAAATAAAGACAGGGTCTTAGTCTTGATGGTTTCATTTTTGGCAACAGGCAAAAGATTCCAAGATCAGAAAGATTTATCCTCCTTGTTCTTTGTAAAATCCAGTAAATTGAGATTACTAAAAGCAGGTGTGCTTAATTATGGTTCAGAGCCTGTGTAAGCTAGTCGTAAACTTTCATGGAATCGACTCTCAGTGCAGACCTAATCAGGAGGGTGCTGCGTGTTTGCTTGCTATCATGTCTTTATACTTCTGGAAGAAGACATCAACTCTTTATTTGCCTTATTTAATTCTCAAGGTTTTTTTAATATTCTTTGATTGCTGTTTTATCTTATTGTGATATTTTATTTTACTGCCTTAGAATAAAGTGTTTAGCATTCATACTATGCAGTCATTTGCTCCCCAGTTCAAAAGAACTGGTGACCCAATCTTGCTGAGCAGGGGACAAAGCAATACAGGTGTTACCTTTCCAAAATTCCTTGATGCAAGTAAACAACAAACATCTCACACCAGGATTTTTTTAAAAAAATGTTTTGGCAGTACATGCCAAAAGCTAAAACTGGGCTGAATCCTCTGTGTAGCTATAGCAACCAATAAATATGACTGCGTTGCCACAGGACAAAGCAGCTGTTAGTTAACATTGCCAAGGTTTTCCTCTTGATCACCATTTTTATATGAATAGACCTTTATTTCACAATGCATTTCATGGACTATAATAACAGCAAGCTCTTTTTCTTTTAAATAAAACAAATTCTTCTCTTTTTGCTTGGCTGACTTCAAGTGCCACCCTTCATCTGCATTTATAGGATACAACATCAAACAAAATAACATTGTATTGCATTGCTTATCGTGATAGTTCTCTCTGCTACTCTATTGTGGATAACTTTGGTGTTTTTAATTGTAGAATCCTTTTTAATTGTTACTTTTTAAATGTGTTTTATTATATACCACCCAGAGACATGTACTATGAAATGGAAGCTATGCAAATATGATAAATAAGTAAATGTTACTATAAACATACAGTAAGCTAAGGCTGACTTATTTTCAGATGTAGGTTGCTGAACATAGAATTGCTGTATAATGCCTTTCTTTAAAAGAATATATAACCTGTTGTCATTTATTTATTATTTAGTATCTATTTGCCTTCAAGCTAGGTTTTATACATATGAGATTATGCCGACTGAAATGATCATTGGTCTCCTTACATCTCAGTTAGTGTAATATGTTCTTCCAGAGTTGTTTTCATCAATTACAGCTAATATAGAATAATCTGCTGATTTAGTATCAGCCCAAGTTTAATGCTTTGGGTAAACCTATTATGTGCAATTTTCAGCTTTACACTTTAGTGTCCATGTACTTTTCTTGTCAAAAATATAAAACCAGTTGCCAGTTTGCTTCTGGGTTCAATTCAAGGTTCTGATTTTGATCATTAAAGCCTTTCATGGCATGGGACTAGGTTATTAGTGGACTACCTCCACCTAATTACATCTGCCCATACTACCAGGAAAAAAAAGACTATGCTTCTAATCCTGTCTGCTAAGGAGTTGCATTTTTTGGAACCAAGGAGATGGATCTTTCTTCCATGGCATCTCTTCTGAAAAACATTAACCCTCCCCCAGCCCCTCCAAGGTGAGATTGGCCACATCTTTGATATGAAAGGCCCTTGAAATATGTGCCAACAGTCTTGGGGATCTGAAGAAGATGGTGAATTATTGAGATAGCTTTATCATCCATAACTCGTTAACAACCCTAAGTCTGTCAGAGACCTTGGATTCTCATATCGAATGACCTGAGTGCCAGAGCTTACTACAACAACATTGCAAAAAAGGCTTTAAGAGTTGTAAATCTGATCTTACGAAGCTTCTCCTCTGGTAACACTGATTTGCAAACTAGGGCATACATAACCTTTGCTAGACCAATACTTGAATACAGCTCAGCTGCCTGGAATCCGCACTGTATATCAGACATTAATACAATTGAACGAGTCCAGAAGTATTTTACAAAAAGAGTACTATACTCCTCTGTTCGCAACAGAATACCCTACACCACCAGACTTGAGGTTCTAGGCTTAGACAACCTTGAACTATGCGGCTAAGATTGGACTTAAGCATAGTACATAAAAGCATATGTTACAATGTCTTACCAGTTAATGAATGTTTCAGCTTTAACCACAACAACACAAGAGCACACAACAGATATAAACTAAATGTAAACCACTCCAAACTTGATTGCAGGAAGTACGATTTCAGCAACAGAGTGGTCAATGTCTGGAACTCACTATCTAATTCTGTTGTTACCTGCTCAAACCTCCACTTCTTTACCCTCAAACTAACCTCTATCGACCTCACCCCATTCCTAAGAGGTCTGTAAGGGACATGCATAAGCGCACAATTGTGCCTACCATCCCTGTCCTATTGTCCCCAATTATTAGTTCTTATTTCATGTATTTAAACTTATGTTTATTCTTATTTCTATTATATTGTAAGAGTCTGACAAAATAAATAAATAAACAAACAAACAATAAGTCTCTCTGGTATTGTATTATTGGTGATTTAAATGCTTATTTTTTAATTGTTAGCTTTTTATAATTGCTTTTTATTGCACACTATCCAGAGTCATGAATTGGTTTTATATAAATATGAACTAAATAAATAGTTAGAGCCTAGAAATGGTAATTTGGGAGAATCTGCAAAATCTCCATGAAAATGCACACTTACTTGGAAAGGATTCACAGTTAGGAACTCATGGCCTGCAATAAGATATCACACCTTATTATAAAATGTATTCTCCATTGATGTATTTGTATAATATATACACACTAAAGAAGAAGAAGAAATCCACATTATCACCTTCATTCCAGGAAAGGATGTGAAATGATAAATTAGACTGGTATGCATCCACAGACATTCTATTTACTTTGTCATCTATCTGTTTAGTATTTAACAGATTAGACCCCTTTGGCTATAAATTATGGAAAGAACAATGAGGAATAAAATCAAACATAGGCTATAATTTCTAAAAGCTATGAAAAAAAACCCTCTTTCTTGAAAACAAGTTATCAAAATGTCTCTACATACTTTATTAGATATGTATCAATGACAAATGTGTATTGCTGATAGTTGTATAAATGAATCCAACCCAGAACTTCAGTCTTATCCCTATTGACATTAGCATATCTCATCAATAGCTACGTCTCTGTATATCTATGGGTTCATTAATAACTGTCAAGGAAGGATTAAATTAAGCTTCCTGTATTTATTTTTCTCTTCATAACAAGAATATTTTTGTAACTCATTCATCCTGAGGATATTATCATGATTCCTTCAACTTTCCCCCTCTTACATGAGTATTTTTCTTATGTCTCTAATTTAACTAGAAGAACAATTGAAAGGTGCTTATTCCAGAATGCATAGTCTTATTGATCTATATTTTCAAGGACAAGTTCACACATGTATATGCATCATTTGATTCATGCTCATTTTTTCATATATTATACTTCACTTGGATAGGTAATCTAAGAATACTGAACAGACCTGTCATGATGTGTGTATTCCTTTTTTTATTTTAATCTCACATTCCTTGCCCCCCCCCCCCAACTTATTTTGCTAAGGACCTTGGAGGAATATACATAGCATTCATGGTATTTTCATCTAAAAAAAATTACTATGTGAAGCAGATTAGGCTGAAAGATAATGACTATCTCAAGTAATAGTGAGCTGAGTTTTATAGCATGGATCCAGATTACCCTGATTCAACCAACCCATTAATTACTATATCATCTTTAATATGACAATTTACACTAGAATTATGATCAGTTTGTAGTGGAAAAATATGGGCAAATAATCTTTGGATGCTAAAATCAACAAATAATTTATATATATGTATGTATATATATATATACATATATATATATTTGTTTTAAATGATTTTCACGGGAGTAAGGTATGTAGCTCTAGAGTTTAAAAGGGGAAAACAGCCACAATCACACACTTCTCCCAGGAGAACGAAGCTGAAGACACCAGCCTGAAGATGACGGATGAGATTTCATTAAAGCGTTGCCAAGGTATTCTCAACCTTACACGAGACAAGACCGAATACCAAGACCTACATATATATATATATATATATTTGTTTTTAAATGAATTTTCACGGGTAAAGGTATGTAGGTCTTGGTGTATTCGGGTCTTGTCCGTGTAAGGTTGAGCCTTGGCAGCGTTTCGAAATCTCATCCGTCATCTTCAGGCTGGTGTCTTCAGCTTCGTTCTCCTGGAAAAGTGTGATGTGTTTTCCCTTTTTAAACTCTAGAGTTGGTGTGTTGTTACTTTTTGATTGGTTTGTGGAGTTGATGTATGCAGATTGGATGGCTTTTTCCTGAGACCCTGTGTGGCTGAGGTGCTGGAGGTGTGTCTCAGCCTTTTGTGTTGTAACGACCTGGGTAATGGGCTGTGTGATGACCTTCTGAGTTCTATTGTTGTGATGTCCTGGGTGTGGTGCTGTAATCTCCTGGGTCGTTGTCTGTGCTGCAACCTCCTGATGTTTTGTGTTGTGATCTCCTGAGTTCTGTGATGTAGTATCCTGGGTGGAAGGCTGTGATGTGGCATTCTGGGCCTTGGTTTGGCTCGAGTTTGAGGTCTGGCTATGTGTTTATAGCGTGTGTCAGTTTGCTTAGTTTGGAGGTTGGAGGGTGTAGCAGCTGGTGTTGCAGCCATGGTCTGGTTTCTGGATGGTGGTTGCCTTTCATCTGTGGCGTGGGCTTGGGTTTGAGTCTGGTGAAGGAGATTGGTGGTGGCATCATGTGTTATTTTGGTCGGTGTTGGTTTTTTGTGGCTGGGACTCGTTTGTTGATTAGGGCTAGTTTCCAGATGTCTGGTAGGCGGGAAGTATCATCCCGTTTATTCATGTTATGGGGATGTTTCTCTATTTCGATGGCTTCCCTAATTATTCTCTTGTTGAAGTGTTCAGTATTGGAGATAAGTTTGGATCCCTCAAATCAATTTCATGTCCTGTGGCTTTAAGGTGCTGGAAAAGGGAGGAAGTTCTTTCTTCTTTTCTGACTGCGTTCTTGTGTTCGTGCATTTATTCTCCTGTTGGTTTGTCCAATGTATGTGGCTGGGCAAATTTTGCATGGTATTTATAAACTCCTGGTTTTCTAGCTGGATCTTGTCTTTGGGGTTTCTTAAGATGTTGGCTATTTTTTGATCAGTGCCAAGGCTGTCTGAACACAAACACAATATCAGGACGGCCTTTGGCACTGATC
>CM019151.1:133663818-133695975 GCA_009733165.1 Naja naja | reverse complement strand
AAACACAACCAATGAGTCAAATACATAAAACACTGAGACAAGTTTCATAAATCCCTCATTTCAAATATGTTAAATGGGCTGAAGTGAATTGTCCTAAGAAATTCGAACAATCTGTCTCACCCAACTGGCACTTGAATGCTTGATGGGATTACAATTTGGAATTTATTGATGGCCTCATTCTGCCATTCTATAACTATAAGTTAAGTCTTGAACCCACTTGAACTTATTTCTACAAAGGTGTGAATATAATGATATTCATAGAGATGAAGCATGCATAGCAACATTTAAATAATGAGTTATCTTACCTGAATGCTAGCTACCATTTAGATAAATGCTTACTGAAATACAGTTTCCCCAAATCAAAAAAAGTTACCGGCTCTACTACTACACATAACCAGGAAGTTAGACTGCTTTTATTAAAGCCTAAAAACATAAATGTATCTCACTTTATTTGAAAATCTCTAGCACCCCTGTCGTTACCAGTGTCTTCTGAAGCCATGAAATGGAGCTAACATTGCTTCCCTACCTGCCTCATATATGTAACAAGGGAATGAATTATTTACAGCATGCAACACTTTGAAGATGAAATTGTTACATAGATGCCAGGAAGATTTATCATCATGGCTCTGTAGGGAGGGAAATCATGTCTTTGAACACTGCCATAGCTGATCAGAACAGACTTTAAAAGAAAACAACAGAACGGATATGAGACAGAAAGTACGAAAAGACAAAATGCAAAGTTTGAATAATTAAAACAGGCTATGGTGCATACGAACTTATTTCTCCCAAAAGCTCATACAGGGGGAAAAATCCTAAATTAAGCTTTAAATAAAATATAGTCTTGAAAATGAAGCCATCAGAAAGAACAATTCTGAAATTCAAGTTCAGTTCAGGACGTCTGCCAACATCTAACTATCAAAGAAAATTACATGGACACAGTTTGAACTTTTTTTTTTTATTTGCAATGAAACATAAGCATATTTGCAGCTTGATATTCTTAATGGCCACACACAAAGTATGTGGTACTCTTTGTTACACTGAAGATGAACAGGATAAATAGATTCATCAATATTACAGCCAATATAGCCAATATTTAGGCGTGGCTGGACAAAGTTTTTTGTACCTATGTCTACTTTTAGCCTCTCAGTGATACATACAAGGTTACATACTTACAAATGGCTCAGGACAGACAAGAAAATGAGAAAGGAAATGACAAAAACCAGTTAAGAACCTGAATAATATCATAACTAAATTCTTAATGTGAGTTACTGAAATGTCAGTACCAAGACATGAAAATTCATAAAAACTGAATGAAGTGCTGGGAAAGCAGGTATTTTTCTATGGAAATAATATAGTATTCCTGTGGCAACCCAACTCAAGCATATAAATCTGCTGAATGAAAGCAAAAAAATTGTTGAATGGGCCTTTATTTTGTAATAATCAGATATTTGAAGTGATTTGGAGTTGGGGATGATCTGATACTTATAATTAGCAGAGTTTATAGGGCAAGGGTAGCTGAATGGGATGACGACCACCTCTTTTCCTTACATATGTGCAAAGTTATACACATATATAAAGGGTCATCTTTGCCTGGCATGGCATGCTGTTGCTTTCCTCATTCTGAATCCTCAGATGATGCTGTTTATGGTTAAAATACGTTACTCCAGGGGTGAAAAAAATAACAATAAAATTGAGTGCTTGGAAGAACAAAAAAGCAAACAGACTGACTATATTTTGGATATTAATATTAGTTCGCAATGGACACAACTTTGTTTTCTTCCAACTAGCACGGTGGATTTTCTTGCTTGATGCTGCAAACCTTCAGAAACTGTAGTGGTTGCTTGTGTCTATGGAGATTCTCAGTCATCCAGGTCATGGTTCTGTAGGGAGGAAAATCATGTCTTTGAACACTGTCATAGGGTTCAAAGGTTGTCCCAAACGTGCTTTTTCAAGAGGCAACTGGACTTTCTGGTTTTTCTTTGAAAACATTTTGCTTGTTATCCAAGAAGCTTCTTCAGTTCTGACTGAATGGTGGGAAATGGAAGGATTTATACTCTGGAAATCCATTCATATTCCCACACCATTCAAAGGGTGTTCATCCCAAAGTGCATCACTAAATGTCTATGGAGATTCTCAGTCAACCAGGTCATGGTTGTCCCAAAGTTGCTTTTTAAAGAGGCAACTGAACTTTCTGGTTTTTCTTTGAAGATGTATCAAAGACATAGTGGTTGCTTAGACATCTTGTTAGACCATGGACATAACACCTACCAATTATCATGATACAAAATTGATCCCATCTGTCAGGATTCTGGCAGTTAACCCAATTAAATCATGAGTCTCGAGCCAAACCTCCAAAACTAAACAGGATTTATTGGGTGTTAACATGTCAGTACTACCTGGGTGTAGCTGACTCTGAAACACATAATTCACTGTCACCATTGACCCTGGTTTTCCCCCACCCCTCTGGGTGTATCATAATTCATATTCTCCAACGAGACACATCCATAGCCAAGAGTCATCAATCATGTTCTCCAATTAGATTTTTGCATGGCAGAAACTTCAATCACCTAGTTACAGCCTCTGAAAAACTATGTATGGAATTCCTTTTTGATTTCCAAGCTGCCACACTGCTCATTCAACCCCCTTTCCCCCCTCCTTTTCTGTTGTCAACTATAAAACAGTCATAGAAATGTTTCATGAGTTGACACCATCATTAATGGACTACCTGGATCCGTACCAATCGGGCTTCCGACCCGGGTACAGCACAGAGACAGCATTGGTCGCGCTGATGGATGATCTCTCTAGGGCTCGGGACAGGGGTTTTTCCTCTGTCCTGGTCCTGTTAGATCTCTCAGCGGCTTTTGATACCATCGACCATGGTATCCTGTTGCGGCGTCTCGGGGGGCTGGGAGTGGGAGGCACTGTTTTACGGTGGTTCTCCTCCTACCTCTCGGGACGTTCGCAAACAGTGTTGGCAGGGGCGGAGGTGGCCCGAGGTCTCTCACTTGTGGGTACCTCAGGGGTCGGTCCTCTCGCCTCTCCTGTTCAACATTTATATGAAGCAGCTGGGTGAGATCATCCGTGGCTTCGGGGTGAGTTATCATCAGTACGCTGATGATGCGCGTTATACATCCCACCCGGGCCACATCAGTGACTCCTGTCCCTTAGCGGTGACTATCAAACATATTCTCCATACCAGACACATCACCAGAGACCATCATTGTTCCCCCACCAACCTGGGGTTCTTTTGCATGAGCAGAATTTCCCAATCCCTGGTTGCATGCAGCCTCTGAATCCCTATACAGCCTCTGAAAACTATGTTGGAATTCTTTTTGATTTCCAAGCTGCCGCACTGCTCATTCAACCCCTTTCCCGCCTTTTCTGTTGTCAACAGTCATAGAAATGTTTCATGATTGACACCATCATTAATATGATATACATTTCTATGTCTACAGTTAATTTTTCCCTTAATTAGAATCCATATTGTACTGCCTTACCTGAATGTGGAATGTGGAAATTCAGCTACGCTTCTCTGCCAATGGTATAGCAATAGCAATAGTATTTAGGCTTATATACCACTCCATAGCACTTTACTGCAATCTCTAGCAGACTTACAATGTAGCATTATTTGCACTTTGCCTTCAACAATCTGGGTCCTCTTTTCATCGACCTCAGAAGGGTGGAAGGTTGTCAGAAAGTAGAACTTTCTGGTGTTGCTATGCAGTTTTCAACTTTAGATAGATTTGATGGGGTGATCAAATCTACCAATCACAGGGTGACACTAAGCACCCTACTCTGACAGTGGCAAGACACGCCCCCTCAGTATAAAAGGGGTTGTCAACTGTCATTTTCCCTGAGGAGATCTAGAGGAGATCCACAACCCACGAAAGAGATTTCCTACATGAGGTTTGTTATATCTAGAAAGAGGGAAAGGAGAAAAAAAGGTTTCTTGGAGAGTTATTCTGTAGTGTTGCTTAAAAGAGAATATTCAGCATAGGCGAATATTTCTCTCAAACAACTACCTCAGTTTCTGGAAGTCTAAAAGGGAAACAGTTAAGAAGAGTTCCTAGGCTAAAAGACTATTGACTTTAGTACCTAACTGAAAGGAACAAAGAAGAATAATTCAAAATAAGAAAGAGGACTCTGTAAATAATATTCTATAATTATTTATTAATTGTTCTGTTCAATACAAATAAATACTTTTACTTTGAAACAACTTGGGTTCAATATTTCTTTGAATGACTTTAGGGATAGACAAGGTTTGCGATCTAGAACTAGCCAAAGTTCAAATCAATTTAAATAATAAATAACAAAGGTGGAGTCAACCTTGAGCCCCAACAGGATCGAACACCAGGCTGTGGGCAGAGTTTGCCTCCAATACTGCATTTTAACCACTGCACCACCAGTGTAGATTGTCTTTAGAGAAAACCGCCAGCATACCTTCTATTTTTGGTTTTACCAGTTCATTTCCAAAAAGTATTCACATATATTTCCTACAGCTTGATGCTTATATTCAGTACATGTTATTTATAGCTCTTTTCCCTTCACTTGCCACTAAATATGGTAAGATTTCAAAATGACTTGTCACTATGCCAATGCTGATCACAGAACTTGGTCTATAGAAGCTCTTAAATAGAAGTTTGTTACAATATATCTTTCTGTTCCTTATATCATGTAGTCATATAAAAAGATGTGTATATATGTTACAAAATATTTTTATTTTACTTCTATAGAAGCAGTATGACACCTTTTATTAATTAAAGATCTATGAAAATATTGGGGATACTCTCAGTTTGGAGGCAACCAAGTATGGTCTAACTGATTGACACCTTCTAAATTCACAGAAGTACAGTTGTTTCATGATTTTATGAATATTACCCCCAAAAAATAGAGATAACTCTGAACAATACAGTTATACATGCTTTATGAAGAAATGGTAAATGAATGGCTGGTGTGGTCAGGAAAGATTCAATTTTTCCAAAGTGTGTTTAAGTATTGTTGCCATTATTAGCATGAAGAGATATTACTGAGGTTCAAAAAGTTACCTCTGCTGTTTCTTATTTCTTTCCAGACCTGACCATTTAGGGCTAGAAAAGAAAAGTGGCAGCAGATACTCAGTATATATAAGCCCTCATTTCAAGAATATTCAGTAGCAGCTGAACCATTTTTTGGTTTGAATTATAAGATGAAATGTGTGGTACTAGAAATTCAGGTGTCTGTGAAACATTAACGGTGCCTTGTTTGCCATAATTATCAATAAAGATTAATCAAAAAGCTGTTGTAGTCAAATTTGCTTCTCTGTCCTCCCAACAGATCTCATTAGATTGAGTCATTCTCAAGTAATTTAAGAAATGCTATAAATATAATGGCAGAGGGGACAGGAAAATGACAGTGTTCAAATATTAATGACAAGATGAGTTTATTTTTTATACCATCAGTCTAGCTGCATTATCAACCCCAATCTGCTATGGTTGTTTCTCATGAATGATACAGGACATATGAAGTATTTTGAGGCCTTTCTCCTACATTTAATTAAAGTACACTGCAATTAAAGCTAATTGAGACCTCATAACTAAACAGAACTATTCACTCACCAATGAAAAGATAGGAGAAAGGAAGCCTGACAGTAGCACATCAAATATGACCTTGGATAATGTACTATTGTGGAAACTCCCCCCAAAGTGTTATCCTGAATAGCAAGTACTGTATTTATAGCATCATAAAAACTTATACTAACACCGTTGAACTTTTTAAAATGTGAAACAATCAAGACAGTCCATACTGCATGCATACAAACAAAGGATGATCAAGGAAATGAAATATCTGAAGTTGCAAGATCATAGTTCATGCCCACAAACATTCTGCTGATGAATTAGCTGGTTTACACATTGTGCTATTTGATTTAGTTTAATGTGTTGAATAAATCCAGCACTGTAGGCTGTAAATCAGAAGCTTTGCTTACTTCAATGTGCTATTTCAGCAATTGTGGGGTATTCAATAAACCATGGTTAAGAAAACTGTGCCTTAAAATCCGGTGTGGAACCAATGAACTAAAGATGCAAATTTTCATGTAACTCTTGTAATAGGGCTATAGCTGTCCCACTTACCACTGATCTAAATCAAATAGGTGGATTCCCCAACCCACTTCATGATGCTAGATAAGTACAGTCACTATAAAATGGAAAATTCTAAGCTATAATCGCTGCAGCTGAATTTAAAAACAGCTTTGGAAAACAGCTAAATATCCTATCCCTTCTGTACCAGTTATAAATAAATATAAAACTAAGCACTGTAATAAATATGGGCAATAGGAATATGTGTTTGTTTAGTAACTGGTAAATTGCTCTGGAGCTTTTAGCAGCACTGAGTCCCATAAACAAGTTTTATGCTAGGAGAAAGGAGTCCAATTTCAGAGGACAAACCTATGCACACTTTCTGAATTTTGAGAAAAAGCAGATTTCTCATCTATTATTCATTCCACCGTACCCACCATGACTGGGGCAGCTCATGCAGATGTCAATTGTTACTTTCTTTTATTTCCTTTTCTCTTTTTAAACTTACTGAGAGAAGGAAACCTTCCAATTTCTGTATGATTGATCAGACTTTTGTTTCCAATTTCTTCTAGTTTGACTCCTCAACATTTCATATTCAAAACCTTCCATTTTGGTCTTTTAATTGATCTCTCTGGAGGTGGGCAACTTTCCCATCAGCAGGACCTAATGCCAATGCCTAATGCCTGGTTTTCCATCCTTCCTTTAATAACTGCAGTCATGGTACAGCATATAACCCTTATTCAAGCTCTTGGATTTTCCCCATTCTGTTTCTTTTTATGATTTTCATTGTTTTGTCCTTCCTCCAACTTATACTTCTTAGTGAGACAAGGGTGGACAAACTGTTTGATAGAAGTAAATGTATTTTACTTCTTTTTTACCATTTTTGTCTAGATAGAAGCCATTTACTTAATTGTTTAAGTAATATTAGTTAAGATGATCTGATGCAACCATTTCTAAGAAAGATAATAGTACTAATTGGTTTTACACATAACCTAATTCACATTAGCTAAATTCATACATATTTAATCCATAATCTGATTCATCTGATTCGTGATAATGTTTGCATAATGTCTGTTAAATTATAGTTGTGAAAACCATGATTTGCATGTTATTTAAACACAGGTATGTTTTTACAGATCTAGGTTACTGAGTCCCAAAAGTTTAAATCTTCATGAAAACATATACAGGAATTTGGCAAAGTCCAGCTAATCACAAGATGGCAGAAAGATAATTCTAGAATAGAATAGAATAGGAATAGAACAGAACAGAATAGACAGTTGGAAGGGACCTTGTAGGTCATCTAGTCCAACCCCCTGCTCAATTCTCTAGATCTCTTTTCTACTATCCAGTAGTTGTCCATATCTGGTAGCTTATTTCTCATTTTTTCTGAAATTATACAATATTTTCTGCAGTCTTACTGTGCTCTATTAATAAACCAGAGTACAACATCCAATAACCAAGTATAATATTGGCCAATGACTGATCTTTATATCATACGAAAGCTTCACCTGACTCATTTCTCTGTGACATGTAGATGCCAATGTCAGAACAACACAAACAAATGGCAATAGGCTTCTGAGGGAACAAGTAAGAAACTTGCCACATGCTGCATGTGATATACTGTCTGCACTATCTCTTTGCTGGGTGCCTTTCTTCTCCATTCCAGGGTTCTGTTCCTGATAATGGTTTTCTTTTCATTGATGTGAGTTAGTGTGATTGTTTCCTCTTCCCATTGTTGCATTATTGGCTTTCCTGACAGGGTGAAAGAAAAGCTAATACTCTTTAACCACAGATAGCAAATGACTGAACACCAAGAATAAAACTAGTGTGAACATTCTTTTTTTGTCTTTAAACAACCTGTTAATTATTTTCTGCAGAATAAACGAAGAAGAAAAAGGCAGCTGTGCTCCTGCAACATACTAGCTGGGTAACTGCAAAGCTAAAGTGCTTAAATTGAAACCAGAATATTCATGTACTTCTTTTTGCTTTCTTGTGGCCTGCTAGGTCACATACAAAGAAATATGTTTACTCCCTAGTGTGCCTTTGTTCCCATTCCCATCATTAAAAGTGTATAGTTTTCTAATTCCTTAGAATGAAGGCTGTTTCCCATGATGTTTCCAGGCTGTATTAAGCCATTGCTTCCTTAGTCAGTTTTCTGAATAACCATCATGATTGGATCCACACACAAACTCAAATACAACTTATAGTTTCTTGTTTTAGCTTGTGTAAAACTAGTAAATTGTAATTTATTCAATAATTTGGGGCTAAAATGTCTTAATAAAAGGTGTAAACACAGTCAGTGTATTACACAAATCAGGGACTTAGTGATAATTTGCAGAAATCACTATAATATGAAATAGGTGATCTGACACACAAGAACAAATGAAGGAAAACAGTTTTGTAACAGCTTTTTATTTTGCAGTGAGCTGCTGAATCCATACCTTCCCTTGTGATTAAGACATTCCCATCTTCTCCCAAAATAGCTATTCTACATTTTTCCCTCACTAATTGACAGAGCTTAATATAAATTTATACATGAATTTTCCTATTCAGCATATTCATATCTTGTGAGGTTAACCTTTAGAAAATGGATAATACCTATGTATGAATGCATATTTTTCAAGGTAGGCTGTCATAGTAATTGATAATCTTCAGTAAATGTGCATCATTTTTTTCTAAGAAGAGAACAAAAGCATTGGAGTAGGACTGGAAGACGCAGGTTCTAGTTTACCTTCAACCATGGAAGCCTGACCTATCCCACAGGGTGGTTACTGTGGGATTAAAAAAAATGGAGGGATGAGCGCAGTGTGCATTGAGGAAAGACAATATATCAATGTTACTAATAAAGAAAGAGGATTTGATAAGGTTGCCATTTAAATGAAGGCTGTTTCAGAATGCCAAGTTTAGAATCATACAACACTTACTTTTCTGATTTCTATACCTATATTACAGCCTGGCCATTTCATCTTGGAGTGCATTCATAAGGCATACTCACTCATGGTTTACAACTACTATTTATAATGTTCTATATATACCTACATTGGACTATAAACTAACAGCCTATACAGAATTCAACCCACATATTAAGCAAAAAAATGGTCGAATAATTTGACTGACTAATGCAAAATATGAGTTCACCATCCTGCTTGTGGAATTCTGTGTTTTCTTTTTCACCTAATTGAGCTGAGTATGACTATGGGATAGTTTTTATTACGATAGCATGGTAAGCTCTACTTACTGCTTATATATCACTGCAGTTTTTTCTATTTTTTTTATTCAGACTTATTATTCCTTCTGTCCTATCAGGGCTGCATAAATTCCAAAAAAAAATTCTACTTCTTGTAGATCAAAGATGCTTGGTTCAAATGTTGGCACACCTATTCTAATCCCTGCATCCATGCCATAAATATTAATCATACTTATCTAAACCTTGATTTAGACAGGTATGCTTGTCGCTCAAAAATATATCACTCATGCTCACTGAAAGAAAGATAACCTTGAATTTAAGACTATTCCTCTTCCTCAAGACATATCAGACACCTCCCCTTCAAAAAAAACAAAACCCATCTATCACCACCCCTCCTTGTTTTCCTTTTTTCCCAGTAAATCTAAAATAGCTTTTCCATTTTAAAGGTGAATTATTAGGAAAACACTGCATCTTTGATTCTAGTAAGTATGATATTTATTTGTTACACTGATATTTCACCTTTACCCATAAAATCCATTTCAAATGAGTGCTTTTACAAACTGCAAATTCTTTTTATTACAGCTCAAACTTGAGGCTATGAAAGAATCTCCAATTCTTCCAAAAACATCCTTTTAAATCCTGCATGACCTCAAACAAAGAAAAAAACCAACTTTCCAAAATTCCTTGTCTTTCATTCTCTAATTCTAATTTCATTCTCTAATTCTAATTTCATTCTCTAATTCTAATTTCAGTTCTTCTGAAAGAACTGAAATGTTAGTGTATAAAGACAGAGGGGTTGTTTATACTACAGAAATGCTTGGACAAACTACATCTCCTATGGCTCAGGATATTGTGCTCTGAAAGAAATGCTCAAACATCTTACAAATCTAAATTAAACAGCAAATTTTAATACAGCATTATTAGGAACTGAATGAATCAGTTTACAAGGGGTGGTAAGTATACAGCTATTGCACTGCAACTGGGGTATCAGGGGGAAAGACTAAAGAGATGCATTCCCTTTCTCTCCTTCTTCTGTGTTTCTCATTGGTCAGATATAGATAACTAACAGTCAAGATATTTGGAGTAGCTTCTTGTGTGAGGCTTCCACTCTACCAAATATCTTGAACTTTAGCTATCTCTTCCATCCTTTCCTTCGTACAACAATGTAATTGGATAAAGATGGCACAAGAGCTGCATACACAGCTTGCACTTCACCCAGTTGGAGTTCTTTACTTTGATAGGCAAATGCACAATCAGGGCTAGCATTATCACCAAATTGTAAATTCATCATTCCTAAAAGAAAGATCACACCAACATCCTTTCCTAAATTTGTTTCAGGGTGTGAAAGAGTACTGGATAGTTACCTCTAAAATAAAATAGCATTACTGATTTCTATTTTTGTGTTCTTTTGTCTCTAAAAAGACTTGGCAACGGGCTATAGGAACAATGAGTTCCAGAGTTAGGAAATGTGAATTTTTAAAATAGTCCCACCTAATTGATTTTGCTTCCACAGAAAAAAGATACTGACACACACATCACAGGGGAAAGATAAATAATTGACATCACTAACTTGTGCAATTATCTTTATGGTTCAGGAAAGTCCAGAGATTCACATCTGCAGAAAACAATGTTTACTCTATAACAGACACTTTGAGTGTTTCATACATAATACCAAGTTACAGTTTTCTTAACTATGGTTTGTTTGATAAGCCAAAACTGACTAAAATTTTACATGTCTTTTTGCACATATATTATGGCAATGTTCACACATTCTAAACCATACTCTAGATGAACCAAGTGTGAACCAAGTTTGTAACTTAAGAGAAGCCAGTGTGATCTGCATGCATTAAGAAACTGATGTTAAGGAACAATTTGAAATCATGCTAAACTACTATCTCCCATAAACTGCTTTACTCAATTCCAAATAATACTGTATTAAAATTTGGTCTTTAGTGTCTCAAAAAAAATTTATCTAGGGGAAAAATGATTCTACTTTTTTATTTAAAAAAAACCCTGATTTCCAAGATATCTGAACATTCCTTTCAAATTTCTCTTGGTAGTATTTTCAGCTTGCTTGAAGGCAACAATGATAACGTTATTTCTGCTGTATTTTTTATTATTCTGAAATCTTACTAGCTGCTCATATCTTCCCATTTTGAGTTCCCTCAGAATGTAATTGAAGCATGGAAAGCCAGGGAGGCCACAAATGCATACAGGCACAGGCAGGATATCCATATAGATTTCTTGGCCATCAAGGCAAGAATATTATATATTTCACCCATGCAAATTTTACTAAAATTGAATGAAAACAAGGAGAATTGATTCACAATATGCAGGAAGGCTGTTCTGCAGAGCAGCAATTTGAGAACATTCTTAGCTTACGAAGCTCAGGATCAAATATTTGTGAGTACATTACAAGCAACATTAGGGGATTGTAAAGCCTAGTTTCCAGGGTAGCTTTTTTGTTCAATAATGTTTTATGCAGTAGGTCACTTGCTAGAGGGAAATAAAAGTTGTTTTGAATGCCGAGCCTGCACATTTGTCACTTTTGCTGACCTAAAAAAATACTGGGTATGTATACTAGCTATCCTTTATCTCTGCCAGCTATAGTCTGCTGATATATATACTAGAGTATAAATTGTTTTGCTTTACTGAATTATACATCAGGGACACCTTATTTCCAGCATCAGAGAGTACAGATTTCCCATTAACTTTGTTCCTCCTGTCTTATGATCAAATTTTGTAACCTCTCTGGAACCATCTGGAGATTAAAACATATAACTCTACTAGATTTAACACTATAAACCATAGTTTTGTAAGCTTTTCCTATGGTACAATTTGATTTGGGAGCTGGTTATGCAACTACAACTATGAGAGATCAAATCAGATGTCACAAAAATATCTCCTTGCATTTGACTGTAGGATTTTAAGATAAAGCAACGTGAATGGCTATATGAATTAACAGTTCTTATTGTGTCAATTGATACCCATTTGGCAAAGTCTCATATGGTTCATCATGTTATTGCATATGTCATATTTGTTCCCATGATCTCTCCTTTGCAAGCAAGATTCTGACTTAGTACATCCTGGACAATCATGATTATTTGGGGGGGAATGCATTTTGATTTCTGAGCAATAAGAACAATACATAGTTATGGTACTTGAAAAATCAAGTATTCCATTTGTAAAATATAAACTGACTTTAGAAAGACTGTTATTGACTTGTATGATTTTCTTGGCAACAGCATAGAAGTGCCTTGTTATTATATACCTCCCAATTAATCTATAGCCCTGGCATTTCCTGGATGTCTTCCATCCAAGTACAGATAATTCTCATTTAGTTATCACAATTGAGATTGGCAACTTGGTCATTAAAAGAAGTCAGGGATTCTACGGGTTCGGACCAGTTCCATAGAACTAGTTGTTATGATTCCCAGTAGTTTGGAGAACCGGTAAATCAGGATCCTGGCTGGCCCCTTCTCTGCTCCCTGCCCAGTCAGTTCTTATCGTGCATGTGCAACCTTGTGCACATACATGACAATCACTGACTGCATTCTTCCCACACCTGTCCCGCCCCGCCACTCCTTATTTTGAAAACAACAAAGACAAGAATTTTTTTTAAAAAATATTAATTTTACGATATTATATTGGAAAAAGACAAATGGGCATTATTGAAACCAACAAGCATTTCTTTGTTATTTTTTTCTGCTATTCTGTTATTCTTCTCCAGTTGTCCTTCATGCAAATAGAATTAAATTTATTCAGCATTTCTATGCATATTGTACACTTCCCTGTCATAAAGCTAGAATCATTGTTTTTCCTTTCATATTAACAGATTCAGAATTGGAAATAGGCATTTCAACCTTTTGCTCAATGCAATAAGGCAAATCAAAGAACGTCACAAATGACTCGCCAGTATCTGCTTGAATACAACACAGAGAGGAGCCAACTGCTTCCCTTTCTAATTATTCAACTTGTTGTACTGCAACCACCTTTCAAATTTCTTCACTTAATATTAAATCATACTCCTAGTTCTCTGCAGGTTAAAATCATCATTCTGCACTCTGGTCCTTTTCTATTGGTATGTTTAAATTATGAATTTTCCTTAAAATATCAATATGGATATGTTTCCATTTACTGTATATATGGAATGATTGAGTCCTTAACAATCTTTAGTAGTAATGAGTGACTAAAAAGTATACATATTACAGCTACAACTGATACACATAAAATATCTATTATTCCATATTTACTAAATTCATACACAAAAGGCTGTCATAATAATTCCTCTGACAGTATAGTTTACCTGCATTAATTTGCATCCTGATAAGAAAAGAGTTGTTAATGAATGGTTTCTTTTTTGCTTTAATAAATTTTATTAAGTTTTCAAATTTTAAAAACATAAAATAAAACTTTATACATTGTGTTAAGTTCGCATAGAGAGACAAGACGCGGAGTGCTTCAGCTCTTATTTATTGTGACTGTCAGCTCAGAACGGACCCAAATGGCTCAGCCGTGGCAGCTATTTATAGCCGGCTGCTGCGGCTGCCAGCCAATCAGAGTGCAGGGTCTTCCCGCACTTCACCAAAAATCACAACCAATGATTTTCAAACACTTTACTTCAATAACCAATCATTTCAAACTATTTATAGTCGGCTGCCGTGGCTGCCAGCCAATCAGAGTGCAGGGTCTTCCCGCACTTTTACAACCAATGATTTTCAAACACTTTACTTCAGTAACCAATCATTTCAAACTCTGCATACATAACACCCCTCCCCACTAGGTTTGGTTCATACTCAAACCCCATCTATCTAATATACTCTTGTAAATAGGTGGGGCTCTTATGGGTACGTTTAGACCTGCGTGGTTCTGGAGTTTTAGGAATCTCACATTGTGATGAAGGAAATGTATCTGCCAACATTCCCTTATTAGGGCTTCTTGCACTGTTAGAACCTGTTTGGTTACCCCAACCTGGTCTCTCCTGCCAACCCATTTCCAACCCTGTTATCCTCTAAGTCTGGTAATGAAGTGCAACTTCCCATTTGTGAAAATTGTTGCTGGCACTGTGACAGGTTTTGGGATTGTTCCTGTCATGTTAGCTCATTACACATGGGGTTGATTCCTACTTGTTCACTACCTCCATTATCTCCCCCTTCCCCCCTAGGAAAGGATGAGGGTAGAAGGTCCAGAGAGGGGCATGTGTGATAGTCCATAGGCTTTCTGCACCATAATTGGTCTATGTGCCTACTCCATAAAACACCATCCTTGGTTTGAACCCTGTAAAACTTTGGGCCTGTAACCTGGGTTATTTCTGCAGGGATCCATAATGGTTCACCCATAAGGTTTTTAGCATAAACACGATCGCCAACAGAAAAACAGCGAGTTTTGCTAGTGGAATCTAATGGTGCATTGGGTGCGTAAGTGGGGTGAAGACAGTCCAGTGTAGACCTGAGTTTTCTACCCATCAAAAGCTCGGCAGGGGTTAAATTAGTGGATGGGTTAGGAGTGATGTGCTGGATACTGAGTAGTTTTCAACTTTCTCAGTAATGTCCCCTGGACCCATTTGTTGGAGCTTCTCTTTAGTGAAACGCACCATGTGTTCAGCCTGGCCATTAGTCGAAGGATGCCCAGGGGCTGTAAGGACGTGTCTGATACCCTGTTGTGCTAAATATGATTCAAATAGGTTAGCAGTAAATTGAGGGCCATTGTCAGAAACAAGCACATCAGGTAGCCCGTGCATTACAAAAAGTTTCTTAAGCTGTTTGATAACAGCCTCTGCTGTGGTGGATGACATGGGAATAACCTCTAACCATCTGGAGTATGCATCTACAACAATGAGAAAGGTGTGTCCTCTGGTTGGGCCAGCAATATCAATATGAATCCTGGACCAGGGGCCTCTAGGACATTCCCATTCCTGTATGGGGGCGATAGGTGGGGCAGGCCTTGTTTCCTGACAATTTGGGCAGGATGCAACCCAGTTTTCAACCATTTTGTCAATACCTGGCCACCATACATAACTCCTGGCCAATCCCTTCATTCTGACAATACCCAGATTACCCTCCTGTAACATTTCCAAAACCTCTTTCTGCAGTTTTGCAGGGATAACTACCCTGTTACCCCACAATATACATCCCCTTAAAACAGACAGTTCTGTTTGTCTTGATTTGAAAGGTTGGGAGACCTGAGGTAGATCCTGTAGTGGCCAACCTTTTTTAATCCAACCCACAATAGGAGCCAATAAACTGTCTTTGGCTGTTTCTCTTGCGATTTCTGCAGCATGGACTGGAAGCTTGGCAATAGTCTCTAGAACAAAAGTGTAAGTTTCAGGAGCAGGGTCCTCAGTGCGCAACGGAAGTGGGCAGCGACTCAAAGCGTCTGTGTGCCCAATGTTTTTTCCAGGTTTATGGACAAGTTTATATGAATAAGCAGCAAGGAATTCAGTCCATCTCATCATTCTGGGCGACAGAATGATTAGCGTTGGTCTATCGCCGGCCACAATGCCCAGAAGTGGTTTGTGATCAGTGACAATGGTGAATCTTCTTCCATACACGTATTTGTGGAACTTCTTGACTGCTGCAATGATTGCCAATGCTTCTTTGTCCAGCTGACTGTAGTTCCTCTCTGCTTTAGTCAGTGTGCGAGTAAAGGCAATAGGAGCTTCCCTGCCACTGGGAAGCATGTGGTTCAACACTCCCCCCACTCCAAAAGGGGATGCATCACAAGTTAACACTACAGGTAAATTCTCAGAAAACTGTATCAATACACACTCAGAAGTGATTTGTCTCTTGATATTGTTAAATGCTGCCTCTTCTTTTCTGCCCCAGACCCACGCAGATTTTTTATCCAATAATCTATGTAAGGGTTCCGCAGTGGTTGCTTTCTGAGGTAGAAACATATGGTAGAAATTAATAAGTCCCAGGAATGCCTGCAAGTCAGTTTTACATTTTGGTCTGGGGGCTTCTTTGATTGCCTGGACTTTGGCTTCTGTAGGGTGGATGCTGTTAAGTTTGCATGAAGAGTCAGACGCGAGGAGTTCCAGCAAAGAGTTTATTAGTGACTACAGCTCGAATGGACCCGTCCTGGCTTGGCTACGGCTGCTTCTTATAGCCTGCAGCCATAGCTGTCAGCCAATGGGAGTGCAGGGTTTCTTCCCGCACTATTTAAACCAATACCATTTGACATTTTACAAGAACAGTTCAAATAAACCAATAACATTCAAACCTACATACATAACACCCCTCCCCACTAGGTTCAGTCCATACCAAACCCCAACCTATCTAATGTATTCCTTTAAATAGGTGGGGCTCTTACGTGTACGTTGAGACCTTCGTGGTTCAGAAGTTTTAACGTTCTCACCCAGTGAGAGGGGAAATGTGTCTACTGACATTTCCCTGCTGGGACTTCCTGAGGAAGAAGACCCTGTTAGACTGTTAGAATCTGGTCTCTCCTCCCAACCCATCTCCATTCCAATGTCAGCACCCAAGTCAAGTAGTGATGTGCAATCTTCCACTTCTAAGGATGGATCTTGGCTTTGTGACAGGGTTCGGGATGGTTCCTGTCGCAATGGTTCATTACACATGGGGTTGATTCCTGTTTGCTGATTTTCCTCCTGTTCCCCTCCCCCCTAGAAGAGACATCAGGGAGGGACCTAGAGAGAGACAGGGGCGATGTTCCTGAGGGAACCTGGATCTAAGTTGGTCAATGTGCCTGCTCCAGAGAGGCCATCCTCTGTTTGTACCTGTAAGAACGAGGGCCCATGATGTGAGTTATTTCAGCAGGAATCCACAAAGGTTCACCTATAAGGTTCCTAGCATAGACAGATCTCCCAACTAAAGAACGAACTTTGGAAGTGGAATCCAGTGTGCGTTGGGTGCGGTAGTGGGATGAAGGCGGTCAAGGGAAGACCTAAGTTTCCTGCCCATCAACAACTCTGCTGGGGACAAGTTATTTGATGGGCTAGGAGTGATGTGTTGAACACTAAGAAGTTTTTCAAGCTTCTCAGTGATGTCCCCAGGACCCAGCTGCTGAAGCTTCTCTTTGGTGAAGCGTAATGCGTTCAGCCCGGCCATTGGCCGAAGGGTGCCAGGGGCAGTGGGGCATGTCTGATGCCCTGTTGAGCTAGAAAGGATTCAAAAATGTTAGATGTGAATTGAGGGCCATTGTCAGAAACAAGGACATCTGGTAACCCATGGGTGAAAAACAATTTTCTGGCTGCTTGATGACAGCCTCAGTTGTAGTGGATGTCATGGGAATTACCTCTAGCCATTTAGAGTATGCATCTACTAGCACTAGAAAAGTGTGCCCTCTTGTAGGGCCTGCAAAATCAATGTGGATTCTAGACCATGGGCCCCTAGGACATTCCCATTCCTGTGTGGGGCGTGAGGTGGGGCAGGCTGACTACCTGGCAATTGGGACAAGATGCTACCAGTTTTCAACCATTTTGTCAATACCTGGCCACCATACATAACTCCTGGCCAAACCTTTCATCCTTACAATCCCAGGATGACCCTCATGTAACATTTCCAAAACCCCCTTTGCAGTTTTGCAGGAATAACCACCCTGTTACCCCACAAAATACATCCTCTTAATACAGATAATTCAGTTTGCCTGGACTTAAAAGGTTGGGCAAGGTGAGGTAGATCTTGAAGAGGCCAACCTTTCTTAATCCAGCCCAAACAGGTGCTAATACAGCATCTTTGGTAGTTCTCTGGCAATCTCAGCAGCATGGACTGGAAGCTTAGCCACGGTCTCCAGGAAAAAGGTGTGAGTTTCAAGTTCAAAGTCCTCCTTGTGGCAAGGTAGTGGGCAACGACTCAGTGCATCAGCATGTCCAATGTCCTTGCCAGGCCTGTGAATCAGTTTGTATGAATAGGCTGCAAGAAATTCAGTCCACCTCAGCATTCTTGGTGACAGGATATTAGGTGTAGGTTTGTCTGCTGCCACAATGCCTAATAAAGGTTTGTGATCTGTAACAATGGTGAATGACCTGCCATACAGATATTCATGAAATTTCTTAACAGCTGCAACAACTGCTAAAGCCTCCTTGTCCAATTGGCTATAATTCCTCTCTGCTTTGGACAAAGTGCGACAGAGTAAAATGCAATTGGGGCTTCCCTTCCATTGGGAAGCCTGTGACTCAAACCCCCCCTCCAAAAGGGGATGCATCACAAGTCAGAACAACAGGCAAATTCTCAGAGATTGTATCAACACAGCATCAGACGTGATTAGTCTCTTAATACTGTTAAATGCTGACTGTTCCTTTGCCCCCAGATCCAAACAGCTTTCTTATCAAGCAGGCGATGTAAGGGCTCAGCAATAGATGCTTTGTGAGGTAGAAACATGTGGTAAAGTTAATAAGTCCAAGGAAGGCTTGCAAATCTGCCTTGCATCGAGGTTTAGGGGCTTCCTTGATTGCTTTAACCTTGGCATCAGTAGGATGGATGCCATGCTTGTCAATCATATACCCAGGAACTCAACTCTGTCTGTTTGAGTGTACATTTGTCTTCCTTGACTTTTAAACCCGCTTTTCTGAATCTGGTAAGGACTTCTCTGAGTCTTTCTTGAAGCTGAGTGTCATTTTCAGCAGAGATTAAACATCATCAAAATAAGGCACTACCCCTGGCAGTCCTTGCAACATTCTTTCCATAAGGCTTTGAAAAATGCCAGGTGCCACGCTTACTCCAAATTGTAGTTTTACATTTGAAGGCACCTCTATGAGTCACAATTGTTTGTGCCTCTGCAGTGGCATCATCAACTGTTATTATTTTGATATGCCTAGCTAAGTCTAGTTTAGCAAATACTGTACCCTGCCAGGGAATGGAGCAGATGATGCACAACTGGTACAGGATATGCGCTCTGCTGCAGCATGGTTAAGTGTCCCCTTGTAGTCACCACAGATTCTCACTGACCCATCAGCCTTGACTGGTGTGACTATATGGGTGTTCCCATCTGGAGTGGTCAGTAGGCTCTAAAACCCCTTGAGCAATGAGCTTATCTAATTGTGCATCAATTTTTCCTTTAAAGCAAATGGGACCCTCCTGGGCTTTAAACAAATTGGGGGCACCTTGGGGTCTAAGCTGAAAGCATAGGGGTCCCCATATACTTGCCCAGTCCTTCGCTGAAGACCTCTGGAAACTCAGACTTCAAGGACTCTTCCCAGTCAGAACTGCTCACGTGATGGATGCCAGTCACCTCGATGCCAAGTGGCTTGAACCACTCAAGTCCCAGCAAACTTGGGCGATCCTTGTCCACGATGGTCAGGGGCAAACGTTTGGTGTGGCCTTTAAAACTGCACGTTGAAATCTCTCGCTCCAACTACTGGAATCTTGTTCCCTTGGTAGTCTTTGAGAGTCAGTGCTTGCTTCTGGAAATGCTTTTCTGAATTTTGGGAAAGAGTCTGTGATAGTGTCCCATGACACCATAGATAAATAAGAGCCTGAGTCCACTTCCATTTGGCAAGGCCTTCCTTCAATAAACACCTTCACATGTACTTTTCTGCTTTTAAGGGTGAAGAATGACCAATAGTGTTTGTTTGGTGAGTTTCATTCTTGCCATTTGTTTCTAAATTTCGCCCCATTTTTTCAAGTAAATTGTTGGGCTTAAAGTCTCTATCAGGAAATTTCTTCCTAACTGGTGGAGTTCTGGATGATTTGCAGACTCTGGCTATGTGACCCGTTTCTCACAACGTAGGCAAATGGAGTCAAAGAACTTGCATTCAGTGTGGGGTGGCCCCCCACAGCCTCTGCAATAGAACCCTTGCCTGTGTTTCCCAGAGTCTTTTCTTCTCTTCTCCATTCTGAGTTTAAAAATCCCTCCTCTGCCTCTACTGCCATCAGAATCAGAGTCTATTTGTTCGCAATGAGCTGTTGTGGATTTTTCCCCATCAGAATGGCTTGAGGCCTGGCTTGAGGCCTTGTTAATCTTTTTCATGGCCGCAGCTGAGGACTTGGTGGCTTCCGCTGAGACAGCTTCTTCAATGGCCTTTTTAAACGTGATCTTAGGTTTCATTAAAAGTTTGCTTTGTAAGACCTTATCTTTTAGGCCTAAAACAAACCGATCACGCATGGCCTCTTCTAAGTTGGTAAAGTCACAAGCACCCCCAATGTCCCTTAAACTTGCCACGAAGTCACAATTCTCGCTATCCCTTGATCCCAACGGTAAAATTCATGTCTCTTAATGAGGCACGATACTTGTGGCGTAATGGGCTCTTAAAGTTTCTCTAAATCGGGCCATTCCATTACCTTCAGCTCTGCTGCTCCCACCAATGCCTTCGCCATTTTGAAGACTGCCGGACCGCAGTGCGTGAGAAAGACCGCCTCTTCCGCTTCGATGCCGGCAGATCGCTCTTCCAGATACATGTGGAACGATCCGCATACGATTCCCAGTCTTCCGCCGCCGATCGAACGGTGCTGGGGTGTTCAGCGCAGCCATCTCAGTTGCTTGTTCGTCGCCGTCTTCTCTTCAGGGCAATCCCACCTTCGCCGCCAGTGTTAAGTTTGCATGAAGAGTCAGACGCGAGGAGTTCCAGCAAAGAGTTTAGTGACTACAGCTCGAATGGACCCGGCCCTGGCTTGGCTACGGTTGCTTCTTATAGCCTGCAGCCAGAGCTGCCACAATGGGAGTGCAGGGTTTCTTCCCGCACTATTTAAACCAATACCATTTGACATTTTACAAGAACAGTTCAAATAAACCAATAACATTCAAACCTACATACATAACAGATGCCATGTTTATCAATCATATAGCCCAAAAATTCTATTTTGTCAGTCCTAAGTGTACATTTTTCTTTTTTGACTTTTAACCCTGCTTTTTTAAACCTGGTGAGAACTTCTCTAAGTTTCTCATGTAACTGAGTGTCATTTTCAGCAGAGATTAAAACGTCATCAAAATAAGGCACCACCCCAGGTAAACCTTGTAGCATCCTTTCCATGAGGCTTTGAAATATGCCTGGTGCCACACTTACTCCAAATTGTAACTTTGCATTTGAATGCACCCCGATGGGTTACAATGGTTTGCTTCTGCAGTTGTCTCTGTTAACTGCTGGTATGCTTGGCAAGGTCCAGCTTGTGAAAACAGTGCCCCGCCCAGAGAGTGCAATAAATGGTGAACCACTGGGACCGGATATGCGCTCTGTTGTAACGCATTGTTCAATGTCCCCTTGTAATCCCTGCAGATTCTCACTGTACCATCAGCCTTGACTGGCGTGACTATAGCGTGACTATGGGTGTCTACTCCCTGGAGTGATCTGTGGCCTCCAATACCCCTTGGGCTATCAATTTATCCAATTGTTCATCAATTTTTTCTTTCAAAGCAAAAGGTACTTGCCTGGGTTTTAAACGGATTGGCTGCACCTTGGGATCTAGATTAAAAGTGATAGGGGTCCCCAAGTACTTGCCTAATCCGTCGCTGAAGACCTCTGGAAATTCAGACTTCAACGACTCCTCCCATTCAGTGTAGCTCACGTGGTTGATGCCAGTCACTTCGAACCCCAGTGGGTTGAACCACTCCAGTCCCAGCAAACTTGGGTGATCTTTGTCCACGATGGTCAGTGGTAGGCATTTGGTGTAGTTTTTGAATTTCATGTTGAATTGCCTCGTTCCAACTACTGGAATCTTGTTCCCTTGGTAGTCTTTGAGTCTTAGCACTTGCTTTTTGAAGTGAGTCTTTTGTATATTAGGTATTAGTCTCTGGATGGTGTCCCATGACACCATAGATAGGTATGAACCTTTGACAAGGTCTTCCCTCGATAAGTACCTTGACATGCACCTTCCTATTGTTCAATGAAGAGGAATGACCAATAGTTACAGTTTGATGAGTTTGCTTTTCCCTTGCTCTGTTTGTGCTCCCATTTTCTCGCTGGCGTTGTTTGGTTTGACTTCTCTTTCTTTGTTGTTTGAAGCAAACTTCCTTCTGTGTGGTGGGGTTCTAGATGATTTGCAGACTCTTGCAATGTGCCCTCTTTTTTCAGCGGAGGCAAATGGCGCCCAAGAACTTGCATTCAGTGCAGGGTGGTTTCCCCACAACCTATGCAATGGAACTCTCGCCTCTTTTTCCCCAAGTTGTTCCGTTTCTGCTCCATTCTGAGTCTGTTAATCTCTTCTTCCTCTCCGCTGTATTCTGACCCAGATTCAAGCTCATCAAAATGTGTAGTTGTGGTCTTTTCACCCTCAGAATGGGATGATGTTTTGCTCATCTTCCTCATTGTGGCAGCTGAATTCTTTGTAGCTTCTGCTGAGATTGCTTCATCGATGGCTTCCTTCAGCGTAATTTTTGGTTTCATGAGTAATTTGCTCTGTAAAACTTTGTCTTTCAGGCCTAATACAAAACGCATGCATGGCCTCCTCTATCACGCTGAATTCGCAGGCACCCCAATATTCCTTAGACTTGCCAGTCACTGATGCTTTCGTCATCACCCTGATCGCGGCGGTAAAACTCATGTCTTCTAATGAGGCACGATACTTGGGGCGTGTAGTGTGCCCTCAAGAGTCTCTCCAGGTCAGCCCATGCCATTACCTTCACGTCTGCTGGAGCTGCCAATGCCTTGGCCATCTTGAATACTGCTGGACCGCAGTACCTAGAAAAACTGCTCTTCCGCTGCTCAGAAATCGAAGCGTCGTTTCCTTCTAAAACATCTGAAAACGATCTGCATACACTCCAGTCTCTTCTTCTCGGTCGAACGGGCTGGGGGTGTTCAGCAGCCATCTCGCTCTTCTCTGTTCCGCGTTGTCTTCTCCTTGGGAAATCCCCTTCCTCGCCAGTGTTAAGTTCGTGATAGAGAGACAAGACGCAGAGTGCTTCAGCTCTTATTTATTGTGACTTTCAGCTCAGACCCGAATGGCTCAGCGCGGCAGCTATTTATAGCCGGCTGCCGCTGGCTGCCACAATCAGAGTGCAGGGTTTTCCGCACTTTTACAACCAATGATTTCAAACACTTTACTTCAATAACCAATCATTTCAAACTCTGCATACATAACACATTGTTATCAACATCAAGAGACATCTTTTACATCTCCTTACATTTTTCAATATATGTAGTTACTTATTCCATTACCATTACATCTTACTCTTGCTATAAATCAATATCTTTTATCCTTACACATCAATCTTCTCTATGGTATATTTATTATTTACATATTCCCTCATATTCTTTCTATTTGCCATTTTATTTTCTTTTTATATCTAAACCACTCATATCAGACATCCCAGGCCCTGTAGCATATTCAATATTCTGTCTTTTAGTTTCATCGTTAGCCTGTCCATCTCTATACAGTCTATTTTTTTTTATAACCATGCCTTCTTGGTAATTTTTTCTTTCCAGAGTTGTGCATATGAAATCCTTGTAGCTGTTAATATGTGTAGCATGATACATCTATCTGTTTTATTGCATTTTGTGTTATTATACCTAATAAAAAAGTTTCCAGATTAGGTTCAATTTTCTGATTCATGATTTCTTCTAGCCATTGTCTAATTGTATTCCAATATTTTTTTCACTTCCTGGCATGTCCACCAGATATGGAAATAAGTGCCTTTTTCTTTTCTACATTTCCAACAATTTGGATTTGAATTAAACATTTTTGCCAATCTAGCGGGGGGAAGGTGCCATCTATAAAACATTTTGTATTGATTTTCCCTGTATGCTGTAGATGTGATTAGTTTGTAATTTGATCTCCACATTCTCTCCCAATTTTCCAGGTCTATGGCCAACTTTTACTCATATCATTTTTGACCACCTCCTCTTCCATTTTAAAATCTAGTAGAAAATTATATATTCTTGAAATCATTTTCTTTTCCATTTCTGTGGATTTTATCTAATTGATGCTTTCCATATATAAACCAAATTTAAACCGTTAATGTTAATGGATCAATTTGATTTCTTCCGCCATCTTACTCTGTAGTTGTTGCTATTGTTTCTCTTTGGTGTCTTGTTCTTATGCCTTCTCTTCCACTTCTTCCTGCTCTCTTTCCTCTCATTCTCTTTCTCTTTCTTGCACGATCTTCTTGGCTCCTACTTCTTTCCTCTTTGCTGATCTGGTCTTCTCCTGATACAACATACATTTCAAAAATTCCCTTTTCTATACTGTCTATTTTAAATTTTTTGTCCTGCCATGATATTAACATTCCCTCTGGGATGAGCCATCTAAACAGGATGTTATTTTTATTCAGTTGGGTGGCCAAGAATCTATAGTTCTTTCTATGTTCCCTTATTCTTCTTGGAATTGGTTTCAATGTTACAGTTTCTGTCCCCTTAAATATCAGTGGTTCATATCTCATCACTTTGTATATCTCATCTCTCAGCTGTTTCTTTGAGAATCATATGTGAATCTCTCTTGGAAGTTTAAAATGTCTTGTGTAATTAGTATAAATTCTATATACCTTGTCCATTTCCCTTCGAACCTCTTGGCCCTCTTTTTGCGCTTCTGCTATGAGATCTGCCATTAATTTGGGCAAATCCTCCCCCTCTTCTGTAACATTCTGAAATTTGAGGAAGAAATCAGCCTTTTCCATCTCCAAATATGAAATTGCCTCCTCTAATTTCTTGTTCTGTCCCATTAATTTCTGTTCTATCCATTCTACTTTCTTATCTGTCTGTTCGACCTTTGCCTCCACTGCTTTCATCTTATGTTCCATCTTTGCTGTTTGTTGGATTGTATCTATCTCATCATCTAGCTTCTGTATTTCACCTTTCATTTCCCCCATTTCAGTTTTAAAGTCTGCATGGTTTCTTATCATCGATTCTTGTATTGTTGCTAGTGCCATTTGGATTGTTTGCATATTTGATACCTGACTCGTCTTCTCAGGATTCAGCATGCCCTCTATTGAATGTTGTCCTACTGGTGATGCTATCATTGATGCTGGGTTGGATGTTGTTTTCTTCCCAGTTTTAGCAATGGTTGTCATGGTGCACATCTCAGGCTTCCCAAATCTACCTATTTTCTTAAAGAAGTCAATATTATCATCCGTTATATTAAAACCCTCTGCATTTTCTCTGTTTATCTCTTTCCTTTTATCTTATTCTAATCACTTCAATTTATCACTGCAGGGTCTATAGATGTGGGTTTCTTACACACTGGATACAAAGGGTTTCCCTCATCACAGTGGGAGGTTGCTTTCCTCCACACTGGTCCTAGGTTTCCCCTTCTGATTTGTGTGTCTCTCCAAGATTCACGATGCCTCTGAGAGCTTCCAAGCATGAAAATTCGGATACAGGGTTGCAGAGATCACTCTCCTGCTCTACTCTGCCGTGACCTCACCACCGGAAGTCAGAGATGAATGGTTTCATTTGCTTTTTAAACTATTTATTCTGCAATATCTATGTCTCATTTTCCTTACAAAAAGGCACATCAGGGAAATTCACAGATATAAAAGATTCCTTTAAAAAATACTAATGTACAACTGGGAGAGGGTGGCAGGTCAGAGTTAACTGGGCCCTGATCTCCCAAGATGAGGTCTGATATTATGCTAGAGGCTGGAGTGAGGCTTCTGTGGGCCTTTTGCCACTTTGTGCTGCAAATGCTCTTATCTGCAGCTACAATTATATCCCAAATAAGCATTGGAATTCTTTCCCACTGGTCCTGAAACCAGCCCATTGGAGAACAGTGATAGTGGACTTGAAAAATAATGCTTGGCAGCTACGTGAGGTAATCTTGTGCCAGTGTATTTCATGTGTCTTATCAAAAGAATCAGGTAGGATTCATTTCTCTAGAGAAGCCACCTGTCTTCATATTTGGTGTCAATTTTAACGAACAGGTCTTGCAAAGACGGACAGAATTAGCTAGATAATATCTCTGCCTCTTTGTCAATGGCACCAACCTTAAACATATCAACAAACATTTCATACTGTAAAATAGAATATTTAATTGTAATATATATCTGATTTGTTAATATACATATTGGAATGTGAATTTAATAACGATCAGATTTATACTGGAAGCAGAACCAAACTATAAGCTGAATGACTACTCCTACTCCAAACAGAGGAAGATTCAGACACTGCAAATCTTTTTATAACATTTGCAAGTGAGAATATATTTAATAAAATTGGAATTGTGGAAAAATGCTTTAGGATTTCTGTATCATTGAGGGACTTTACCTCTTATGTCTTCAAATTAGCATGCACATTTCCATAGTTTTCATGTACAACATTCATTTGTGCTAGGTATTTGGTTATTCATTTATCAGGAATTCCATCATCAATCTTTCAAAGATTAATGTGTTTTCTTCTATTATCTTGCACCTAAAAGCAATTTCCACTTCTTGTCATAGAAGTTTTTCAAGATATTGTAGATATGTCCACTTACCAAAAATTTAAGAAAATAACCAACCTTGAGAAAGAGGCCTATTTATCCTTTTGTTTACTTCTTCTGTGACAAATAGCAATAACACTTAGATTTATATAACCACTGTACTTTACAGCCCTTTCTAAGTGATTTACAGAGTCAGCATATTGTCCCCAATAACCTGGGTCCTTATTTTATCAACCACAGAATGATTGAGTCAACCTTGAACCAATCAGGATCGAACTGCTGGTAGTTGTTGTACTGTTGTACTGTTGTAGCAATACTGCATTCTAACCACTGTGCCACCATGTCTCACCACAAAGCCCTTCCTTACCTAAGATGGTAGAAACATGTCTCAGCAGCCTGTTTGCAGCTTGTCTTCATGATATTGCCTTCATCTGATCTTATCCTACACTTAAATCATGCAAATCACTCTAACTATTCCAGTTTCAAAGCACTGTTTTCTTCTTATCCCAATACAGCTAGGCACATTTTACTGATCATTGTGCTGCAATATCTTGCAATGCAATAGTGCATTGAAAAATGGTCTGCCAAAAATATAATTTTTCTATTAATCATTAGGGAACCAAAATACACTGGCTAGCCCACACTTCTATATTTACATTCATGATAAATAGTCAGATTTCTTTAACTCTTCCTTCCCTGAAGAAAAAAATAACTTTTTAAAGCCGTTAGGTCAGCTTACAGTTGAGTGTGAATCTAGTTTCAAGTCTGGTTAGTAATTCAAAAATATAGTTTAGAGGATCCAGAATAGCATTTGTATGAGACTTTATCATCTTTCAACTTTTACAGATCCATTACCTAAAGAAGTCATTATTCTATTCAGATTTGAATGACATCCATCTAAAGTTATCTCCACTTAAAACTAAATTTGAATTTTTCTTTTTAATAGCAGACATGGAACATAATCTTTTCCCCCTCTGTCATAATGAAACTCAATATGTTTGACATGAGCATCTTCCTTTTAGCCCTACCTTGTGAATTTGGTTTAGCTACAATACCCCAGAAAAGTTATCCCATGACTTTCCATAGTTAGTGTAAACTTGAATCCAGGTATCTCTGGTCCTAGTCCAATGTCTCCACTGTATTATTGAAAATGCTGGCTTAGTATACACTATGATGAATTATTAAATAGACTGCTACTATACATTTTCTAATTTTTCTTATTTTCTAATTTTTCCAGCTATTTGAAATATAAGATATATGATGACAAGAGAAAGTAGGTCTAATCTGTATGAAAATATATTATTCAAAAACAGCTACAGAATCATAAACCTTAGTAATGAATAATCAATCTTTGAAATCCATATGGCTTTTACTGTCACAATGGATTTTGTGTTTAGTGATAAGGTAAGATAAAATTGCATAGTGTTTCTTTAAATAGTCCCTTATCCCTGCTTCAAACTTGATGTATGTTCCACAGAGAGATAATTTTCATGCACCAAAACAACAGAGTATAGATACCGTTCAGAGCATTATTTTATAAATTTGCTTTTGACAATTTCTCTTCATTTTGAGGGGAAAAAAAAGGAAAAGAAGAAGGGAAGTCATGTAAAAAAATTGTACAGGAGGTATGACAGTTCAAGAGCTGTATATAGAATAGAATAGAATAGAATAGAATAGAATAGAATAGAATAGAATTCTTTATTGGCCAAGTGTGATTGGACACACATTTGTCTTGGTGCAAATACTCTCAGTATACATAAAAGAAAAGATACATTCATCAAGAGGCAGGAATCATAAGGTACAACACTTAATAATAGTCATAGGGTACAATAAGCAATCAAATCATACTAGGAAACAGTCAATATAGATCGTAAGGACACAAACGACAAAGTTACAGTCATACAGTCACAAGTGGGAGTGCCCCGTCCCTCCATTTTTTGCCTTCCTGGGCATCAGGAAAGCCTCCTGGGTGAAGCAATAAGAAGCAAGGGAAATCCTGGCACAGCTCTTCTAGGAACAGCTGATTATCGGGGTTAAAAATACTAATTGGGCAAGCATCAGGTGGATGGGGTAAGCAGGCATCAAGCATCGGGCAGGTGGGGCAAGCGAGTGGCAACCAAGCAACTGAATTGGGGGTGTGGCCAGCCAGAAGTTACTACTGGTTCGGTGACCCATGCCAAATCCTTGCTACCGGGTTGCTGGAACCGGTGCGAACCAGCTGAATACCACCACTGGTATATATCCTTCCTGCAATATCCCTGAGCTTGAACACCTGGATATTTCCTAGGGGTAACTTACTATAGAACATCTAAAGTGTAAATATTTGTGATTTTTCCAAGAGATGGTTTTATCTCTATAGAATAAGATCTGGCTATGTAGATGTGTTTATTTCCAGTAAGGATGAAACTAGTTACATATGGCTTTCTGGTATCAAAATAGTTCTGTGTTTTGTGTAAACATGATGCCAAATGCCAAAACCAAGAATGACACATGGTGATTGTTCCAAGCTGAGTTCTTTATTGTTTCCACACCTATAGACAGAATCTTGACTCGACTAGCTGCATCTCATAACCTCTGAGAATTCTTCAGGGGGACTGTCCTCACTCTCTTTATCTCTTATTTTTCTGGAATGCACCTCCTCCCTCCTGGGAATCCATCTTACTGCATTTCCTTACACAGGGTAGATAGCAAATAGTCTTTGTAAGAGTGAACAGCTTCAAAATTCTTTGTCATACTTTATCTTAGTGAAAAGACTGAGACGTAAAATGCTATTTCCTTTTGTGCTTTTTCTCAATCTCTTTCTCACAGTCAGACAGACAGACAGAAGTCTAGATTATGATCATTCCACAATTTGGGATTGAAGTTCACAATCTTGAACTTCACAATAAATGATGAACTAAATTGGGAATATTTTTGTTTAGCCAAGTTCCAACCAAACAAAACTTTTAAAAGCTGTTAGTGGATCTGGTCATAAAAAAAAAATTGGAACATGGCCCTTAATATCTTTTTTACCCTAGGACCACAATAAGGAGTATGGTGAAAATCTGTTAGCTGCTACCCAACACAGAAAAAAAAACCTCAAAATATTTGTAAATCTAAAAATAACCTATCATATTAGAAAAGGGATAGAACTTTCTTTGACCCAACTGAAAAATCAGATAGTTTATAATCTGTTATGAGGAAAGTCTTCTCTATAGTTCAACAGAAAGATTTATTTCAGTACTTTCAATAAATCCTAAAGCTGAAAATAATCCCTTAGTAGAATCAATCTCAATGAACACCTCCTGCATGAGGACCAACAAACCAGGCAAAGACAAACACAAAGAGAGAGGTCTGCATTCCCTTCAAAAATTGGCTCGGCATGACATGGCTCTGCAGCACCATCTTCTGCAACTGGCAAAACAGTTCAGATCAAGATTTTCACGGAGGATCCAGCCTAATTTAATGATGTTGATTATACCAAACCTATACATATATAACAAAGCTACTAGGAATCCAGTTAGAGGAAATTATTATTATTTGGAGAACAACAATAGTATCAGCAATAATTCTCAACTGAAGCTTAAATATAGCTGTCATTTGACATGTATTTCCTGATTAATAAAGCCTAAGGTTATTCTTAATATTATAGTGAAAGAATAAAATACTCAGATTAAACATGGTTGTTTTATAAGGACAATGTTCTTTGGAAGGAGCAGTAATAAGTGACTTTTCATCAAATATCCACCCAATCTCTTCCCATCAAATCTCTTGGACATTTTTTATTTCCTTTAAAATTAAAATAATTATACTAAACAAACAATGTTTTAATTGGATATTATAATAAATCCATAATGTTTGTAAAGTGCAATCACATACCACAAATTAATTATTCTAATTTGATTAAACCTAAAGAAACTATTTTGCCTCTTTTAGCACTTAACCAATGCAATCTATTGAAACAGTAACTCCAGTGAGGGAGAGATTAACAGCAGTTAGTAGTTCAAATGTTTTAAAACAATATCCTTTTTACCACTTGAAGCAGGGGTGGGATTCAGCTGATTTGGGCTGGTTCGGGCGAACCGAATGTTAAATTTACATCTGGTTTGCCAAACTGGTAGTTGAACCGACTGGTTGGCCCCACACACCCCACCCCGCTCCTCCCAGGAGTCTCCATGTAGCCCATTTTGGATACAGGTAAATGCAGGGTCTGCACAGAGGCTCTGGGAGGGCGAAAAATGGCCCTCCCAGAAGTTCTGGAAGTCTGGAAATGGACCTGTTTCCAACTTCTGGAGGGCCTCCAGAGCCTGGGGGAGACTGTTTTCACCCTTCCAGGGGCCCGAGGGAAGCCTCTGGACTCTGTGGAAAGCGAAAACAGCCCTCTTGGAAGTTCCGGTAGGCCACGTCCACCATGGCCATGTCCACCAGCAACTGAGCAGAGAAATGGTTGTTGTTGGGATTTTTGAATCCCAACCCTGACTTGAAGTTTTTCGAGTTCAAGTAGCAGCAGTAGTGACACTGGATCACTGATGGAGATGCAATACCTTTTAAGCTACACTATGTCTAAATGAGAGCAGAAGTAGAACAAGCAATAGTTATCTAAAGTCTATCTAGACAGATTTTTGCAGTGTGGGGTCATAGGTCACAAAAGCATCAAACTAATTCTGAAAGTGTGCCAGGAGTTCTTGCTTAATGATCACTTGTTTAGCAATCATTCAAACTTCTGAATGAGTGGTCCTCATACTTACATTTGTCACAGCATTCCATGGTCATGTGATTGCCATTTATGACTTCCTTTGGCAGCAGCAATGTTAATTGTCCCACTGCACTGTTATTCAGAGGAATTTAAATGTACTCTATTTAGACTAAAAAGAAAAATGAAACAGGCAATCTTTGGGGCTAATGAACACATATGAATGTTGTCCTCCAAATGATGGAGATGACAGTTGTCACAGAACTTCTATTACCCAAAAGACAACCTGGGTGCCCCATAGTCCTCCTAGCTCTCTAAACTGCCTTCAGTCTTTTATTTAGGGCTTTGCCAAATCCCTCAGTACTCTTTAATTAATTCACTATGGTCCAGTTTGAAGATGTACTTTGATTTTGATAAGGACTTAATAAAATTGGAAACAATTTGAACTTAACTATGTTCCAACCAGATGGAATTTTGAATGCTTTGACTGTGTGAAATTAAAAAGGATGAATGAAAAGAAATGGAAAAAACTTAAAACTACTGTAAAAAAGAAATTTAGGCTTTTTAAAAAATCTTAAGTGGGACCGAACACACTTTTTTCTTTTTAAATGCTAAAACTTTATACACTTTGTTTCTTTCCCTCATCCATATTTTAGTTGAAAAATTAGAACCAAATGCAATATACTTGCCAAATATGTTTTCAATAGAATATTTTTTTAAAAAGACAGCTAGACCAGTCTTCTTAACGTATGTATAACAAGATAAAGCCTACTATGAGAAGAATTAAATTATTTTTGTTTTGTTTATTTGTTTTGTGCAGGTAGTAAAGCATTTTACAAATACAATGATAGGATTTAAGATATCTATTTTTTAGGTAGTAGGATCAAAGCACTTACCCTTCATAAAATTAAAATTCACTTAATTTTACAAGAATGTCTGTAGAGATTATATGAGATCTGGAGAGGGCCTTGAAATGAAAATAACACTGTAGGCTGAGATGCT
>CM019151.1:133646328-133662818 GCA_009733165.1 Naja naja | reverse complement strand
GCTATAGTCTGTTGATATATATACTAGAGTATAAATTGTTTTGCTTTACTGAATTATACATCAGGGACACCTTATTTCCAGCATCAGAGAGTACAGATTTCCCATTAACTTTGTTCCTCCTGTCTTATGATCAAATTTTGTAACCTCTCTGGAACCATCTGGAGATTAAAACATATAACTCTACTAGATTTAACACTATAAACCATAGTTTTGTAAGCTTTTCCTATGGTACAATTTGATTTGGGGAGCTGGTTTGTGCAACTACAACTATGAGAGATCAAATCAGATGTCACAAAAATATCTCCTTGCATTTGACTGTAGGATTTTAAGATAAAGCAACGTGAATGGCTATATGAATTAACAGTTCTTATTGTGTCAATTGATACCCATTTGGCAAAGTCTCATATGGTTCATCATGTTATTGCATATGTCATATTTGTTCCCATGATCTCCTTTGCAAGCAAGATTCTGACTTAGTACATCCTGGACAATCATGATTATTTGGGGAATGCATTTTGATTTCTGAGCAATAAGAACAATACATAGATATGGTACTTGAAAAATCAAGTATTCCATTTGTAAAATATAAACTGACTTTAGAAAGACTGTTATTGACTTGTATGATTTTCTTGGCAACAGCATAGAAGTGCCTTGTTATTATATACCTCCCAATTAATCTATAGCCCTGGCATTTCCTGGATGTCTTCCATCCAAGTACAGATAATTCTCATTTAGTCACAATTGAGATTGGCAACTTGGTCATTAAAGGAAGTCAGGATTCTACGGTTCGACCAGTTCCATAGAACTAGTTGTTATGATTCCCAGTAGTTTGGAGAACCGGTAAATCAGGATCCTGGCTGGCCCTGCTTCTCTGCTTCGCCCAGTCAGTTCTTATCGCAGCATGTGCAACATTGTGCACATACATGACAATCACTGACTGCATTCTTCCCACACCTGTCCCTACCGCCACTCCTTATTTTGAAAACAACAGAGACAAGAAATTTTTTAAAAAATATTAATTTTACGATATTATATTGGAAAAAGACAAATGGGCATTATTGAAACCAACAAGCATTTCTTTGTTATTTTTTCTGCTATTCTGTTATTCTTCTCCAGTTGTCCTTCATGCAAATAGAATTAAATTTATTCAGCATTTCTATGAATATTGTACACTTCCCTGTCATAAAGCTAGAATCATTGTTTTTCCTTTCATATTAACAGATTCAGAATTGAAATCGCATTTCAACCTTGCTCAATGCAATAAGGCAAATCAAAGAACCTCACCAATGACTCGCCAGTATCTGCTTGAATACAACACAGAGGGGAGCCAACTGCTTCCCTTTCTAATTATTCAACTTGTTGTACTGCAACCACCTTCAAATTTCTTCACTTAATATTAAATCATACTCCTAGTTCTCTGCAGGTTAAAATCATCATTCATTGCACTCTGGTCCTTTTCTATTGGTATGTTTAAATTATGAATTTTCCTTAAAATATCAATATGGATATGTTTCCATTTACTGTATATATGGAATGATTGAGTATTCCAACAATCTTTAGTAGTAATGAGGACTAGTATACATATTACATTACAACTGATACACATAAAATATCTATTATTCATATTTGGGAATCTACACAAAAGGCTGTCATAATAATTCCTCTGACAGTATAGTTTACCTGCATTAATTTGCATCCTGATAAGAAAAGAGTTGTTTATGAATGTTCTTTTGCTTTTAATAAATTTTGCCAGTTTTCAAATTTAAAAACATAAAATAAAAACTTTTATACATTGTGTTAAGTTCGCATAGAGAGACAAGACGTGGAGGTGTTTCAGCTCTTGTTTATTGTGACTTTCAGCTCAGAACGACCCGAATGGTCAGCCGCAGTAGCTATTTATATAGCCGGGCTGCCGCGGCTGCCAGCTAACTGTGAGTGCAGGTTAAGCACTTCACAAACCAAAAATCACAAGTGCCAGCTCATTTTTGTGACTTTCAGCTCAGAATGACCCATCATTTCAAAGCTATTTATAGCCGGCTGCCAGCTGCCAATCAGAGTGCAGGGTTTTCCACTTTTACAACCAATGATTTCAAACACTTTACTTCAATAACCAATCATTTCAAACTCTGCATACATAACACCCCTCCCCACTAGGTTTGGTCCATACTCAAACCCCATCTATCTAATATACTCTTGTAAATAGGTGGGGCTCTTATGGGTACGCTTTAGACCTCGTGGTTCTGGAGTTTTAGGAATCTCACATTGTGATGAAGGAAATGTATCTGCCAACATTCCCTTATTAGGGCTTCTTGTACTGTTAGAACCTGTTTGGTTACCCCAACCTGGTCTCTCCTGCCAATCCATTTCCAACCCTGTGTTATCCTCTAAGTCTGGTAATGAAGTGCAACTTTCCATTTGTGAAAATTGTTGCTGGCACTGTGACAGGTTTTGGGATTGTTCCTGTCGTGTTAGCTCGTTACACATGGGGTTGATTCCTACTTGTTCACTACCTCCATTATCTCCCCCTTCCCCCCTAGGAAAGGCTGAGGGTAGGAGGTCCAGAGAGGGGCATGTGTGATAGTCCATAGGCTTTCTGGACCGTAATTGGTCTATGTGCCTACTCCATAAAACACCATCCTCGGTTTGAACCCTGTAAGACTTTGGGCCTGTAACCTGGGTTATTTCTGCAGGGATCCATAATGGTTCACCCAGAAGGTTTTTAGCATAAACACGATCGCCAATGGAAAAACAGCGAGTTTTGCTAGTGGAATCTAATGGTGCATTGGGTGCGTAAGTGGGGTGAAGACGGTCCAGTGTAGACCTGAGTTTTCTACCCATCAAAAGCTCGGCAGGGGTTAAATTAGTGGATGGGTTAGGAGTGATGTGCTGGATACTGAGTAGTTTTTCAACTTTCTCAGTAATGTCCCCTGGACCCATTTGTTGGAGCTTCTTTAGTGAAGCGCACCATGCTCAGCCCGGCCGTTAGTCGAAGGATGCCCAGGGGCTGTAAGGGCGTGTCTGATACCCTGTTGTGCTAAATATGATTCAAATAGGTTAGCAGTAAATTGAGGGCCATTGTCAGAAACAAGCACATCAGGTAGCCCATGCTTACAAAAGTTTCTTAAGCTGTTTGATAACAGCCTCTGCTGTGGTGGATGACATGGGAATAACCTCTAACCATCTGGAGTATGCATCTACCACAATGAGAAAGGTGTGTCCTCTGGTAGGGCCAGCAAAATCAATATGAATCCTGGACCAGGGGCCCCTAGGACATTCCCATTCCTGTATGGGGGATAGGTGGGCAGGCCTTGTTTCCTGACAATTTGGACAGGATGCAACCCAGTTTTCAACCATTTTGTCAATACCTGGCCACCATACATAACTCCTGGCCAATCCCTTCATTCTGACAATACCCGGATGACCCTCATGTAACATTTCCAAAACCTCTTTCTGCAGTTTTGCAGGAATAACTACCCTGTTACCCCACAATATACATCCCCTTAAAACAGACAGTTCTGTTTGTCTTGATTTGAAAGGTTGGGAGACCTGAGGTAGATCCTGTAGTGGCCAACCTTTTTTAATCCAACCCACAATAGGAGCCAATAAACTGTCTTTGGCTGTTTCTCTTGCGATTTCTGCAGCATGGACTGGAATTTTGGCAATAGTCTCTAGAAAAAAGTGTAAGTTTCAGGAGCAGGGTCCTCAGTGTGCAAAGGAAGTGGGCAGCGACTCAAAGCGTCTGCGTGCCCAATGTTTTTTCCAGGTTTATGGACAAGTTTATATGAATAAGCAGCAAGGAATTCAGTCCATCTCATCATTCTGGGCGACAGAATGATTGGCGTTGGTCTATCGCCGGCCACAATGCCCAGAAGTGGTTTGTGATCTGTGACAATGGTGAATCTTCTTCCATACACGTATTCGTGGAACTTCTTGACTGCTGCAACGATTGCCAATGCTTCTTTGTCCAGCTGACTGTAGTTCCTCTCTGCTTTAGTCAGTGTGAGAGTAAAGGCAATAGGAGCTTCCCTGCCACTGGGAAGCATGTGGCTCAACACTCCCCACTCCAAAAGGGGATGCATCACAAGTTAACACTACAGGTAAATTCTCAGAAAACTGTATCAATACACACTCAGAAGTGATTTGTCTCTTGATATTGTTAAATGCTGCTTCTTCTTTTCTGCCCCAGACCCACGCAGATTTTTTATCCAATAATCTATGTAAGGGTTCCGCAGTGGTTGCTTTCTGAGGTAGAAACATATGGTAGAAATTAATAAGTCCCAGGAATGCCTGCAAGTCAGTTTTGCATTTTGGTCTGGGGGCTTCTTTGATTGCCTGGACTTTGGCTTCTGTAGGGTGGATGCCATGTTTATCAATCATATAGCCCAAAAATTCTACTTTGTCAGTCCTAAGTGTACATTTTTCTTTTTGACTTTTAACCCTGCTTTTTAAACCTGGTGAGAACTTCTAAGTTTCTCATGTAACTGAGTGTCATTTTCAGCAGAGATTAAAACGTCATCAAAATAAGGCACCACCCCAGGTAAACCTTGTAGCATCCTTTCCATGAGGCTTTGAAATATGCCTGGTGCCACACTTACTCCAAATTGTAACCTCTTGCATTTGAATGCACCCGATGGGTTACAATGGTTTGCGCTTCTGCAGTTGTCTCTCTACTGTTAACTGCTGGTATGCTTGGGCAAGGTCCAGCTTGGCGAAAACAGTGCCCCCGCCCAGAGAGTGCAATAAATGGTGAACCACTGGGACCGGATATGCGCTCTGTTGTAACGCATGGTTCAATGTCCCCTTGTAATCCCCGCAGATTCTCACTGTACCGTCAGCCTTGACTGGCGTGACTATGGGTGTCTCCCACCTGGAGTGATCTGTGGCCTCCAATACCCCTTGGGCTATCAATTTATCCAATTGTTCATCGATTTTTTCTTTCAAAGCAAAAGGTACTCGCCTGGGTTTTAAACGGATTGGCTGCACCTTGGGATCTAGATTAAAAGTGATAGGGGTCCCCAAGTACTTGCCTAATCCGCGCTGAAGACCTCTGGAAATTCAGACTTCAATGACTCCTCCCATTCAGTGTAGCTCACGTGGTTGATGCCAGTCACTTCGATCCCCAGTGGGTTGAACCACTCCAGTCCCAGCAAACTTGGGCGATCTTTGTCCACGATGGTCAGTGGTAGGCATTTGGTGTAGTTTTTGAATTTCACGTTGAATTTCCTTGTTCCAACTACTGGAATCTTGTTCCCTTGGTAGTCTTTGAGTGTTAGCGCTTTTTGAAGTGAGTCTTTTGTATATTAGGTATTAGTCTCTGGATGGTGTCCCATGACACCATAGATAGGTATGAACCTGAGTCCACCTCCATTTGACAAGGTCTTCCCTCGATAAGTACCTTGACATGCACCTTCCTATTGTTCAATGAAGAGGAATGACCAATAGTTACAGTTTGATGAGTTTCGTTTTTCCCGCTTGCTTCTGTGCTGCCCCATTTTCTCGCTGGCGTTGTTTGGTTTGACTTCTCTTTCTTTGTTGTTTGAAGCAAACTTCCTTCTGTGTGGTGGAGTTCTAGATGATTTGCAGACTCTTGCAATGTGCCCTCTTTTTGCAGCGGAGGCAAATGGCCCAAGAACTTGCATTCAGTGCGGGGTGGTTTCCCCCACAACCTATGCTATGGAACTCTCACCTCTTTTTTTCCAAGTTGTTCCGTTTCTGCTCCATTCTGAGTCTGTTAATCTCTTCTTCCTCTCCGCTGTATTCTGACCCAGATTCAAGCTCATCAAAATGTGTAGTTGTGGTCTTTTCACCCTCAGAATGGGACGATGTTTTGCTCATCTTCCTCATTGTGGCAGCTGAATTCTTTGTAGCTTCTGCTGAGATTGCTTCATCGATGGCTTCCTTCAGCGTAATTTTTGGTTTCATGAGTAATTTGCTCTGTAAAACTTTGTCTTTCAGGCCTAATACAAAACGATCGCGCATGGCCTCCTCTATCACGCTGAATTCGCAGGCACCCCAATATTCCTTAGACTTGCCACAAGTCACTGATGCTTTCGTCATCACCCTGATCGTGGCGGTAAAACTCATGTCTTCTAATGAGGCACGATACTTGGGGCGTAGTGTGCCCTCAAGAGTCTCTCCAGGTCAGCCCATGCCATTACCTTCACGTCTGCTGGAGCTGCCAATGCCTTGGCCATCTTGAATACTGCTGGACCGCAGTATTAGAAAAACCGCTCTCTTCCGCTGCTCAGAAATCGCCAAGTCGTTTCCTTCTAAAACATCTGAAAACGATCTGCATATGACTCCCAGTCTTCGTTCTTCGGTCGAACGGGCTGGGGGTGTTCAGCGCAGCCATCTCACTCTTCTCTGTTCCGCATTGTCTTCTCCTTGGGAAGATCCCATCCTCCTTGCCAGTGTTAAGTTCGATAGAGAGACAAGACGCGAGTGCTTCAGCTCTTATTTATTGTGACTTTCAGCTCAGAACGGACCCAAATGGCTCAGCCGCGGCAGCTATTTATAGCCGGCTGCCGCGGCTGCCAGCCAATCAGAGTGCAGGGTTTTCCTGCACTTTTACAACCAATGATTTTCAAACACTTTACTTCAATAACCAATCATTTCAAACTCTGCATACATAACACATTGTTATCAACATCAAGACATCTTTTACATCTCCTTACATTTTTCAATATATGTAGTTACTTATTCCATTACCATTACATCTTACTCTTACTATAAATCAATATCTTTTATCCTTACACATCAATCTTCTCTATGGCATATTTACATATTTACATATTCCCTCATTCTTTTTCTATTTGCCATTTTATTTTCTTTTTATATCTAAACCACTCATATCAGACATCCCAGGCCCTGTAGCATATTCAATATTCTGTCTTTTAGTTTCATGGTTAGCCTGTCCATCTCTATACAGTCTATTTTTTTTTATAACCATGCCTTCTGGTGGTACCTTTTTTTTCTTTCCAGAGTTGTGCATATGAAATCCTTGCAGCTGTTAATATGTGTAGCATGATACATCTATCTGTTTTATTGCATTTTTGTGTTATTATACCTAATAAAAAAGTTTCCGGATTAGGTTCAATTTTCTGATTCATGATTTCTTCTAGCCATTGTCTAATTGTATTCCAATATTTTTTTCACTTCCTGGCATGTCCACCAGATATGGAAATAAGTGCCTTTTTCTTTTCTACATTTCCAACAATTTGGATTTGAATTAAACATTTTTGCCAATCTAGCAGGGGGAAGGTGCCATCTATAAAACATTTTGTATTGATTTTCCCTGTATGCTGTAGATGTGATTAGTTTGTAATTTGATCCCCACATTCTCTCCCAATTTTCCAGGTCTATATTATGGCCAACATTTTTCACTCATACCACCATCATTTCTTTGACCACCTCCTCTTCCATTTTAAAATCTAGTAGAAAATTATATATTCTTGAAATCATTTTCTTTTCCATTTCTTGTAGGATTTTATCTAATTGATGCTTTTCCATATATAAACCAAATTGTTCCTTGTCCTTTTTATATCTCAACTGGATTTGCATGTATGTCCACCAATCTATCTTTATATTTTGTTGCTGCAGTTCTTGTATCATTTTTAATCTTCCTTGTGTCTAATAAATCTTTATAATTCCTCTTTTTTCCAAGATCCATTGCATTTGGGTAGATTTGTGCTTCCATAGTTGACAACCAGTACAGTATTTTAGTATAATGATTCTTTTTAATTTTGTTCCATGTCTGAATTAATGAATCTCTAATCATGTGTCTCTGAAAGTATGCATGCTGCTTACATTTTCCATCTCATAGAAAACTATGCCACCCTCTCTGCAAGTCGTGACAATACTCTTCTATTTTCCAGGTTGATCCAATCCTTAATCCATGCCATAGCAGCTGCCTGATAATACATTTCCCAGTCAGGGAGTCCAAAGCCGCCCCTTTCTCTTTTATCCTGCAGTAATTTCATTTTTATCCTGGCTTTTTTCCTGTCCTAAACAAATTTGCTTATTATTTGGTTTAGTTCTCTAAAAAAAGTTTTATCCAATCTTATTGGTACAGTTTGAAAAAGATATAGTATTTTTGGTAGTGTAGACATCTTAATTGCCGCAATTTTCCCCAGTAATGATAGCTGTAATTTTCCCCACATTTCCAATTCTTTTTTAATTTGTATTATTAATTTATCATAATTGTCTTTTTTAATGGAAGAGCATCTTGCTGTTAACCAAATGCCTAAATATTTCACCTTTTTCACACTTTGCATTCCCAATTTTCCTTCTAATTCTTTTTGTTTGTTTGTTTGTTTATCCTCTAGGTTTTTAGTCAATAATTTTGTTGTGTTTTTATTTATCTTAAGGCCTGCGACCTTGCCGAATTCCTCTATTTCCTTTATTAATTTTACTCCCATATCCTCTGGTTCTTCCAGAAAAAAATACTATATCGGCAAATGCCTGTACCTTATAATGGTCCTTTTTAATTAAAGCCCCTTTAATTTCTTCATTTTTCCTAACGTTTTCCAATAAATTTTCTAAAGTAAGGATAAAGAGAAGGGGTGACAATCGGCATCCCTGCCTTACTCTCTTGTTAATCTTAAATGTTTCCATTCTATCACTGTTCAATATTACACTGGCCATCTGTGTCATATAAATTGTCAAAATCAGTTTGATAAATTTATTGCCGAATTACATGTTTTTTAATTGCTGTATTATGAACTGCCAATTAACATTGTCGAATGCCTTTTGCGCATCGAGAAAGACCATTGCCAATTGTTTTCCTGGGGTTGCTTCATAGTATTCTATTATATTCATTACCATTCTGGTATTATTTTTGATTTGTCTACTCAGTAGAAATCTGTTTTGATCGCTATGTATGATCTGGTTCAGAGTTTTTTTCAGTCTTTCTGCCATTATGGACATAAATATTTTGTAGTCAACATTTAAAAGGGATATGGGCCTATAATTCTGGATTAGTTGATGGCCCGAATCTTCTTTTGGGATCAATGTTATGTATGTCTCCCCCCATGACTTGGGTAACTTTGCTGTCATCAGTACCTCATTGTAATAATTGCATTTCTAATTTTTCTTGGAGCATTTTATACAGTTCCCCTGGGAGACCATCCAGTCCCGGTGTCTTATTGCTTTTCTGCTTCAGGATTGCTTCTTGCAGTTCTTTTAGAGTTATTTCCCTGTTTATCTCTTCTTTATTCTCTTCTGGGATTATGGTAGTCCTTTTCTTTTAAATATTGTTGGATATTTTCCTCTGGTTTGTCTTCCCTACTATATAATTCCTCAAAAAAACTTTTAACAATATATTTTTTCTTTTCAGTTTGATGGTGTAACATACCATCGGCGTCTTTCAATTGTTGGATTGATCTTTTTTCCTTTTCTTTTTTAAGTCTATAGGCCAGCCACCTTCCCGGCTTGATCGTGTTTTATCTTTTTCATGTCCTGTAACCATTCATCTTGCACTAACATATTAAGTTTGTGCCTGATCATTATCCTTTCCGTATTTGCTGTCTTGTTATGTGGTGTTTTTTCTAGTGTTTTTTCTAGTTCCTTAAGGGTATCTAGTAGTTTGGATTGTATCTTTTGGTAGTGTTTTTCTTTTCCTTTTTTCCCCTGGGTTTTCGTTATTATAATCTTTTCCTAAATTTGCTATCACATTGAAATCACCTAGCAGACATACGTTCTCATATTCCTGTTCTACTAGTTTTCTGTATAATTTAGTGTAAAATTTTTCTTGTTTCTCGTTTGGCACATGGATCACTGTCAATAACATTTTCTTATAGTTTATATAAACTTCTAACATCAGAATCCTACCCTCCTTGTCTGCATATACCTGTTTTGCTTGTAAATGTTGCTAATATATATATTGCTATCCCCCTTTTTTTTGTTGAGCTAGTGATACATAAAAATCTCCTAACTTTGTTGCTTCTAACAGTTTACTTTGATGTTTCTGGATATGTGTTTCTTGAAGGCATATAATATCTAAGTTCAAATTCTGTAATTTAGTTATCATTTTTTCCCTCTTAATTTGTGAATTTAAACCGTTAATGTTAATGGAGATCAATTTGATTTCTTCCGCCATCTTACTCTGTAGTTGTTGCTATTGTTTCTCTTTGGTGTCTTGTTCTTATGCCTTCTCTTTCCACTTCTTCCTGCTCTCTTTCCTCTCATTCTCTTTCTCTTTCTTGCACCCGATCTTCTTCTTGGCTCCTACTTTCCGCTTCCTCTTTGCTGATCTGGTCTTCTCCTGATACAACATACATTTCAAAAAATTCCCTTGCTTTTTCTATACTGTCTATTTTAAATTTTTTGTCCTGCCATGATATTAACATTCCCTCTGGGATGAGCCATCTAAACAGGATGTTATTTTTATTCAGTTGGGTGGCCAAGAATCTATAGTTCTTTCTATGTTCCCTTATTCTTCTTGGAATTGGTTTCAATGTTACAGTTTCTGTCCCCTTAAATATCAGTGGTTCATATCTCATCACTTTGTATATCTCATCTCTCAGCTGTTTCTTTGAGAATCATATGTGAATCTCTCTTGGAAGTTTAAAATGTCTTGTGTAATTAGTATAAATTCTATATACCTTGTCCATTTCCCTTCGAACCTCTTGGCCCTCTTTTTGTAACGCTTCTGCTATGAGATCTGCCATTAATTTGGGCAAATCCTCCCCCCTTTCTTCTGTAACATTCTGAAATTTGAGGAAGAAATCAGCCTTTTCCATCTCCAAATATGAAATTGCCTCCTCTAATTTCTTGTTCTGTCCCATTAATTTCTGTTCTATCCATTCTACTTTCTTATCTGTCTGTTCGACCTTTGCCTCCACTGCTTTCATCTTATGTTCCATCTTTGCTGTTTGTTGGATTGTATCTATCTCATCATCTAGCTTCTGTATTTCACCTTTCATTTCCCCCATTTCAGTTTTAAAGTCTGCATGGTTTCTTATCATCGTTTCTTGTATTGTTGCTAGTGCCATTTGGATTGTTTGCATATTTGATACCTGACTCATCTTCTGGGGATTCAGCATGCCCTCTATTGAATGTTGTCCTACTGGTGATGCTATCATTGATGCTGTGTTGGATGTTGTTTTCTTCCCAGTTTTAGCAATGGTTGTCATGGTGCACATCTCAGGCTTCCCAAATCTACCTATTTTCTTAAAGAAGTCAATATTATCATCCGTTATATCAAAACCCCTCTGCATTTTCTCTGTTTATCTCTTTCCTTTTATCTTATTCTAATCAGTTCAATTTATCACTGCAGGGTCTATAGCTGTGGGTTTCTTACACACTGGATACAAAGGGTTTCCCCTCATCACAGTGGGAGGTTGCTTTCCTCCACACTGCTCCTAGGTTTCCCCTTCTGATTTGTGTGTCTCTCCAAGATTCACGATGCCTCTGAGAGCTTCCAAGCATGAAAATTCGGATACAGGGTTGCAGAGATCACTCTCCTGCTCTACTCTGCCGTGACCTCACCACCGGAAGTCAGAGATGAATGGTTTCATTTGCTTTTTTAAACTATTTATTCTGCAATATCTATGTCTCATTTTCCTTACAAAAAGGCACATCAGGGAAATTTCACAGATATAAAAGATTCCTTTAAAAAATACTAATGTACAACTGGGAGAGGGTGGCAGGTCAGAGTTAACTGGGCCCTGATCTCCCAAGATGAGGTCTGATATTATGCTAGAGGCTCGAGTGAGGCTTCTGTGGGCCTTTTGCCACTTTGTGCCGCAAATGCTCTTATCTGCAGCTACAATTATATCCCAAATAAGCATTGGAATTCTTTCCCACTGGTCCTGAAACCAGCCCATTGGAGAACAGTGATAGTGGACTTGAAAAATAATGCTTGGCAGCTACGTGAGGTAATCTTGTGCCAGTGTATTTCATGTGTCTTATCAAAAGAATCAGGTAGGATTCATTTCTCTAGAAAGCCACCTGTCTTCATATTTGGTGTCAATTTTAACGAACAGGTCTTGCAAAGACGGACAGAATTAGCTAGATAATATCTCTGCCTCTTTGTCAATGGCACCAACCTTAAACATATCAACAAACATTTCATACTGTAAAATAGAATATTTAATTGTAATATATATCTGATTTGTTAATATACATATTGGAATGTGAATTTAATAACGATCAGATTTATACTGGAAGCAGAACCAAACTATAAGCTGAATGACTACTCCTACTCCAAACAGAGGAAGATTCAGACACTGCAAATCTTTTTATAACATTTGCAAGTGAGAATATATTTAATAAAATTGGAATTGTGGAAAAAATGCTTTAGGATTTCTATATCATTGAGGGACTTTACCTCTTATGTCTTCAAATTAGCATGCACATTGCCATAGTTTTCATGTACAACATTCATTTGTGCTAGGTATTTGGTTATTCATTTATCAGGAATTCCATCATCAATCTTTCAAAGATTAATGTGTTTTCTTCTATTATCTTGCACATAAAAAGCAATTTCCACTTCTTGTCATAGAAGTTTTTCAAGATATTGTAGATATGTCCACTTACCAAAAATTTAAGAAAATAACCAACCTTGAGAAAGAGGCCTATTTATCCTTTTGTTTACTTCTTCTGTGACAAATAGCAATAGCACTTAGATTTATATAACCACTGTACTTTACAGCCCTTTCTAAGTGATTTACAGAGTCAGCATATTGTCCCCAATAACCTGGGTCCTCATTTTATCAACCACAGAATGACTGAGTCAACCTTGAACCAATCAGGATCAAACTGCTGGTAGTTGTTGTACTGTTGTACTGTTGTAGCAATACTGCATTCTAACCACTGTGCCACCATGTCTCACCACAAAGCTCTTCCTTACCTAACATGGTAGAAACATGTCTCAGCAGCCTGTTTACAGCTTGTCTTCATGATATTGCCTTCATCTGATCTTATCCTACACTTAAATCATGCAAATCATTCTAACTATTCCAGTTTCAAAGCACTGTTTTCTTCTTATCCCAATACAACTAGGCACATTTTACTGATCATTGTGTTGCAATATCTTGCAATGCAATAGTGCATTGAAAAATGGTCTGCCAAAAATATATTTTTTCTATTAATCATTAGGGAACCAAAATACACTGGCTAGCCCACACTTCTATATTTACATTCATGATAAATAGTCAGATTTCTTTAACTCTTCCTTCCCTGAAGAAAAAATAACTTTTAAAGCCATTAGGTCAGCTTACAGTTGAGTGTGAATCTAGTTTCAAGTCTGGTTAGTAATTCAAAAATATAGTTTAGAGGATCCAGAATAGCATTTGTATGAGACTTTATCATCTTTCAACTTTTACAGATCCATTACCTAAAGAAGTCATTATTCTATTCAGATTTGAATGACATCCATCTAAAGTTATCTCCACTTAAAACTAAATTTGAATTTTTCTTTTAATAGCAGACATGGAACATAATCTTTTCCCCTCTGTCATAATGAAACTCAATATGTTTGACATGAGCATCTTCCTTTTAGCCCTACCTTGTGAATTTGGTTTAGCTACAATACCCCAGAAAAGTTATCCCATGACTTTCCATAGTTAGTGTAAACTTGAATCCAGGTATCTCTGGTCCTAGTCCAATGTCTCCACTGTATTATTGAAAATGCTGGCTTAGTATACACTATGATGAATTATTAAATAGACTGCTACTATACATTTTCTAATTTTTCTTATTTTCTAATTTTTCCAGCTATTTGAAATATAAGATATATGATGACAAGAGAAAGTAGGTCTAATCTGTATGAAAATATATTATTCAAAAACAGCTACAGAATCATAAACCTTAGTAATGAATAATCAATCTTTGAAATCCATATGGCTTTTACTGTCACAATGGATTTTGTGTTTAGTGATAAGGTAAGATAAAATTGCATAGTGTTTCTTTAAATAGTCCCTTATCCCTGCTTCAAACTTGATGTATGTTCCACAGAGATAATTTTCATGCACCAAAACAACAGAGTATAGATACCGTTCAGAGCATTATTTTATAAATTTGCTTTTGACAATTTCTCTTCATTTTGAGGGGAAAAAAGGAAAAGAAGAAGGAAGTCATGTAAAAAATTGTACAGGAGGTATGACAGTTCAAGAGCTGTATATAGAATAGAATAGAATAGAATAGAATAGAATAGAATAGAATAGAATAGAATCTTTATTGGCCAAGTGTGATTGGACACACATTTGTCTTGGTGCAAATACTCTCAGTATACATAAAAGAAAAGATACATTCGTCAAGAGGCAGGAATCATAAGGTACAACACTTAATAATAGTCATAGGGTACAATAAGCAATCAAATCATACTAGGAAACAGTCAATATAGATCGTAAGGACACAAACGACAAAGTTACAGTCATACAGTCACAAGTGGGAGTGCCCCGTCCCTCCATTTTTTGCCTTCTTGGGCATCAGGAAAGCCTCCTGGGTGAAGCAATAAGAAGCAAGGGAAATCCTGGCACAGCTGTTCTAGGAACAGCTGATTATCGGGGGGTTAAAAAAATACTAATTGGGCAAGCATCAGGTGGATGGGGTAAGCAGGCATCAAGCATCGGGCAGGTGGGGCAAGCGAGTGGCAACCAAGCAACTGAATTGGGGGTGTGGCCAGCCAGAAGTTACTACTGGTTCGGTGACCCATGCCAAATCCTTGCTACCGGGTTGCTGGAACCGGTGCGAACCAGCTGAATACCACCACTGGTATATATCCTTCCTGCAATATCCCTGAGCTTGAACACCTGGATATTTCCTAGGGGTAACTTACTATAGAACATCTAAAGTGTAAATTTTTGTGATTTTTCCAAGAGATGGTTTTATCTCTATAGAATAAGATCTGGCTATGTAGATGTGTTTATTTCCAGTAAGGATGAAACTAGTTACATATGGCTTTCTGGTATCAAAATAGTTCTGTGTTTTGTGTAAACATGATGCCAAGTGCCAAAACCAAGAATGACACATGGTGATTGTTCCAAGCTGAGTTCTTTATTGTTTCCACACCTATAGACAGAATCTTGACTCGACTAGCTGCATCTCATAACCTCTGAGAATTCTTCAGGGGACTGTCCTCACTCTCTTTATCTCTTATTTTTCTGGAATGCACCTCCTCCCTCCTGGGAATCCAGCTTACTGCATTTCATTACACAGGGTAGATAGCAAATAGTCTTTGTAAGAGTGAACAGCTTCAAAATTCTTTGTCATACTTTTATCTTAGTGAAAAGACTGAGACGTAAAATGCTATTTCCTTTTGTGCTTTTTCTCAATCTCTCTTTCTCACAGTCAGACAGACAGACAGAAGTCTAGATTATGATCATTCCACAATTTGGGATTGAAGTTCACAATCTTGAACTTCACAATAAATGATGAACTAAATTGGGAATATTTTTGTTTAGCCAAGTTCCAACCAAACAAAACTTTTAAAAGCTGTTAGTGGATCTGGTCATAAAAAAAGAAAAAAAATTGGAACATGGCCCTTAATATCTTTTTTTACCCTAGGACCACAATAAGGAGTATGGTGAAAATCTGTTAGCTGCTACCCAACACAGAAAAAAAACCTCAAAATATTTGTAAATCTAAAAAAATAACCTATCATATTAGAAAAGGGATAGAACTTTCTTTGACCCAACTGAAAAATCAGATAGTTTATAATCTGTTATGAGGAAAGTCTTCTCTATAGTTCAACAGAAAGATTTATTTCAGTACTTTCAATAAATCCTAAAGCTGAAAATAATCCCTTAGTAGAATCAATCTCAATGAACACCTCCTGCATGAGGACCAACAAACCAGGCAAAGACAAACACAAAGAGAGAGGTCTGCATTCCCTTCAAAAAATTGGCTCGGCATGACATGGCTCTGCAGCACCATCTTCTGCAACTGGCAAAACAGTTCAGATCAAGATTTTCACGGAGGGATCCAGCCTAATTTAATGATGTTGATTATACCAAACCTATACATATATAACAAAGCTACTAGGAATCCAGTTAGAGGAAATTATTATTATTTGGAGAACAACAATAGTATCAGCAATAATTCTCAACTGAAGCTTAAATATAGCTGTCATTTGACATGTATTTCCTGATTAATAAAGCCTAAGGTTATTCTTAATATTATAGTGAAAGAATAAAATACTCAGATTAAACATGGTTGTTTTATAAGGACAATGTTCTTTGGAAGGAGCAGTAATAAGTGACTTTTCATCAAATATCCACCCAATCTCTTCCCATCAAATCTCTTGGACATTTTTATTTCCTTTAAAATTAAAATAATTATACTAAACAAACAATGTTTTAATTGGATATTATAATAAATCCATAATGTTTGTAAAGTGCAATCACATACCACAATTAATTATTCTAATTTGATTAAACCTAAAGAAACTATTTTGCCTCTTTTAGCACTTAACCAATGCAATCTATTGAAACAGTAACTCCAGTGAGGGAGAGATTAACAGCAGTTAGTAGTTCAAATGTTTTAAACAA
>CM019151.1:133346641-133645328 GCA_009733165.1 Naja naja | reverse complement strand
CATTTCTAATTTTTCTTGGAGCATTTATACAGTTCCCCTGGGAGACCATCCAGTCGGTGTCTTATTGCTTTTCTGCTTCAGGATTGCTTCTTGCAGTTCTTTTAGAGTTATTTCCCTGTTTATCTCTTCTTTATTCTCTTCTGGGATTGCGGGTAGTCCTTTTTCTTTTAAATATTGTTGGATATTTTCCTCTGGTTTGTCTTCCCTACTATATAATTCCTCAAAAACTTTTAACAATATATTTTTCTTTTCAGTTTGATGGTGTAACATACCATCGGCGTCTTTCAATTGTTGGATTGATCTTTTTTCCTTTTCTTTTTAAGTCTATAGGCCAGCCACCTTCCCGGCTTGATCGAGTGTTTTATCTTTTTCATGTCCTGTAACCATTCATCTTGCACTAACATATTAAGTTTGTGCCTGATCATTATCCTTTCCGTATTTGCTGTCTTGTTATGTGGTGTTTTTTCCTAGTGTTTTTTTCCTAGTTCATGGGTATCTAGTAGTTTGGATTGTATCTTTTGGTAGTGTTTTTCTTTTCCTTTTTCCCCTGGGTTTTCGTTATTATAATCTTTTCCTAAATTTGCTATCACATTGAAATCACCTAGCAGACATCGTTCTCATATTCCTGTTCTACTAGTTTTCTGTATAATTTGGTGTAAAATTTTTCTTGTTTCTCGTTTGGCACATGGATCACTGTCAATAACATTTTCTTATAGTTTATATAAACTTCTAACATCAGAATCCTACCCTCCTTGTCTGCATATACCTGTTTTGCTTGTAAATGTTGCTAATATATATATATTGCTATCCCCTTTTTTTTTTGAGCTAGTGATACATAAAAATCTCCTAACTTTGTTGCTTCTAACAGTTTACTTTGATGTTTCTGGATATGTTTCTTGAAGGCATATAATATCTAAGTTCAAATTCTGTAATTTAGTTATCATTTTTTCCCTCTTAATTTGTGAATTTAAACCGTTAATGTTAATGGAGATCAATTTGATTTCTTCCGCCATCTTACTCTGTAGTTGTTGCTATTGTTTCTCTTTGGTGTCTTGTTCTTATGCCTTCTCTTTCCACTTCTTCTGCTCTCTTTCCTCTCATTCTCTTTCTCTTTCTTGCACGATCTTCTTCTTGGCTCCTACTTTCGCTTCCTCTTTGCTGATCTGGTCTTCTCCTGATACAACATACATTTCAAAAATTCCCTTGCTTTTTCTATACTGTCTATTTTAAATTTTTGTCCTGCCATGATATTAACATTCCTCTGGGATGAGCCATCTAAACAGGATGTTATTTTTATTCAGTTGGGTGGCCAGAATCTATAGTTCTTTCTATGTTCCCTTATTCTTCTTGGAATTGGTTTCAATGTTACAGTTTCTGTCCCCTTAAATATCAGTGGTTCATATCTCATCACTTTGTATATCTCATCTCTCAGCTGTTTCTTTGAGAATCATATGTGAATCTCTCTTGGAAGTTTAAAATGTCTTGTGTAATTAGTATAAATTCTATATACCTTGTCCATTTCCCTTGAACCTCTTGGCCCTCTTTTGTAGCGCTTCTGCTATGAGATCTGCCATTAATTTGGGCAAATCCTCCCCCCTTTCTTCTGTAACATTCTGAAATTTGAGGAAGAAATCAGCCTTTTCCATCTCCAAATATGAAATTGCCTCCTCTAATTTCTTGTTCTGTCCCATTAATTTCTGTTCTATCCATTCTACTTTCTTATCTGTCTGTTCGACCTTTGCCTCCACTGCTTTCATCTTATGTTCCATCTTTGCTGTTTGTTGGATTGTATCTATCTCATCATCTAGCTTCTGTATTTCACCTTTCATTTCCCCATTTCAGTTTTAAAGTCTGCATGGTTTCTTATCATCGTTTCTTGTATTGTTGCTAGTGCCATTTGGATTGTTTGCATATTTGATACCTGACTCATCTTCTGGGGATTCAGCATGCCCTCTATTGAATGTTGTCCTACTGGTGATGCTATCATTGATGCTGTGTTGGATGTTGTTTTCTTCCCAGTTTTAGCAATGGTTGTCATGGTGCACATCTCAGGCTTCCCAAATCTACCTATTTTCTTAAAGAAGTCAATATTATCATCCGTTATATCAAAACCCCTCTGCATTTTCTCTGTTTATCTCTTTCCTTTTATCTTATTCTAATCAGTTCAATTTATCACTGCAGGGTCTATAGCTGTGGGTTTCTTACACACTGGATACAAAGGGTTTCCCTCATCACAGTGGGAGGTTGCTTTCCTCCACACTGCTCCTAGGTTTCCCCTTCTGATTTGTGTGTCTCTCCAAGATTCACGATGCCTCTGAGAGCTTCCAAGCATGAAAATTCGGATACAGGGTTGCAGAGATCACTCTCCTGCTCTACTCTGCCGTGACCTCACCACCGGAAGTCAGAGATGAATGGTTTCATTTGCTTTTTTAAACTATTTATTCTGCAATATCTATGTCTCATTTTCCTTACAAAAAGGCACATCAGGGAAATTCACAGATATAAAAGATTCCTTTAAAAATACTAATGTACAACTGGGAGAGGGTGGCAGGTCAGAGTTAACTGGGCCCTGATCTCCCAAGATGAGGTCTGATATTATGCTAGAGGCTGGAGTGAGGCTTCTGTGGGCCTTTTGCCACTTTGTGCCGCAAATGCTCTTATCTGCAGCTACAATTATATCCCAAATAAGCACTGGAATTCTTTCCCACTGGTCCTGAAACCAGCCCATTGGAGAACAGTGATAGTGGACTTGAAAAATAATGCTTGGCAGCTACGTGAGGTAATCTTGTGCCAGTGTATTTCATGTGTCTTATCAAAAGAATCAGGTAGGATTCTTTTCTCTAGAGAAGCCACCTGTCTTCATATTTGGTGTCAATTTTAACGAACAGGTCTTGCAAAGACAGACAGAATTAGCTAGATAATATCTCTGCCTCTTTGTCAATGGCACCAACCTTAAACAAATCAACAAACATTTCATACTGTAAAATAGAATATTTAATTGTAATATATATCTGATTTGTTAATATACATATTGGAATGTGAATTTAATAACAATCAGATTTATACTGGAAGCAGAACCAAACTATAAGCTGAATGACTACTCCTACTCCAAACAGAGGAAGATTCAGACACTGCAAATCTTTTATAACATTTGCAAGTGAGAATATATTTAATAAAATTGGAATTGTGGAAAAATGCTTTAGGATTTCTATATCATTGAGGGACTTTACCTCTTATGTCTTCAAATTAGCATGCACATTGCCATAGTTTTCATGTACAACATTCATTTGTGCTAGGTATTTGGTTATTCATTTATCAGGAATTCCATCATCAATCTTTCAAAGATTAATGTGTTTTCTTCTATTATCTTGCACATAAAAGCAATTTCCACTTCTTGTCATAGAAGTTTTTCAAGATATTGTAGATATGTCCACTTACCAAAAATTTAAGAAAATAACCAACCTTGAGAAAGAGGCCTATTTATCCTTTTGTTTACTTCTTCTGTGACAAATAGCAATACACTTAGATTTATATAACCACTGTACTTTACAGCCCTTTCTAAGTGATTTACAGAGTCAGCATATTGTCCCCAATAACCTGGGTCCTTATTTTATCAACCACAGAATGATTGAGTCAACCTTGAACCAATCAGGATCAAACTGCTGGTAGTTGTTGTACTGTTGTACTGTTGTAGCAATACTGCATTCTAACCACTGTGCCACCATGTCTCACCACAAAGCCCTTCCTTACCTAAGATGGTAGAAACATGTCTCAGCAGCCTGTTTACAGCTTGTCTTCATGATATTGCCTTCATCTGATCTTATCCTACACTTAAATCATGCAAATCACTCTAACTATTCCAGTTTCAAAGCACTGTTTTCTTCTTATCCCAATACAACTAGGCACATTTTACTGATCATTGTGTTGCAATATCTTGCAATGCAATAGTGCATTGAAAAATGGTCTGCCAAAAATATATTTTTTCTATTAATCATTAGGGAACCAAAATACACTGGCTAGCCCACACTTCTATATTTACATTCATGATAAATAGTCAGATTTCTTTAACTCTTCCTTCCCTGAAGAAAAAAATAACTTTTTAAAGCCATTAGGTCAGCTTACAGTTGAGTGTGAATCTAGTTTCAAGTCTGGTTAGTAATTCAAAAATATAGTTTAGAGGATCCAGAATAGCATTTGTATGAGACTTTATCATCTTTCAACTTTTTCAGATCCATTACCTAAAGAAGTCATTATTCTATTCAGATTTGAATGACATCCATCTAAAGTTATCTCCACTTAAAACTAAATTTGATTTTTTCTTTTTAATAGCAGACATGGAACATAATCTTTTTCCCCTCTGTCATAATGAAACTCAATATGTTTGACATGAGCATCTTCCTTTTAGCCCTACCTTGTGAATTTGGTTTAGCTACAATACCCCAGAAAAGTTATCCCATGACTTTCCATAGTTAGTGTAAACTTGAATCCAGGTATCTCTGGTCCTAATCCAATGTCTCCACTGTATTATTGAAAATGCTGGCTTAGTATACACTATGATGAATTATTAAATAGACTGCTACTATACATTTTCTAATTTTTCTTATTTTCTAATTTTTCCAGCTATTTGAAATATAAGATATATGATGACAAGAGAAAGTAGGTCTAATCTGTATGAAAATATATTATTCAAAAACAGCTACAGAATCATAAACCTTAGTAATGAATAATCAATCTTTGAAATCCATATGGCTTTTACTGTCACAATGGATTTTGTGTTTAGTGATAAGGTAAGATAAAATTGCATAGTGTTTCTTTAAATAGTCCCTTATCCCTGCTTCAAACTTGATGTATGTTCCACAGAGAGATAATTTTCATGCACCAAAACAACAGAGTATAGATACCGTTCAGAGCATTATTTTATAAATTTGCTTTTGACAATTTCTCTTCATTTTGAGGAAGAAAAAAAGGAAAAGAAGAAGGGAAGTCATGTAAAAAAAATTGTACAGGAGGTATGACAGTTCAAGAGCTGTATATAGAATAGAATAGAATAGAATAGAATAGAATAGAATAGAATAGAATTCTTTATTGGCCAAGTGTGATTGGACACACATTTGTCTTGGTGCAAATACTCTCAGTATACATAAAAGAAAAGATACATTCATCAAGAGGCAGGAATCATAAGGTACAACACTTAATAATAGTCATAGGGTACAATAAGTAATCAAATCATACTAGGAAACAGTCAATATAGATCGTAAGGACACAAACGACAAAGTTACAGTCATACAGTCACAAGTGGGAGTGCCCGTCCCTCCATTTTTGCCTTCTTGGGCATCAGGAAAGCCTCCTGGGTGAAGCAATAAGAAGCAAGGAAATCCTGGCACAGCTGTTCTAGGAACAGCTGATTATCGGGGGTTAAAAATACTAATTGGGCAAGCATCAGGTGGATGGGGTAAGCAGGCATCAAGCATCGGGCAGGTGGGGCAAGCGGTGGCAACCAAGCAACTGAATTGGGGTGTGGCCAGCCAGAAGTTACTACTGGTTCGGTGACCCATGCCAAATCCTTGCTACCGGGTTGCTGGAACCGGTGCGAACCAGCTGAATACCACCACTGGTATATATCCTTCCTGCAATATCCCTGAGCTTGAACACCTGGATATTTCCTAGGGGTAACTTACTATAGAACATCTAAAGTGTAAATATTTGTGATTTTTCCAAGAGATGGTTTTATCTCTATAGAATAAGATCTGGCTATGTAGATGTGTTTATTTCCAGTAAGGATGAAACTAGTTACATATGGCTTTCTGGTATCAAAATAGTTCTGTGTTTTGTGTAAACATGATGCCAATGCCAAAACCAAGAATGACACATGGTGATTGTTCCAAGCTGAGTTCTTTATTGTTTCCACACCTATAGACAGAATCTTGACTCGACTAGCTGCATCTCATAACCTCTGAGAATTCTTCAGGGGACTGTCCTCACTCTCTTTATCTCTTATTTTTCTGGAATGCACCTCCTCCCTCCTGGGAATCCATCTTACTGCATTTCCTTACACAGGGTAGATAGCAAATAGTCTTTGTAAGAGTGAACAGCTTCAAAATTCTTTGTCATACTTTATCTTAGTGAAAAGACTGAGACGTAAAATGCTATTTCCTTTTGTGCTTTTTCTCAATCTCTCTTTCTCACAGTCAGACAGACAGACAGAAGTCTAGATTATGATCATTCCACAATTTGGGATTGAAGTTCACAATCTTGAACTTCACAATAAATGATGAACTAAATTGGGAATATTTTTGTTTAGCCAAGTTCCAACCAAACAAAACTTTTAAAAGCTGTTAGTGGATCTGGTCATAAAAAAAAAATTTGGAACATGGCCCTTAATATCTTTTTTTACCCTAGGACCACAATAAGGAGTATGGTGAAAATCTGTTAGCTGCTACCCAACACAGAAAAAAAAAATCTCAAAATATTTGTAAATCTAAAAAAAAAACCTATCATATTAGAAAAGGGATAGAAGTTTCTTTGACCCAACTGAAAAATCAGATAGTTTATAATCTGTTATGAGGAAAGTCTTCTCTATAGTTCAACAGAAAGATTTATTTCAGTACTTTCAATAAATCCTAAAGCTGAAAATAATCCCTTAGTAGAATCAATCTCAATGAACACCTCCTGCATGAGGACCAACAAACCAGGCAAAGACAAACACAAAGAGAGAGGTCTGCATTCCCTTCAAAAATTGGCTCGGCATGACATGGCTCTGCAGCACCATCTTCTGCAACTGGCAAAACAGTTCAATCAAGATTTTCACGGAGGATCCAGCCTAATTTAATGATGTTGATTATACCAAACCTATACATATATAACAAAGCTACTAGGAATCCAGTTAGAGGAAATTATTATTATTTGGAGAACAGCAATAGTATCAGCAATAATTCTCAACTGAAGCTTAAATATAGCTGTCATTTGACATGTATTTCCTGATTAATAAAGCCTAAGGTTATTCTTAATATTATAGTGAAAGAATAAAATGCTCAGATTAAACATGGTTGTTTTATAAGGACAATGTCCTTTGGAAGGAGCAGTAATAAGTGATTTTTCATCAAATATCCACCCAATATCTTCCCATCAAATCTCTTGGACATCTTTTATTTCCTTTAAAATTAAAATAATTATACTAAACAAACAATGTTTTAATTGGATATTATAATAAATCCATAATGTTTGTAAAGTGCAATCACATACCACACATTAATTATTCTAATTTGATTAAACCTAAAGAAACTATTTTGCCTCTTTTAGCACTTAACCAATGCAATCTATTTAAACAGTAACTCCAGTGAGGGAGAGATTAACAGCAGTTAGTAGTTCAAATGTTTTGAAACAATATCCTTTTTACCACTTGAAGCAGGGGTGGGATTCAGCTGATTTGGGCTGGTTCGGGCGAACCGGATGTTAAATTTACATCTGGTTTGCCAAACTGGTAGTTGAACCGACTGGTTGGCCCCACACACCCCACCCCGCTCCTCCCAGGAGTCTCCATGTGGCCCATTTTGGATACAGATAAATGCAGGGTCTGCACAGAGGCTCTGGGAGGGCGAAAAATGGCCCTCCCAGAAGTTCTGGAAGTCTGGAAATGGACCTGTTTCCAACTTCTGGAGGGCCTCCAGAGCCTGGGGGAGACTGTTTTCACCCTTCCAGGGGCCCGAGGGAAGCCTCTGGACTCTGTGGAAAGCAAAAAACAGCCCTCTTGGAAGTTCCGGTAGGCCACGTCCAGCATGGCCATGTCCACCAGCAACTGAGCAGAGAAATGGTTGTTGTTGGGATTTTTGAATCCCAACCCTGACTTGAAGTTTTTCGAGTTCAAGTAGCAGCAGTAGTGACACTGGATCACTGATGGAGATGCAATACCTTTTAAGCTACACTATGTCTAAATGAGAACAGAAGTAGAACAAGCAATAGTTATCTAAAGTCTATCTAGACAGATTTTTTGCAGTGTGGGGTCATAGGTCACAAAAGCATCAAACTAATTCTGAAAGTGTGCCAGGAGTTCTTGCTTAATGATCACTTGTTTAGCAATCATTCAAACTTCTGAATGAGTGGTCCTCATACTTACATTTGCCACAGCATTCCATGGTCATGTGATTGCCATTTATGACTTCCTTTGGCAGCAGCAAAGTTAATTGTCCCACTGCATTGTTATTCAGAGGAATTTAAATGTACTCTATTTAGACTAAAAAGAAAAATGAAACAGGCAATCTTTGGGGCTAATGAACACATATGAATGTTGTCCTCCAAATGATGGAGATGACAGTTGTCACAGAACTTCTATTACCCAAAAGACAACCTGGGTGCCCCATAGTCCTCCTAGCTCTCTAAACTGCCTTCAGTCTTTTATTTAGGGCTTTGCCAAATCCCTCAGTACTCTTTAATTAATTCACTATGGTCCAGTTTGAAGATGTACTTTGATTTTGATAAGGACTTAATAAAATTGGAAACAATTTGAACTTAACTATGTTCCAACCAGATGGAATTTTGAATGCTTTGACTGTGTGAAATTAAAAAGGATGAATGAAAAGAAATGGAAAAAACTTAAAATTACTGTAAAAAAGAAATTTAGGTTTTTTAAAAAATCTTAAGTGGGACCGAACACACTTTTTTCTTTTTAAATGCTAAAACTTTATACACTTTGTTTCTTTCCCTCATCCATATTTTAGTTGAAAAATTAGAACCAAATGCAATATACTTACCAAATATGTTTTCAATAGAATATTTTTTAAAAAAGACAGCTAGACCAGTCTTCTTAACGTATGTATAACAAGATAAAGCCTACTATGAGAAGAATTAAATTATTTTTGTTTTGTTTATTTGTTTTGTGCAGGTAGTAAAGCATTTTACAAATACAATGATAGGATTTAAGATATCTATTTTTTAGGTAGTAGGAACAAAGCACTTACCCTTCATAAAATTAAAATTCACTTAATTTTACAAGAATGTCTGTAGAGATTATATGAGATCTGGAGAGGGCCTTGAAATGAAAATAACACTGTAGGCTGAGATGCTGCTTTACTGCACACCACCTTCCCATTTAAGTAGTTTTAATTAAAATAATCCTTGAAGAAATTAAAGGGAAGAAGCTTATTAGTCACAAGCAACCTTAGCCATTGTGGGTTTTTTTTTCTGGTTTTACACTGTTTTGGGGCACATCTTTAAAGCCTAGTGTTTATTTGGAGTGATGTGTGTGTTCCAAAATAAGCTCCCACTTCTACATCATGAGTTGAATAAAAGTTCAGTGTACAATATATCCAAATTAAAAAAGTTTATTGTCCAGTATAGCAACTAAGACATTTTTAAAGCTTCAACTCCATTTATTAGCTGTCAAAAATAGAAGGCTGGGTTCCCTCCCTTTTGCCCCCAAATGAGATCTTTTCTGCAAATGAGATCTTTACTTAGGAATACTTGTTTCCTTCTACATAACCAGGATTCTGATCAACTGTGATTGGATTAAATATTTAAGGAGGAGCACAACCACTTTGGGTTGACCTCCAGAAAGTGATTGGACGTTGTTTACCTGAACACCACTTTTCCTTGTAGGCAAGACAGGTCAGGATAGGATGAGTAGTACTCTTCCTTATCTGATTAGGACTGAGTCTGTGTAAAAGGCTTATTAGCCTAGCTCCGCCCAGTCTGGGTGACTCCTCCCCAGTTTCTGCGAAATCAGTGTGACAGACCAGATTGCCTCTAATGAAGGAAAAAGAAAAAATAAATTAACAGGACACCCCGCCCCCATGGTCCCAGGAAGGAACAAACCCCAGGCTGGGGCTAACCTGTCTTGCCTACAAGGAAAAGTGGCGTTCAGGTAAACAACACCCATTTTCCCTTGTAAGGCAGCGACATGTCAGGATGGGACATACCAAAGCAGGGTTGTTCTTGGGAGGGTTAAGACTGGTCCTGGCTGGCATGGTCCGAAATAACACGTTGGAGGACCCGCCTACCAAATGCCACATCCACTGACGCAAAGGAATCCAGGCATTAGTGACGGATGAAAGGCGAAGGTGAAGTCCAGGTAGCAGCCCTGCAGATCTCTTCCACCGATGCCTCTGTAGCCCATGCTGCTGTGTAGCCACACTATAGGTGGAATGAGCTGTGATGCCCCTGGGAACTGGCAGGGACCTAATGGAATAGGCTCGAACTATACATGCTTTGATCCATCTACTCACTGTGGATGGAGAAACCTTACCCCCCAACAAGGAAGATTGGAAAGAACAAAACAAGGACTCTGTCCTGTGGAAAGCAGCAGTACATTTAATGTAAATTTTTAAAGCTCTGCGCACATCCAGAGTGTGCCAAGTCTTCTCCAACTCATGGACTGGGTGAAGACGGAAGTCCGGAAGCACAAGCTCCTGAGCTGTGTGGAAAGATGTGTTGACCTTCAGAATGAATGCTGGGTCCAATCTTAAAACCACCTGATGAGGATGGAAAATGCAGAGGTCAGGTGAACCGAGAGAGCAACCAACTCTAAGACTCTCCTCGCTGAAGTGATTGCCACTAGGAAAACCACCTTTTGAGTAAGAAGATGAAGACTAGACTGTCAAAGCGGCTCAAACAGAGGTTTTGTGAGGGACTGCAAAACCTTGGTTAGATCCCAAGTGGGGTACCTGTGTACCATAGGAGGGCAAAGGTTGGTAGCTCCTCTGAAGAACCTACAAACGTAGGGTGCTGAGCCAAAGATTCCACTTCCCACAAGACAAGACCGATGAGATGGCTGACACCTGCCTGTGGAGAGTGTTGGGGGTAAGACCTTTGTCCAGGCCAGCCTGTAAAAATTCCAAGACTGCAGCCACCGAAGCTTGTAGAGGTGAGATGTGGGACTTGACACACCAAGCTGAGAAGGATTGCCAAGAGCTTCATAAATGCGAATTGTAGATGGGTGTCTGAGGCCTGAATGGTTTGGATAACCTTGTTGGAGTGTTGGGCACTTTTTAAGATGCTCCACTCAATCTCCACACTGCCAGTTATAATCACTGGGGCTCCGGATGAGACAGGGACCCCTGAAGAAGAGAGATATCCTCCTCAGGAATCCACCAAGGGGGATCACTGAAAGGCCCGTCAAATCAGCAAACCAATGCCTGCAAGACCAAAAGGAAGCCACCAATATGATCTCGGCCCATTCCAACAAGAGCTTACGAATCACCGCGGGGATGAGTGGCAATGGCGGGAAGGCCAGCTGCAATGTAAGGCATTAGTGCCTTCTGCTCCCTGGGAGAAAAACCTAGTACAATACCTGGGCAGTTGGGCATTAAGGAATGAGACAAATAAATCTACTATTGGCCATCCGAATCTCAGGGAGTTTTGATGAAATAGAGAAGGATACAATTGCCATTCAGCATGGTCAATGGTCGTCCTGCTGAGTAAATCTGCCTGTATATTGTCAGTTCCAGAAATGTGCTCAGCTGATCAATTGAAGGTGTTGTTCCACCCACCTGACCAGAGACTCAGCCTTTGTCATGAGAAAGGGACCTGGTACCTCCTTGTCTATTGATGTGAGCCTTTGTGGTCACATTGTCAGTCATAACCAGGACATTGGACCCCGATACCTGGCAGAGAAACTTCCTCAGGGCCAAACGAACAGCTCTAAGCTCCAGCCAATTAATGCTGTGAGCCTGTTCCTGTTCAGACCATAACCCTTGAGCCCAGAGGGAACCTAAATGGGCACCCCAACCTGACAGGGAAGCATCTGTAGTAAAGACAAGGCAGGATTCAAGCTTGAAAGACTGACCCTTGGACATGGCTCTGGAAAGCCATCAATGGAAGGAAAGTAAAACTTGCTTAGACAATTTAACTTTCCTGGGGAATGACTGGACCCTGCTTTCTGGAAAGGAAGCAAAAACCACTGAAGGGATTCACATGAAGCCTGGCCCAGGGAACAATCCCAATGTAGGAAATCATTTTGCCCCAAAGCTGAGAAACAAGGTCTAAAGGGACCGAACTCTTGCCCTGAATGCTCCTAATCATCCCCTGAGGCCGCTCATACACTCCTGAGAGAGAAACACTTGACACACCCCAGTGTCAATAATGGTCCCCAAATGTAGGAGACGCTTAGTAGGAGAGGAATGGCTCTTTTTCTCATTAATGGAAAGTCCCAGGTCCTGCAGAACTGAAATTGTAACCTGCAGATCCTGTGGAGCACTCTGAAAAGAAGAAGACATAATTAATATGTCATCTAGATAACATTGTAAACGCACCGGGAGGGTATGGAGGTGCACTGCCAAGGGACCCAGAATTTTAGTAAAGACCCTGGGGGTGGAAGACAACCCAAAGGGAAGGACCCTGTATTGGAAATGACATCCCTGATAACAAAACCTAAAAATATCCTGTGGGAGGAACAAATAGGAACTTGTAAATAGGCTTCTGTCAAGTCTATTGATGTGAGGAAGTCCCCTTGCCGGATGCTTTCCAAGATGGAAGAAAGAGTGTGCATCTTAAAATGCCTGTAAATAACATATTTATTAAGTCATTTCAGATCGAGAATTGTCCTCCACCACCCCCCGAGGCCTTAGGAATAACAAAAATTCTGGAGTAGAATCCCATCCCCTGTTGGTCAAGGGGAACCTCCTGAATGGCCTTTAGGTTCAGCAAATGTTGGATGGCCGACTCCATCAGACTCTGCCTCCCAGCATCTCTGGATACTGGGCAGGAGATAAAGAACCTCAGAGGAGTGGAGTAGAATTCCAGTGAAAGACTCGATCTGACAGTGGACAGAACCCAGGCGTCTGAAGTAATATTCTCCCATTAGTCTGCAAATCACTCTAAATGGCCCCCAATGGGAATGGCGTGAGCACTAGCGCTGGCAATGGTATGGGCGACTTCCTCCTCGAAAGGGTCATTTGGAGGAAAACTGCTGCCTGCCCTTGCCTGAGAGATATGGAGGAGGTTCTTGACATTGATAGGCCGCTTTTGATGGCCAGTGGAAACTGGAAGTTGGCTCTCCTCTGAACTGAGGCCATTTGAAATATGGAGCGCTTGATGTTCCACCCTCTTAAGGAATGAAGGAAGGATCTTTTGTTTGTCCTTAGTCTCAATCAGAAGGGGCTCAAGGACCTCCCCAAAGACCTTCTCCCCTTGGATCAGAGCAGATGCCAACTTCCATTTACGTCTGCCATCAGCTTGCCAGCTGCATAGCCAGCACATGCACCTGGCTGTCACCAAAGAAGCAATGGTTTTAGTGGCAAATCTGGAGCTATGCAGAGTGGCATCAGCAGTGAACTCCATAGCTGCCATGATCTTGTTGATATCCTGGTGGGCATGGACATCCCATGAGGGGATTCTATCCCGCAGCTGCTTCAGCCACTTAAGTGAAGTTCTCATAAAGAAAGAAGCTGCTGTAGAGGCCTTGACAGCCCAGGCAGCCGCCAAATGGGAACGCTGAAGTGACTGTTCCACCCGCTTTTCCTCTGCCTTAAGGACTTCCTCCGGGTCTGAAGGGGCAGACGATGAGGAGGCCAAGGCTGCCACCGGAACATCGACTGTGGGGACCTGAAGAGTCTTGGTAAGTTCAGGCCCCATGTTGAAGAACCTGCGATCAGAGGCCAGAGGATTGGGCCCTGTGGCAGGAGCTTCAAGCTGTTTCTTAATTACCTTCAGGAACAGCTTTGGTGATGGAACCACCTCCTTTCTTACTTCAGGTTCATCAAACAGAACATCTGATTCCTCAGGAGGAACTGTAGTCGATGCATCATCATCTGTGTTTTTCAAATTGGTGGTGTTTCTAGCCTTGAACAACAAGGGACTAAACAAAGAGTGTTTAAAACAACCAGTAAACACTGGAACTTCCTGTGAAGGGCCTTCATCCACTGACATAGCAGATTCTGGCCAATAAGGCTCCTCCACCAACGATGGAGCCACTGAGGCAGCAGGAGCGAAGTCTTCAGCCAATCCAGAAACTGGATCCTGTATAAAGGAGCCTCATTCTGACAAGAGAGCCTCACAAACCCAGGATCTTCTCTCTGATAAGTCAGAGGCAGCTGATGAATGTCGGGTCGCTCTCTGCAGACCTTCTGAGATGCCCTTCCTAATTGCCTTGTCTATCAGGAGTTGAAAATTCATAGGGACATCTGAATCAGAAGGGTCAGTAGGCCTGACTGCAAATGACATAGAAGGGAAAGGGGGTTCCACCCCCTGTCTACTACACCCACACTCCTGCCAAGGTGTCACATCTCCCTGAAGATCCTCAGCTTAACTGCTACCTTCAGACAGAATTGGAGATGTGCCTCTCCTGGAGACATCAGGAGACCAAGTTTGGAAACCAGGTCTGGAAGAAGGTCCAGGCTCCTCCAAATCCCCTGTTTGAGTGCAGCCGGAGAAGAGGGGCATGCAGATGGTACGCGAGAAGAGGCCTGATGCACCTTCACTATTTGCTTCTCAATGGCTTGATGGTGCCTTGAAGCATCCTTCTCCTCCGCCCTTGAGGCCTTCTTTACAGGCTGCTTCCCTTTGGTAGAAGCAGCAGGAGCCACCTTTTGAGGCTTGGCCACTTTAGAAACTCTGGTTTCCCTTGGGGCTTCAGCCATCGTGGAGCAGCAAGGCCAAATCTGGATGAAGTCCTGTGCGAGGATGAGAGCACATGAAGGGATTTATGAAAGTATCTTCAGGGGAAATCTTCTCTATATCCGCACCAACCACCACTTTCTTCTGCCCAAAAGCACTTCAGTAGAAAGATTTTTCTTCCTACTGGGACTCCAACCTTCCTGGGCCTATTAGGGCAATAGTGATAGAGCAGGCCTTGCTGGAAGCCCAAGGGTCCTGGTCTACTTCGGGACAGGGAAACCAATCCCCCACTGGGAAATTTGAAATTGTACCACCTACCCTTCAATGTCGTCCGCAGCTCCGGAAGCAACTGGTGGTGACCAAAGGCACTGGAGTGGTGGGAAGAAGAGGTCTTCAAATTGGCCTTCTCTTCAAAATGGCTGACAATAGTTTTAAAATGGCTATCAGCCACGAGGAGACTTCAAAATGGCCACCTTCTTCTTCCCCAGGGAGAGCTATGAATTCCCCCTGGCTTTCGTTGCTCTGCAAAGGCAGAGAAAAATACAGCCAAGACTTTAAGAGAAGGCAGCTGCTGAATTCCTACAGCTGCTACTTCACCGCGGGGATGTACAAGCCCTGCGGCATCAAATCTAGTGTGGCTGACATCCACATCTTGTAAAATGGCCATCTGGCCAAGAAAAGGCACCTCCTCTTCACTGTGGACCCTGCAAACAGCTCCTCAGCTTCTCCGCTATGGCAGAAGCCTCCACCCTTGCCCCTCAGGCCGTCCGGCCATCCGATCACTCTCTTCGCCCTGAAGGGCAAGAAAAATGGCTGCTGCGGGCCCTGCAGGCTGCTCCAGATCCCCGGAGCAGTCCTCAGCTCTTTGGCGGCCCCGATCGTCAGCTGTGCTGTGGGGCGCCAAAATTCAAATCAGGAAGCAAGTGGAGGCTTTTCAAAACAAAAAAGGAAAATAGAAAAGAAATTGGAAAAATGCTGTAGAAAGGCTGCCTTTGGAAGGAAATTTCCAAGGGCAGGAGATGCAATACCACACATCCTTGTCTGCTAAGGACTGAGCATAAACTGGGGAGGAGTCACCCAGAGTGGGCAGAGCTAGGCTAATAAGCCTTTTGCACAGACTCAGTCCTAATCAGATAAGGAAGAGTACTACCCATCCTATCCTGACCTGTCGCTGCCTTACAAGGGAAAATGGGAACATCCTGAGCACTAACGAAGACCTGACAACAATACCTTAAAACCTATGTGCAATATCCTGAGATATGCAGCTTCTTCAGAGGGCATATCTGAAATCCAAGGAAACTATGCAGATTGCCACAGACAGAATTTGCTTAAATTCATGTGCACTCCAGTACTTTTGGGGGATTCAGAGTGTGAGGTGAAAGGATTAATTAAACTCGTCATATATTTAAGTATATATACTGTTTCATGCATAATGAATGCGACACATGAGGCTTTAGTGGCTTGGCCTGGTTGCTCTCTTGCTGATATGAGTCAGCAAATAGAGGGAGAAAAGGGAAGAGCAGCTTAATTATAGTCTTGTAGGGCAGATGTTCTATTGTGAGGTCTGATGAACTGACCTGACTCTATCAGGACTGATGTGAGAGATGTTGAGAAAGCAGACCAATTAAATCCATCCTCAAAATGGATTTTTAACTTCAGGGTTTTAAAATTCTATTTGACTTGTACATTGTTTAATTTGTTTTTAAGTAATTATTTATTGTTGTGTTTTAGTTGTGAGCCGCCCCGAGTCCTTTTGGAGAGGGGGCAGTATACAAGTCAAATTAAATACATACATACATACATACATACATACATACATACATACATACATACATACAAATAAAGTTAAGTGCTAGAGTCCTGGGAAGACATACACTTCATCAGTTGCAGAGGGACATTCTTCAATCTGACTAAAAATTGAAGAGAAAATGGAGGAGAGGAGGGAGGGGAAGGGGAGGACAGGACAGGACAGGAGAACATTTGTACAAAACAGAGTGAATGGAATGACTGTCAATAAAAGTTAGAAAAAGAACTGTTGTGAAGCAGCTGTTAGTTTCTGGTCAGCAAAGAACAAAAAATTATAGGGGTGGCTTACTAGGAAGGAGTGAAGACCCAGAGAAAGAAGAGTTCTAAAGATCAAAAGGAAGACCTTGGCTGGCTTCAGACTGTGGCTTCGCTCATTACCCAAGAGAGAAGGTGAGGATTAGCTATCATGGTGAAGCCCTGATAATGGGGAAGGACTAGGCAGAAGATCCTGAGAGAGGTTCTTCCACCAATACAGAAGCAGCAGATGTTCAACTGAGCAGATCCAGGAAAAGGTTAAGCCACGTTGAGCCCATTACAGTAAAATTTCACCCCATTCTTTCCTTTCATTCTGTATCTTGTTAAGTTACCAAATAGGGGAAGGAATTGGAGTAAAGGGGGAACAAAAACAAAGCAGCTAGCAGAAGAGTCAAAGGGAAATATAGTCTCTAGGAGGAAGATTGACAACAGGTAAAAACCAGAACTTTGTTATATATACTTGTTCTAAATAGTCTCACTGTAAATAATAAAAAAGCATAAAAGCCTGCACTGTCATATTTTTCCACATCAGCTGCTTCCATTATTGAGTGAAATAAACTCCAGTTTAAGAAGAGCATCCTCACATGGAGACACCCTATCAAATAATAAGATCTCAGTTTTCAACTCTCAACTCAAAAATATATTTATTTTACCAAAAGCTACAAAATATATGACTTCACACCAACTGCAAATTAACTGTTATTAAAATAAAATACAAACAGATTTAATGTAAATATCAATACTAAAGCACATTTGACAATGCATTCAGTGATAGAATTATCCACTTTGGCTTGTATATTAATATGGAACAATTAAACAAAGCACAAATTGATGTTCTTAGATGTCTTCATGGTATAGGCTTATCTGAAGAACTTCCTATCCCCATTAATTTCCATCTGCCTAGTAGTTCTGTCACAGTAGATGTGACTCCTCTAAAACAGCATACCAACCACCAACCCACCCACCCCATATGGATGGTCTTTGTTCTCCTCTGGTTTCAGAAAGCCCTTAAAACTTGACTCTGTTCCCAGGGTTAATGCATTGGAAGACTCCTGTTGGAGTTTATTGTTGCTGTTATGGATAGTTCTAGCACAAGCTGTGTTTTAGGTTTTTAACTATTTTACTGTTTCTGTAGGTTTTGTAAAACCCTCAAAGTCAACTAGAGTGAGCAGTCATTACATACATAGATACATACATGTTTATATATATAAGAATAAAGTTACTATATTAGTTTAAAGATTCATATACTCTGTGTGTGTATATATGTGTACATTTATAGCTTTTAGCTAATCATGGCAAAACTGATGCCAGTCATAAGTGCAGTAAAAAACTGGTATATTCAGAGGATGATCTACAAAAATATTGTGCTATGTGAATCCTGGAATTAGGCATTATATAATTTTGTACCCTATAATTAATATTCCATGCTGAATTTATGTTAGGGCTGTTGGGCAATTTAGAATGTATTTTAAATGATTCAGGCTACAACAAGTGTCTGTTGCCTACATTGTCTCCAATTCAAAATGATCCACAGAGCTCTGTAAATCAGGAGTGCAATGTGATGGAAAAAGCAACACCATGAGCCAAAAACAATTATTTTTAATAATATTTGTAACACTCATGTAATGTTTGGGAGGGAAGTTGAAGAATTGGATTCATAAATTAATGATTCACTCTCTAATCAGAGTAGCTCTTGCAATCAGTTGTTCTAGTCACATATTTTTGGATGGATGGCAAGACTGAAAATGGAGAAGGGGAAAAAAGGAGATGTTTCTGTAGTTACATCTCAATGTACTATCAATTCCCTTTTTAAGAAGTTATTAATTTAATAACTAATTAATTTAAGAACTGTAATTTTTATCTTCTTTGTGTTTCCCTGTTTGCCCAACTTTCCAAGTTTTCTGTTTATTATATACTTTATTATATTTCAAAATATTATTTCGAACATCTTCCTCCATCAGTAATTTATATTTACACAGAGCATTAACTCTTTTTACTTGCAAAATGGTACTATATAGAATATAATTGCTTATGTTTATTTTCCTTTTTTCCATGGTCATGGTATTATTCTCCTATATATTTTGGACCTACAGATAGATTAGGATTTTGTTAATGTGTCAAGAAGTCTCTATAGACTTCCTATAGAAGGTTCACATTGTCAGGTGAAACCAAATTAGTTGTTTATTTGAAGCATATTGGTATTACTTGGTTACATATGTTATATTACTTATATTATATATTACATATATTGATCTTTGTTGCTTTAATTTTGACTTTGAGGATGCTACTGATAATGATAATGGCTTTTCTTTGTTTTGCAAATCTAAACATGTATAATATCATTTTGCATGTTTTGCAATGCAAGAAGTGGGTTTGTCATATGGAATCATTTCATTTCACATAGAAACACTTCAGAGTAAAGATTCTGACAAGCAACTGAAGCAGCCAATGGTCTGCAGTATTATACAAATAAGGTCAATGAAACCATTTATGAAGGAGACAGTATATACTATTGAGAAATTAGCCTAATACTGCATCTAGCCTAGTAGGGATTGTTTAAAAAACTTGGTTGTAACAAAATAAGTAAATAAACCTGTAAAATAACTTGTGCAAAGCATGTTTCATATTTCTTTTTCTTCAATAAATAATTCAATGATTGTTTCAATTTTTGTCCATCACATTGCTTCTAAGCCAGTAAACAGCAATGTACAGATAATCCTCAACTTATGACCACAACTGACTCCAACATTTCCATTGCTAAATGAGACAGTTGTTAAGTGAGTTTTGTTCCATTTTATGACTTTTATTCCCACAATTATTAAGTGAATCACTGCAGTTGTTAAGTTAGTAACACTGTTATTAAGTGAATCTTGTCTCCCATTGACTTTGGTTGTCAAAAGGTCACAAAAGGTGATCATATAACCCTGGAACCCTGCAATTGTCATAAATATGAGTCAGTTGCCAAGCACCCAAATTTTGATGATGAGGCCACGGGGATGCTGCAACAGTCGTACATTTGAAAAACAGTCATAAGTCACTTTTTCATGCCGTTATATCACATGAATGGTCACTAAATGAATGGTTGAAAGTTGAAGACCCCTGTATAAACTTTCAGCTCTTCCAGAAACATTTAGCCACGTACTTATACATGTAGACATTGTACACTTATACAGCCTATGTATAAAAGCAATTGATCTGAAAATGCTGCCATTTCAGGAATACATAGTGCATAAATGTACGCCCACTATGCACACCCACAATAAAAGGCATTGCAAAAGCATACTCTTGCTTGAAATAACTAACCAGAATAGCTGAAAAGAATTCCAGCCATCTAGGATTTCCTTTTTAAAAAATCTGAAATAAACTTCTTTTTCAAACACACTCACATACACGCATGTGCATGCACAAGCATACACAAACATGGAGATGGGGTGGAAGAGAGACAGAAAAAAGTATTGAAGTAGGGGGGGCATCAGTTTGATGCATCGAACAGTAAGGTTACCTCTGATATCTTTATAATGGTAAGCATGTTGACATGGGGAAATATATAAATAGCTACAGTTTAGTTGTACTAATGTATATTATCAATCTTCTTGCCTTGAGGAAATAAAAAAAAATGCTGCCTGAGACTCTCCACCAAATGAATGCTCTTCTCATTAAACTCTTTCCCTCCTTCTCCCTCTGGGCTTTATTTCAACTTCAGGCTTGCCAAGAAGAGGGTGATCAAAGATGGTTCTTCATTTTTAATCATAACCATTTCATGCAATTTATCAATTGGGGCCATGGCACAGACTAATACAGCTTGATTAGGAAGAGAAAAAAAATCAGGGTTAGATACTTGAAGTAATTTCATAAATAGAAAATGTGTGTTTGAAGGGGAGCAATTTGAATGCTTACACAGATTTAGAGGAAATAGGAGTAGGGGGGAAAGTAGTTTTGTATCCTAAACTATGGAGTCTGATCCATTTTCTTTTAAGTACCATGTTCTGCCTACGGCTCAAGAACTACAGCTTATGTGAAGTTACCTCAATATACTCACTGGGAAAAATAATGTGCTGTGCAAAAGGATGCTGTTCTAGCAAAAGAGAGATGGGTATTTCTTTCATCTTACCTTCCCCCACCCCTTTCTGCTTCCTATTTATCTTTTACCTAAGGGAGAAAACTGCTGCATTGATTTTCTTCATTATTAATGAAAAAAGCCACACGGCAATTTTGTTGCTTGGAGGCGAACAGAAAAATTCTGAAGCCCTTTTATGATGGGGACTTCGATAACGCAAGACCAACCAAGAGAGAACAATCATTTCTCAATTAAATCTCAATCTAAGACAGTTTGATATTATTATATGCATTTGATTGACGAATTTGTGGTACCATTAGGGTAGTTATAAGGTTTCTCCAGGATCCTGTCATATCATTTGCAGACAGATGTCAGAGTTAACTCCTCAACCAACAGTTCAATCACACTACATATTATTATTATTATTCCTTACATTCTGCCTTTCTACCCAGAGGGCATTCAAGACAGCCATCCATTAAAAGAAAACAAACAATTAAGGACTGATAAAATAATTTCAAAAGCCAGAATGATCCATGTCAAAAAGAAAAGTCAAGACTAAAGAAGATGTACTTGAATGCAGTCTTCCTTTGTTTTATTCTATAAGTGTATCTTCCAAAACATCACACAATTGCATCAAGCAAGACCCTGATCAAGGAGGAAAAAGGGGGATGGGCAGAGACAGTGTTGAATTTTGTAACCCAAATATATTAATGAATCTGTTCATTACATTTTATAGTCTTATCCTTAAGTACTATATTACTCAAACACATCTTCTTGCTTCTCTCATGATCTATATACAGTCAAAGCAATTTCTTGATCTTTTTAATAATCAGAATACAATTCACATGGCTATCATGGCAAACAAAAAATATAATGCATTACAGCATTATGAATTTTATTAGCATTTTTATTTTTATTATATTATGTACAGTATATTTTCTCAGGTTAAAATCTTATCTTAAGGCCCTGCTGATCAGATCGACGCAGGAAATCAGGACATGAATCACTTAAGATGTTGAAATAAATTTAAAAAGAACTATTTAACTAAGAGTGCCAAGGAAACAACAAGCTACTACTGCAGAATTTGAAATATGGATATATGTCTAATTATTATGCATTCACGAGAAGAATGCTTGCTACATTTATACCAATTGAACGTTCCATGCAGTCTACATGAATAGACCACATACAGCAGAATATACAGCAGATATAGCAGAAAAAAGTAAGCATGTAACTGAAATAATGCTAATTTGTTTAGAAAAGCTCACAGCACACTCTAGGCAAGACTCTAATGAAGCCTAAACAAAAGCTGATGTTAAGGATCAGAGCCTAATCCCTATAGACCAGCAACAACTCTTTGTCTGAATTATAGAATCAGTCGATTGTGAGATAGGTAGCATATAAATTTAATTAACAAATAAATTTTCACCTTGCATACTATTGCCAAATTTAGGCATTGATCAGGGTTCAACAGTTTCCTTGGAGACTTTTATTTTTAATTATATATTTCTTTTTTAATTATGTAAGCCACACAAAGTCACTTAGCTGGTTTTCATGACTGAAGTGGGACTTGAACTCATGGTTTTTTCCATGTGCTTAAGCCCAACTTCCCTTATCTGGTTCAAGTGACATTTTTCCTTTGTTTTCTTAACAACTAGTTTCCTTCTTACCACACAGAAGGGATCTTTTAAACAAGGTTCCTAGCTTTTTGTCCTCTCTGCTTAGTTTATTATTGCTACATGGTCTACATATGACTCCCATTGAAAACCACTTGGAAGTTTCAACTGGCCCCAAGTTGAAGGCTGGTTAGTGTGGCAATGTGATCAGTGATGCAATGGCATGCCCACATGAGATATCTGCTCTTGACCTACACTGGTTACTCGGAGTACAACTCAAAGTGCTATTTGTACTGTAAACTTATAAAGCCCTATGTAACATAAGATCTGGATATTTGTGATACTACCTGTCTTCTACAGTTTCTGCCTGTCTAGTACAATATGGCAGAGTATTTTATTGGTCTCTTGATTAAACACACTTTTCAAAACTCTGGAAGCACACTTTCTTCTGTAGCAGCACCTGCCTTCTGGAATTAGGTACTCCTCAGATCTATACAATTTTCACCCAGATGATGTCCCAGAAACCCTTAAAGACTTGTTTATTTACATAGCACTTGAGGTAGGGTGGATGGAAAGAAAGAGAGCTACAGAGCTACATTCAAAATGGTTAATAATTAGCAATTTCTGTCAAGAATCTGAGAGAAAATATTTGTCACAAGTATCCTAATAAAAAGACTGCTTTCTAATACAATGTAGTTTGTGAGAAATATAGAGCCAATAGACCAACAGAGACGAGATGGGGAGGAGAGGGAGGGAGGGAGGGAGAGAGAGAGAGAGAGACAGACAGACAACACATAGAATTAAAAAGTATTATGTAACATATCCCATGTACAACAGAGTTGCAGCTGTATATGAAAGGGTATCTATAGGCCTATTTAATGTCTAGATATCTGTACTGTACAACAAATATTCAAGAATATCTGAAACTTCAGAGAGAAAAAGACCTGGCCTACTGCAATATTCTTGTATGACAGCTATGGGGTGTTTTTCATAAGCTTTAGGGGTCTATTTTTAAAAAACAACAAAAGAAATTATTTAAAAAAATGACCTGATTTGATTTCACTGAAGTGAAAGGAGGTGTTATGTTTGCTAGCAGACAAATCAGATGGTATTAAATGTGGACACCTACCCATATATTCCTGTTGCCAACAAACTGCCTTGCTGCAGGGGAATCTGATTTTTATCCTAAAAGTATCCAATTAATTTTTAGCACTTTGGGACTCATATGCTTATTTGCATTAACCCAGCCAATTGCCTTGTAGTCCTAATTCAAGTTGCCATCCAGTGACTGTACAATGAAGTGTCCAATCATCCAGTCCTAGGAGACTATTTAATTCCCTCAGTCATTTGCTTCAGTTTTGCTTCTAGATAATGAAAGAACATGCAGCCATTTCAGACACATTAAAAACACTATCTAAACAAATATGCTCTTCAAAAAAATGACAGAGTTGCCTCACATACAACTATTATACTAGCAGAAGTTTTTAACTTGCTATTGTCATTTGGGCATGAAATTTGACATAGCATGGTGAAATAAAGATGGTAGCCCTAGACAGACTTAAAAATTAAAATGGTTCATTGTTCAAAAAATATTTTACCTGGAAAAACTAATTGCAGAAAGGAGACAGAAAATGTTCCAGGAGAATATAAGAAAATATGACATTCAATAAATAAATTCCATTATTCAATGATGCAGTACTCCTTTCTATCTACTATGAGAGATAGGTAGTTAAGACTTTATTCCCAAAATAAATGTAACTGGAGAATTTACCCTATCCAGTATTATACTACATATGGGTTAATCTTGGGTGAATTTAGAGATCCATCCAATTTAATAGACAATATTGTAATAAACTTCCAGCTAAACAGTTTGATGAAAATATTTATTATTTTAATTTTTTTTCAAATTTTGATTCTTGACCATCTCCAAGTCAGTTTTCTATGTTCCTGCATTTCATGTCTACCTATCTTTCTCCTTATTTGAATTCTTCAGCTGAACTGTAAAACAGGGCTGTCAAACTTCAAAGAGGTGCTCCATTTCATGAAGGTTCAATCACTGCATCTCTTTGAAATGCCTAGTTCAAGAGAAACAACCCTCTATTTTTAAATATGTTTAAATATGTTTAAATGTTTAAGCTTTACTACGTTTAAATCTCATAAGAAGGTTGCTGGTTGGGGGAATCTGAATATGGCTCAATATTTCTTAATGAAGTGCCAAGATGGAACATGCCTATTTCTCACATCCATTATAAATAAATATAAATACTTGAGATTATCTAGTTCCAATATGCTCATTTATTGTAAAATCATATTTTCCAGCAATTGTGTGTGAAGCAGATCAACCTGCTGGACCACAGCAGCATTATGCTCTTCATGTGGACCTCAACTTAGCCAAAAATCCTCTGAAGCAAAAATGTTTAAGCTTTACTACGTATTATTCCTTCCTTCTTAAGAAACAGACATAAAACAGTATTAAGAAACAAAGGGGGAGAAGAGAAGCATCAGATATAAAAACATGGGTTTCAAGATGTGTTTCTGGCACATTGACTGCTTGCTTTGGCTTCATTAAGCCATGCTGACCCCAAATGAAAAAAAAAACAAATGTTTTAGTCTATACTACTGTAGAAGATTATGAAAGCCATATCATTGTTTATAGGATTTCTTCCCCATCAAGGTGTAATAGGATTCTGTTTTCAAAACTAATCACAGAAACCTGCCATTTGAGCAAATTACTTCTGTGTTATTTGATTTTCCCTTCAATGAGAAATAGCAATTTTGGAAATCAATGTTGATTTGATTGGGCAATTGCCCTGCCTAATTTTTGGAACCATTTGAAAGAGCCCACTTAAAAGAAAATCTACTTGAAATTCTCCTGTACTGGTAATGACAGAAGATCTCCAACTAGAACAGATTTTTTAATGTAAAAAATATAGTTTTCCAGACTCAGGAGCATTTAGAAGAATCCAAATGCAGTCCAGCCAAATATTTGCCTATATAAAGCCCATAAGCAGGATAGAAATGTAATTGTGCCTTCCCACAACAAATTATATTAAAAACTTGTATTTCCAAAGTAGTATATAATCAACATGATTGCTAACCACCAATAGCCTTTGCAGTGCTTAAATAAAAATATTTTATTTCTGTAAGCACGAATGAAGAAAAGCTTTCAGAGCATTCTTCTTATATTCAAGAAATGAGAGAATATTCTCTCCTTTTCTAGGTTTCAGAGCAATAAATGGTACCCGAACTGTAAAACTGGGGAAGCAAGGGCATAATAGACATGAAAAGACCACTTGTTTCCATCTTCAATAATATTTCTTGCTTGCTTAGCAAGACCTTGATGGGCTTCCTATATTGTTACCAGGCATTGCTTTTATAAGCAAATTCCATCTTGCTTTTCCTCATAGCACATAGTGAAAAAGGAACCATGAAATAAGCTGAAGACATTCAAAGAAATCCATGTATCTCATCCAGAAGTTGGAACTATGATTCTATTAAGATTTGAAGGACATGTCATATAAAACTAATAAAGATCAATGAGAGTCCATACTCATGTTTTGGTTCCCTAAGAGCACTAAAATGCAAAGCTCATCATTTAGACTGTGCTTGGAGCCTAGTAGTATTTTACCTTGTGTCTTTGTTCCCTGATGGTTAATTTCAACTGTATAACAAGAAATGGTTTTCCTGCATGTATTCATAACTGCTTTTAGCTATAATTTATACACATGGTAATACGGTCTAGGTGAACTTTCCTATACAGTTCTGTCTGCTGCATTGCACTGTCTTAAAATGGCAGGAAGAGGATTCTGTTTTCAGACTTTATTGTTCAGTCTATTCCATATAAAGAACTACCTACAAATCTAAGCTAATGAAGACTTCCTTCTCAAAGGTCTATTCCACCTCAGAGTAGTTTTTTTCATTCTACTGATAAATATGACACACAAATCTGTGTATTTTCTCTTTATGTGTGATGCTGTGATCCTCTCTACAGAAATGAAGATGTCATTTTTCCTCCCGCTCCTATTTCTTTTTAGAGAGAAAGTCCTGATTAAACTAATAAGCATAATTTGCTAAATCTATCCCTCATGCATAAAACACTACTATAAGGGATGGTCCACTAAGCATCAGTATTTCTTTATGTAATATGCACAATAAAGGTCAGAAAAGAAGACTGTAATGGTCCCCTTTGGGCCTTAAAATCTATTAGTGTAAGCCCAAAACTGAACTAAGCAGATAGAAATGATGCAAATCACAGCTTTTTTTTACAGAGTGGAAGGAAAAAGTATTAAAAGGGACATTGCTCATATTCATATAAGAGGAATCAGTTTGCCACTACAGAAGCCAGCCATATTTGGCTTTGTTTTAAAACAACATTGTTCTCTGAAGCAAATGCTGAAATGAAGAGCTCATTAAACATCACACAATTAACCACGTAAACTATTTGCTCTATTGAACAGAGTTATTTGGGTGATTGTAGTGAATCTGGAAATGCACCTGTACTAAAATATTCCAGGATATATTTAAATTTATATTTAAAAGTAAGCTAAGGGTAGAAGGTGGAAGTTTAGAATTAGGTAATTTAATTGTATTATTAATACTAACAGTATGTTTAAATATATTGTGAATTTAACACTTCTAAGGATTAGAAATCATGGAGATTTTGAGATATAATCCTGGGATTGATTAAATTTTGTTAATATTTGGTTTGATTAGTAGTTCAAGAAATTTATGATATTGAAATTATGGTGGAATAATGACTAATTTTTAAAATATTAAATATAAATGACAATAGGGATAATAAATGCATGGTGAAAAGAAATGTTATTTATGCTTAAATGAATTAATGGAAAAAATGAGAAAGAACTATAAAGAGAGAATAGTATTGTTGAAGTTGGAAGTTTAGGATTATATATACTAATTTGTATTATTATTGTTAGCATTGATTAAAAAGGACATTGACCCAGTCAATACACTGCACAAAATATGTAAGGAAAACTGTAAATAAAACATGAATTATAAAATATTCCAGGAACTAACAGTTTTGTCTCTCAAAAAAATAAGAGTTCTTGACAGTTACTCATTTATAATCACATGAGCTTTTATGGATAACAAAATACTTCATCAAATCCATGGAGTATTGTCCTATTTGGGGAAGGATCAGAAGAGTGGAGAAATTGTAAGAGTGGGGAGATATAAAACAAAAGTATGTATAAACATTCATCTTAAACCAAAAAAAAGGCTAGATATAACACATATTCTCTATTCATTTATGCCCCCTCAGATATTATTCCAACTAAAACATCTTCTTGTTAACAATAAACTAAAATCTGAGCTGGTTTTGTAACATCTGGATTTTGAATTTTAAACAAGTAAATAGTGGAATCATATGCCTGTTTATTCAAATTAAAGTCATACTATGTTCAAGGGGCTTATTTCCTTGGAAATATGTTTAGATTTGCAACTTTAGTAAACAATTTTATGTACAATTGCCTAGCAGGAACCTCATTAAACAAAATTGACAGGATTATAGTAAACCTGCATAGGCTAACCCTCTTAGTGTTATACAAAAATGCTATTTGTACCATTTGAGCATTTAAACAGTTATGAACACTAAGAGTGTTAAGTTTGCATGAAGAGACAGATGCGGAGTGCTTCAAGCTCTTAGTTTATTAGTGACTACAGCTCAGAACGGACCCAATTTAGCTGGGCTGCGGCTGCTACTTATAGCCAGCAGCTGCAGTTGCCAGCCAATCAGAGTGCAGGGTTTTCCCGCACTTTTTAAACCAATCATTTCCAACATTTTACAAGAACAGTTCAAACTAAACCAATGACTTCAAACCTACATACATAACACCCCTCCCCACTAGGTTCAGTCCATACTCAAACCCCAACCTATTGATGTATTCTTTTAAATAGGTGGGGCTCTTACGTGTACGTTGAGACCTACGTGGTTCAGATGTTTTAAGGTTCTCACCTTGTGAGAGAGGAAATGTGTCTGCTGACATTTCCTTACTTGGACTTGTAGTAATGGTAGAACCTGTTTGGTTATTACAACCTGGTCTCTCCTCGCAATCCATCTCCAACCCAATGTCAGCACCTAAATCAGGTAGTGATGTGCAATCTTCCATTTGTGAAAATGGTTGTTGGTATTGTGACAGGTTTTGGGATGGTTCCTGTGTGTTAGCTCGTTACACATGGGGTTGATTCTTACTTGCTGATTACTCATAATCCTCCCTTCCCCCTAGAAGAGGCAGTAGGTATGGGAACCAGAGAGGAGCAAAAGCGATGCTCCTGAGGCAATCTGGATCTTAACTGATCAATGTGCCTGCTCCAGAGGACACCATCCTCCGTTTGTACCCTGTAAGACCTGGGGCCTGTGATTTGGGTTATCTCAGCAGGAATCCATAATGGTTCACCCATGAGGTTCTTAGCATAAACAGAATCACCCACAGTGAAAGTGTGAATTTTACTAGTGGAATCTAGTGGTGCGTTGGGTGCGTAAGTGGGATGGAGGCAGTCAAGGGAGACCTGAGTTTCCTACCCATCAACAATTCAGCTGGGGTTAAATTAGTTGAGGGGTTGGGAGTGATATGCTGAACACTGAGAAGTTTTTCAACTCTCTCAGTGATATCCCTGGACCCAATTGCTGAAGTTTTCCTTGGTAAATCGTACCATACGTTCAGCCCGGCCGTTAGCGAAGGATGCCCAGGGGCTGTCAGGGCATGTCTGATACCCTGTTGTGCTAGATATGATTCAAAAGGTTGGATGTAAATTGAGGCCATTGTCAGAAACAAGCACATCAGGTAACCCGTGAGTTACAAAAGCTTTTAAGCTGTTTGATGACAGCTTCAGTTGTGGTGGATGCCATAGGGATAACCTCCAGCCATTTGGAATATGCATCAACTATAATAAGGAAAGTGTGCCCTCTGGTAGGGCCAGCAAAATCAATGTGAATCCTGGACCATGGGCCCCTAGGACATTCCCATTCCTGTGTGGGGCGAGAGGTGGGGCAGGCCTGACTACCTGACAGTTGGGACAAGATGCAACCCACTTTTCAACCATTTTGTCAATACCTGGCCACCATACATAACTCCTGGCCAATCCCTTCATTCTGACAATTCCTGGATGACCCTCATGTAACATTTCCAAAACCTCTTTTTGTAGTTTTGCAGGAATAACCACCCTGTTACCCCACAAAATACATCCTCTTAATACAGATAATTCAGTTTGCCTGGATTTAAAAGGTTGGGCAAGTGAGGTAGATCTTGAAAGGCCAACCTTTCTTAATCCAGCCTATGACAGGAGCCAATAAAGTGTCTTTGGCAGTCTCTCTGGCAATTTGAGCAGCATGTACTGGAAGTTTGGCAAAAGTTTCTAGAAAAAAAGTGTGAGTCTCAGGAACAGGGTCCTCAATGTGTGAAGGAAGTGGGCAGCGACTCAAAGCATCTGCATGCCCAATGTCTTTACCAGGTCTGTGGATCAGTTTGTATGAATAAGCAGCAAGAAATTCAGTCCATCTCAGCATTCTTGATGACAGGATCGTGGGCGTTGGTTTGTCCCCTGCCACAATGCCTAACAGAGGTTTGTGATCTGTGACAATAGTAAATGTTCTCCCATATAAATACTCATGGAATTTCTTGACAGCTGCAACAATTGCCAAGGCTTCCTTGTCCAGTTGGCTGTAGTTCCTCTCTGCTTTAGTCAAGGTGCGAGAGTAAAATGCAATAGGAGCTTCCCTCCCACTGGGCAGCATGTGGCTCAAACCCCCCCCACACTCCAAAAGGGGATGCACCACAAGTCAGAACAACAGGAAAGTTTTCAGAGAACTGTATCAGCACAGCATCAGATGTGATTAGTCTCTTGATATTGTTAAATGCAGCTTGTTCCTTCCTCCCCAGACCCAAGCAGATTTTTGTCCAGCAACCTATGTAGGTTCTGCAATGGTTGCCTTCTGAGGTAGAAACATATGATAGAAGTTAATGAGTCCTAAGAATGCTTGCAAATCTGTTTTGCATTTTGGCCTGGGGGCTTCTTTGATTGCCTGAACCTTTGCCTCTGTGGGGTGGATGCCATGTTTATCAATCATGTAACCCAAGAATTCCACTTTATCTGTTCTAAGTGTGCATTTTTCTTCTTTGACTTTTAACCCTGCTTTTTAATCTAGTTAAGACTTCCCTGAGTCTCTCGTGTAATTGAGTGTCATTTTCAGCAGAAATTAAAACATCATCAAAATAGGGCACCACCCCTGGCAACCCTTGTAACATTCTTTCCATAAGGCTTTGGAAGATGCCTGGTGCCACGCTTACTCCAAATTGCAATCTTCTGCATTTGAAGGCACCTCTATGGGTCACAATGGTTTGGGCTTCAGCAGTGGCATCATCAACTGTTAATTGTTGATATGCCTGTACCAGGTCCAACTTGGCAAAAAATGTGCCCCCTCCAAGAGAGTGTAATAAATGATGCACTACTGGAACTGGATATGCACTCTGTTGTAGCGCATGGTTCAATGTCCCCTTGTAGTCTCCGCAGATTCTCACAGACCCATCAGCCTTGACTGGTGTGTCTCCCACCTGGAGTGATCAGTGGGCTCTAAAACCCCTTGGGCTATTAGTTTATCTAATTGTGCATCAATTTTTCCTTTAAGGCAAATGGGACCCTTCTGGGTTTTAAACGGATTGGTTGTACCTTGGGATCTAGGTTAAATGTGATGGGGGTCCCCAAGTACTTGCCTAATCTGTCGCTGAAGACCTCTGGAAACTCAGACTTCAAGGCCTCTTCCCACTCAGTGTTGCTCACGTGATTGATGCCAGTCACCTCTATGCCCAACGGGTTGAACCACTCAAGGCCCAGCAGACTTGGGCGGTCCTTGTCCACGATGGTCAGTGGTAGGTGTTTGGTGTGGCCCTTGAATTTCACGTTGAATTCTCTTGTTCCAACTACTGGAATCTTGTTCCCTTGGTAATCTTTAAGAGTCAATGCTTGCATCCAGAAGTGCTTCTTCTGGATGTTGGGAAGAAGTCTGTGAATAGTGTCCCATGACACCATAGATAGGTATGAGCCTGAGTCCACTTCCATTTGGCAAGGCCTTCCTTCAATAAGTACCTTGACATGCACTTTTCTGCTTCTTAAAGGTGATGAATGAACAATAGTTACTGTTTGATGAGTTTCATTCTTCCCATTTGCTTCTGTGCTGACCCCATTTTCTCACTGAGATTGTTGGGCCTGAATTCTTTGTCTTTGCTTGTAGCAAACTTTCTTCTGTTGGGTGGAGTTCTGGATGATTTGCAGACTCTTGCTAGGTGTCCTCTTTTATCACAACGGAGGCAAATGGTGTCTAAAAACTTGCATTCAGTGCGGGGGTGGCTTCCCCCACAACCTCTGCATGTAACCCATGCCTCTTTCTTCCCAGGTCTTTCTTTTTCCGCTCCATTCTGAGTCTGTAAATTCCTTCCTCCACCTCACTACAGTCTGACTCAGAATCTGTTTGCTCACAATGAGTTGTTGTGGACTTTTCCACATCAGGATGGCTTGTGGCCTCGTTGATTTTCTTCATGACTACTGCTGAGGACTTGGTAGCTTCTGCTGAAGAGGCCTCTTCTATTGCTTCCTTCAGTGTGATCTTAAGTTTCAGTAATAACTTGCTCTGTAGCACCTTGTCTTTAAGGCCCAGAACAAATCGATCGCGCATGGCCTCTTCTAAATTGTTAAATTCGCATGCACCCCCAATGTCTCTTAAACTTGCCATGAAGTCATTTACGTTTTTGCTTTCCCCTTGATCATGACGGTAAAATTCGTGTCTCTTAATGAGGCACGATACTTGTGGCGTGTAATGGGCTCTTAACAGTTTTTCTAAGTCAGGCCAGGCCATTACCTTTACGTCTGCAGCTCCTGCCAATGCCTTCGCCATCTTGAAAACTGCCGGACCGCAGTGTGAGAAAGACCGCCCTCTTCGCTTCGAAATGTCGGCAAGATCGTTTCCCTCCAGATACATTTGGAAACAATCTGCATACGACTCCCAGTCTTCTGCCGTTGGATCGAACGGGGCTGGGGGGGTGTTCAGTGCAGCCATCTCGCTCTCCTTCTGTTCCGCGTTGCCGTCTTCTTCAGGGAAATCCCACCTTCATCGCCAGTGTTAAGTTTGCATGAAGAGACAGATGCGGAGTGCTTCAAGCTCTTAGTTTATTAGTGACTACAGCTCAGAACGGACCCAATTTGGCTGGGCTGCGGCTGCTACTTATAGCCAGCAGCCGCAGTTGCCAGCCAATCAGAGTGCAGGGTTTTCCCACACTTTTTAAACCAATCATTTCCAACATTTTACAAGAACAGTTCAAACTAAACCAATGACTTCAAACCTACATACATAACAAAGAGAATAATTGGGGTTGCGCTTCCAAGGCTTTCCTATCTTGTCTCTCAAATAAAAGAACTCATTCAACTTTGTTTTCTATCTCCTTTCATTTGAGGTCAGGTATCTTCATATTTGTAATTTCCTGTGACTGTTATGTTCGTTGTTGCACTATTAGGAGGCAAAAAAACACCTCCCCCCCAAAACTCTCACTTATCTTATCCAGTCCCAGACAACAGCTCTCCAGTGGCTCTTCAGCAGAAAGCTAGTCCCTGCTAAATTCAAGAGGATAAACAAAATCCATCTCAAAATCCATCTCTTGGCTTCACCTAGCTAATGTAAGTAGGTGTAATTACCTGTATGCCTTATGATGATCTTGTTTACAGATTGAAGCCACAAATCTAAAGCTGGAACTACAAGTAAAATAGATGATTCAAAAATGCATATGAGCTGATTACTTCCACTTATACCAGAGAAATAAGTGGGACTGCCTTTTAATTTCATGACTGAGCCAATGAAGCAGCAAATAGACTATAATATGAGGAGCTAATCTATTGCTATGACTCCTTTATGACCTCTTACATTTGTGATGTTAACAACCTACATGGTATATAATCAAAAGGGTGTGTCACTACCTCACCTTTTTATGTTGGCGAAATAAGCAGCAAATGTTGGCACTTTTTTTCATTGTGATACCACTGTTGTCATGGGGACCAACTTGTCTGGCATGTGAAAAATAATGTAATAATGAAGTTACATATTCAACCAGTTTTTGTTTCAAACAAAGTTCAAAACCAAAAGCTTTTAGTAGCCAGCTATTCTTCATAAGCACAAGCCTTCTTGCTAAAAATTTAGCTTGAAAAGCTATCTTAAGTCCTTTTTCATTTCTCAGCAATCAATTATAAAATTCTAAGTTTACATAGCATACTATGGCTCTAAACAACATTCAGACAATTCTGTAGCTGATAACAATTCATTTTGTTTAGAATACTCATTAAGGATTTAATATATAGCCTATAGGCAAGACTTGAGAATCAGATGTATCATCAAACTATTGTTACAAGGAAAAAAAGACCTCTGTTTCTTTGCTCTTGCCTTATCTACTAAATTAATAGTAAAGATGCCTGATAGTTCTCTACGGTAGCTTGATGTTTACAAATAATTCCAAATGAATTATAATAAATCGTTAGTAGGAGCCCTAGAAATTGTTTTATTCCTTCTTTCTGAAGTCCAAATATCAGTATTATTTTCCTATATTTTCCTATATATTGTTTCAAGAGCTCTTAGGCTCTGTCCACTTGTTTTCAGAGAATTTCACACAAACAAAATAAACATCAGGTGACAGTACAACTGGATGACTGGTTCCAAGATTTGAAAAGGTTCCTTGATCCCTCTGGCCTGATCCTCTGAGCTCCATATTAGCCACCTAGCATCACAAGTTCTCAAACACAAGAACAACCCAATGACACTCTTGCATTCAGGGTTAAGATAATGGATGAGTGCAAATTTGGCTCCTCTTCAGAAGTGCTGCTACTTAGAAATCTATCCCAGAAATTATCCATTCTCTTTTTCAGACTGTTCTTGTGAACATGCTCTGTCTCTGTCTACCTGGGAAATCTTGTATATTAGATCCTGTTTAGTAGGTAACTAATGCTTGGAGAAAAAAGATACACATAAGTTTTGTAGCGATGTCCTGAGACCGAAGCATATGAGAGAAATCATATCTTAGAACAATGGGAAGAGTCATAAAGAGACAAAAAGGGGGAATAGTTGTATCTATACTGTAAGTATACTGTATGTGAGAATGACCTTGGGAAACAGAAGGACAAACCACAAGCTGGAAAACTGGTATGTAAAAAATATCACAGTCCACAGAAGGAGAAGGGACATTGGAAACATTTCAGAAGGGACCCTCATTAGGATAAGTAAAAGGTTAAGAAGAAATATTTTCATGGGCAGGTTCTATTATTATAATTATACAATAAAGACAGAGTTAGCATTCATTGTTGTGCTTCTTGCCTAGACTACCTAAAAGGGCTGCGACACCCACTTTATGGAACATTCTCCTTCATCCACCCAAATAAGGCTGGCTTGATCCCTTTTGACTTTTCAAAGTTCCTCAAGACCTGAGCACCTAAGAAGACAGGTGAAATATTGTGCAGATTCCATTGTAATCCCCAAAACTTATATTTAATTATTTTTGTTTTATATTTTATAAGGTAAAGCATTTACTAGTGATATTATTGTCTTGTGAATATTAATCATTTTTACCTTTATTGCCCAGAGTCACTTGTTTGTGAAATAGGTAGCCATATAAATTTGATGAAAAAATAAATAAAATTTGTGTGCCGACACTGAGGCATATTCTTTCCAGTTTGGCTTAGATGTGGCTTTGATTGGCAGATGGCCTTAGTCTTTTTGATGAATGATAACAGAACTGAGACCTTGTTCTTCCAATGTTTTATGCGATTGATGACCATAATATTATTCTGAGGCACTTAGAACTAGTTGTTGGAGGCATCATTTTTGCCTGATTTTGCGCCTAGCTCTGCAAGATTTGTCTCTGCCATTAGATATTAGGAAGAACAGGTTTGTGATGATTAGTATACAGATAATACCATGCTTAACCTTCCTGCAAACTCAAAAATGTACTTCCTGAGAGACTGTAAAGGAATGGACATTGGAGACCAAAGATGAAACTGAATTTAGACATGACAGAATTTTTGCTGATGCTGGAGGCTGTTTTTCCTGTTAAGGAATAGGTTTTATCATGGATGAAGTTTTTTTTTCTTATATAACTATTGATGCCAAAGTACATTAGTAGCCAGGATGGCTTTTAGTCAGCTTCAAGTAATAAAATAAGTTCAGCCACTTTTGAAGAATAGACATAGCATTAGAAATCCACAAACTATATACAGTACCTTAAGATTATCATCCTGGTAATGGATTGGAAATTGCAGTTAACCCAGGATGTAACTATGGGTAATAAGTGAAATTTTCAGAAAGTGTCATATCACTCTCATGCAGTGGTGGGATTCAAATAATTTAAAAACTGGTTCTCTGCCCTAATGATTTCTTCCAACAACCAGTTCACCAAACTGCTCAGAAAGTTAACAACTGGTTCTCCCGAACTGGTGCGAACCGGCTGAATCCTACCATTGCTCTCATGTTGATCCCCATAGAAGCTGATTTTTATTTACTTTAGGTACAAATTATGGGCAAATTATCTATCTACTTATGTGGTTTCTGCCTGGTGCTATTAGACCATCAGATCAATACAAGTATCAAGGGAATTTTCACTTTTTATTCATTTGACTGAAAAAAAGCAGCCAAAGGTCAAAGAGCTTTCTGCCAACAAACATCAACAATAGTTGATATCCAATTCTACTTCATCTGAATTTAATCTTTTATCTTTCATGAGTATTTCACTTTCAATAATTGATATTTTGTTTATAATTTATAGCTGAAATTTAATGGTATGAAGTACTGAATAGCTTTTAAAATCGATATGAAATTAAGAAACATAAATACTAGATCAGTAGTATACAAATTATATTCTTGTTATTATTGGAATATATTTCGTGTTCCATAATAATGGGCAGAGTGTAAAACATATCAGCCAAAATCATGAGAAGCTAAGAAGTCTATCTGACTCTCAGTTTTAAACCTTAGTAATCAATAAATTATATTTGTTTTAGTGGTCAAATTTTCATAAGACAGTATCAAAGGAAGGGAAAGATGAATACAAAATTTCAAAAGTATGCATATTTTGCTCCAGAATAACTGAACTGTGTTATTTCAGAACAGTGGTAAAATGATTAAAGAATTGGAATAGGAATTGAAAGACACGTTTAAAACCTAGATTAAAAGATAAAATATAGAAATATATAAACCATCAGTTAAATAGATTAGAATCAATTTAAATAATAAAACTAGGAAGACATAGAAAAGAGCAAAACCTTGACTTTATATCTAAAAATTAAAAGAACAAGAGTATGATGAAACTTAATAAATTCCACAAGTTTTCACAAACTAGAAACAGCTACAAAAAGGGCTCACATCCATGAGGAAAGAGATTTTGAACACTAGAGGAGGAAAGTAGAAAATAAATGTCTCCAGCCATTCTTCCTAACTGATGGATTTAATATCAACAGCACGTATCTTTTAGATTCTTTCATCCAAAGATATTTAGGATTTTAAAGGTCATAACAACCTTTTATACTTCACTGAAATCTAATTGACAGTCTTAGTTTATACCATCTACCTGCCATTCAGCAGTATACAGTAAGTGAGGTTTATATTTTGCCCTTACTTTGGCATAATTTGTGTGTGTGTGTGTGTGTTTCATTTTAGACAATGAAGATATTGAATTGGCAGGCAGCTTCTGCCTTTTAGGGTCAACAGTAAACCAGCAGCAAGAAATACACTGCAGGCTAACACTTGGTAGAGCAGCCATGAAGGCCTTGGAAATAACATTCAGATACAGGCCTTCTGTTGAGAAGTTGTGGCAAAGAAGCAGGGGCACATTTTGGCAGAGACTGGTAGCTAATTATTCCCTGTGAAGCCCTTCAGAAAAAGAAGAGAATGTGAGATTGCTCACTTGGACTTCAGACAGTTGCTCCATGAGTAGACTGAGGATTTAGCACTTGGCTCATGAGTTGAGTGGTGAGAATCAAGGAAATTCAATCAAGCTCACAGCTGTAATTTAGCCTATATGGGCATAAGGTTCTCATGAGCCACATTTTCCACTATAATTAATTTACAACTAAAAACAGATTTTCTGTTGTGGCAAGATGAGAGAATTCTTAACAAGAAATCACTGAAAAAAAGTTTAAAGTGGATAAAGGGAAAAGTTATTTTGAAAGGAGATTGTGTGTGTAAATGTATGTGTGAAAGTACTTTTGAACAAATTGGAGTAAAACAGACAAATGAATGAGACCTTAGTGTCAATGGTAATAGTGTTTACTATTAAAGAACACATACAATTGATAAACTTTACAAAACAATATGAGCCAAACTGTAATGCTGACTGTTGCTATGGAATTGATTGTGATACTGACCGTAACTATGGAGTGCCACCTGTGATGAAAGTTTTAAGAACACCACACACCCCCGCAAAAAAATAAAATAAAACAGAACCTTGCCTTCACACCCATATATCCTTATTTGGGAAATTATAGAAATGAAATAAACAATGAATGAATGAAAATAATTAAACATTCAAATAATTTCATAATGTTTTTATAACTGTTTCTTTCTAAGCTTTGGCAATATACAATAGTCAGCTTTTTCATACAACTTTCAGGCATTTAAGATATTCATGAATATTTCAATTCATAACTACGCTCAGAAAATTCAATAAGTTTTGAATTTATTTGAGTTTATGTGTGGGCGTGAGGGGAATAAATTGGACAAGAAAAATGGGATGGCCATTCAGATATAGAAGTTCTAATCCACCATCATGCCCCATTTAATTCCACTAATGTTTGAATGAAGATATTTTCTCATGTTCTCGCTCAAAACCATTGGAAATGCTGGAGTTGATTTAATTCTATTTGTTTTATGTATTAGAGTACAAAATGTTTTAAGATACCAAAAAGATGATCATGATCAATGAAAGCTATAAATGCTTCAATTAGAGATGTCAGTTATGTTGCACTGTAAATAGCCAACCAACAGATTACAGTGAATGCCAAATATTGTGATCAGAGACCACTTAGTATGAATGAGTTACATATAACATCACTTAACCATGTGGAATGTTAAATTTTAATTCCAATAATCTATATGAGAAAAAATAATTGAATAATAGGCACAGAGAATGACACCCATCTTGCCAGCGTACTTCCATTTGGCAGGAGCACTATGATGGTTACCCACTGAAATGTGCCTAGTATAATATCATCCACATCCAAAATGAACATGGAACAAAGAAACTAGGAAGTTTTCACAGAAATTAGAAGCATCAATTGATAGCTCTCAATTATCTGTATGTCGATTTTCTCTAGACTTTGGCAGCTAACCCCTATGTGCAAAAGGGCAAATGAAGCTACATAAAGTTGCCTGTCCTGCATGTTACAAGGGTTATTTGTGGACCAAAGAAATGTTCATCAAGATTTATGTGCTCCAGGGCAGCACTCCAGCAAATTATGTGGAATTGTACACAGCTATTAACAATGCAATAAAAAAGAAAGTAATTATCACTTGCATCATTTACTTGCTCCAGCTGAAATACAGAATGCTTACATTTTGCAATGACCTCTTATATATATTATATGATCTTCACATTTTTGTGCTGCTTTCAGCTAAACAGGCCTTTATTCTTTCAATATACTATTTGCCTAGTTTTCTAATACTGAATGACATCATGAATATTGTACCACAACATAGCAGGAAATCAAATCTATTTTGTAATGGAGGAAGAATCAGAGTAAATTTTATTCAGCCAGATCCTTTCTGTAACAAATCTATACAAACGCCTCATAGTTTTTTTCACCACACTATTTCACCACAAAATAATGTTAATCTATTCTTAACTTTAAAAAAAGAAGAAAGGATTTTCACATCTTGATTCCTCAAGTTTGATCTTCCACATAATGTTAGGATTTACCTTCCCAGAATGCCTGGCTAGCACAACAATACTTAAAAATCTTCTGAAAAGTTAGGTTTGTATTAAATATGTTAAAATGTAATGAGAGAAATATGGCTTCTATAGAATTTATTAGATCTATATCCAGATTTTTATTCATGCTATTTTTCCCCTTTAGGACTAAATTCAGAATCATTCAGTGAGCTTCTGTGATTGAAGGTAGGAAAGTATACTGTTGTAACCACAAGTCATAATATATAATACAATACTGTACTTTATAATACTGTATAAAGTACTATAAAATGATAGCAAAATAGTAAGATTGCAAAATGAAATAATAAAAAGAATATTGGATGCAAGAAATTTAAATAAGCTAGAGCTTTAAAATTATTATTATTATTATTATTATTATTATTATTATTATTATTATTATTATTTATTGGACTTGTATGCGCCCCTCTCATGAGGACTCGTGCTCACAATAAAAACACCACAACAATACATATATAAAAAACAATTAAAACTAACAAGCCCAATCAATAAAACAGTTAAAAATACATTAAAACCCACCCAGGAGGTCAGTCCAGCCCAGCCTGTTCAAACAGCCAGGTCTTCAGACCACGGCGGAAGGAGCAAAGATCAGGGGCCAAGCAGAGCTCCAAAGGGAGTTGATTCCACAAGGCGGGAGCCGCAACAGAGTAGGCCCTCCCCCGAGGCACCACCAGCCGACATTGTCTAGCTGACGGTACCCCAAGGAGGCCCCATCTGTGCGCACGCACAGGGCGATCGGTATTTGATGTTGGCAGGAGATGCTCCCGCAAGTATCCCGGACCCAAATCGTAAAGGACTTTGAATGTTAATACCAACGCCTTGAATCTCATGCAGAAGGCAACTGGCAACCAATGCAGCTCGTGCAGGAGGGGTGTAACATGGGAGTACTGGGGGGCTCCCATCACAACCCGCGCAGCCGCATTCTGCACCAGCTGAAACCTCCAGATGGTATGCAAGGGCAGTCCTAGATAGAGAGCATTGCAGTAGTCAAGTCGGGACATCACAAGTGCATGAGTGATCGTGCGAAGGACATCTCGGTCCAGATATGGGCGCAGCTGGCGAACCAGTCGGACCTGGGCAAAAGCTAGAGCTTTAAGCTAGAGCTTTAAGCTAGAGCTACGATTACAAACTTAAATATTTTTGTTTAAATTTAATTGAGGGGACAGTAAAAATAGCAACCTGGTTGCCAACAGTTAGAAACACCTCTTCAAGAAGATAGTTCAACAGTTGAAGGCCCAAGACATAGTAATAAGCAGGCATACAGTGCTTTGGCCCAATTGACATTGAGTTTGCCTATCATGAACAATTTGGCCCTAATCTAATTGTAAACAGGGCACCTGACTAACATCACAAGGGCAGAGGAGTCATTCAACAGGGAACTTGCAAAAACTCCTTGAGATATATGCTGAGGGAATGCTCTGCAGATGATGGCTATAAAAGTCTTTTTCACTGAGATATTGATAATATTAACCAGCTGCTAAGAGACTTTTATGTGTTCATGTTATGTTACCAAGATGAACATTTCGATGGCAGTACTAAAGTGGGATCTTTAATGGTACTCCTTTCAAAAAGTCAATCACTAATATTTTCTCTATCAAGAGTTTTCTCCCAATGCTCTTTCAAGTCCTAATCATCTCACGGTGGAATTATTGCTCTACATTGGGCTATGCTTGAAAACCATTCAGAAGCTACAACTGGGGCAGAATGCAGTGATGCAGCAGTTTTGGGGGACCCAAAGATGGCCCATGTAACACCACTGCGCCATGAAATTTAATTTAGAGCAGCCTGCAATCAGTTTTATTTTTCACTGTGAATGTTCCATCATCACATGGCTTTTTAGATTTTCCTCAATAGCCATAGTTTCCTGTCTTTTTATTAACAGGTCCATCATAGCTGGCTTTTCCATCACCTGGCCTTTGTTACTTCCTCAATCCTAAGGATTCACACATGTAATCAGTCTCTTCTATCCCAATTGAAAATTATCCATAGAACCACATTATCCCATCTAATGTTCAAGAGGGTATAAGATTATCCTTATTTTTCCCCTCTTGCCACCTGTGTAGAACCTTATAACCATAGATGCAGCTAGTACAAACATAACCTTAGTCTGTTCGCCTGAAAAGATTACCAAACATCAAAAGCTGATATCTAATAATCAGAAATGTACTTTCTACTTCCAGTGGGATAATTTAAAACAAAACTTTTTCACCCTCATTCATCTGATTTATAACTTCTCCCGCTTTTGTGGATCAAGCAACTAAAAGCAAGTTATGCTGCCTCAAGCTGCTGCTGCCTGACAAGTTATAGTAACGATCTTAGCTTTCCTAAGGCAATTCAGTTGCTTAAATCATTGTTTCTGTTACAACATGTCCATCACAAAGTGGCATTCCAACAACTATGTCAACATGCCTTGGCAGTCTTCTTCATAAGGAGAGAAAGGGAAAAGGCAGCAAACAAAAAAGTTATTTTTTTTACAAGGAAAGGGACAAGAAAAGGATCAAAAAAGGATATTCCACTGGGAACAAGCTAACATGAACTGCCAGATTTATGAGGGAAATTGCTTTCTTGCTAAGAAGAAAATAATGGAGAAATTTTCATTATTGCCACAGGTAAACTGGAACAAGATAAAAAAGCATTTTAATATGAAAATTGTATATTATGACACTAATTTACATTGCAATATAACAAATCTTTTGAAGGCTAATATTTCCTACCGGCTACAGTAGCATATTTTGCAAAGGTGTGTTTTTTTAGTGTGACCATTAAATGCAATATATAACCATATATCAGAAGGCAAGCATATTCAGAATATGAATAACAAATAGTATATGAAAAAGATGAATAGAAAATAGTATATCATCTACATAATATGCCTTTTTCAGAAAGTATAACCAATTTCCAAGATCAAATTTCCCCACTCTGCCTTTAAGTTAAGATCTGCTTTAGTGGCCCTGCTGTACAATTCACCCAACCTTAATCTCTATTAAAATTTTAAAAATGGTGCAAATATAGAACAGACTTCTCTCTAGCAACATAGCAGCATGGAACCTTTTGTAATGGTCTTTTATTCTTTTTTCTACATGGGCTATTTATATATATATAATATCTTGGAATTGTAAACCACTTAGACAGGGCACATGTGTGTGTGCGTGTATGTGTGTGTGTGTGTGCGTGTGTAATTATTTTTATTCCAATAAATATTAATAACTAATAAAGAGTTTAAAAAATTGCTTTTCTCTTAGTAGCATCTATTTCAGTATTGCCTTATTTTCTCTGAAAACAGCCAATTTCATGCCTCACGCTTCTGGGACAGCACGGGACAAGCAGCCCAACACTACAAAGGCTTCCATGCAAAGTAAATTTATTGGATTTTATTAGGCATCCTCAAAGTATAACTCAGAGTTATGTTGAGATTCATCTAATGTCCAATCTTTGCCTCAATAGTTGCCTCAATAGTGTGAAAAAATGGTGCTCTTCATCCCATATAGTTATAGCAAGGGAAAACTCCAGCACGATGCTGGGGTCCAGGTGAGAATACCCAAAAACGCCCTCAGCCCAACCAGAGATCAAGTCAGTGACCAATCAGGATTACAGATGTGACCACGTGACATGAACTATATCTCCCATGAAGCATTCCCTTAAGGGGGCAGCTCTCATTCCTAAACTAACTATATACTTTCTGGCTGAGGAATTCTGGGAGTTGAAGTCCACAAGTCTTAAAGTTGCCAAGGTTGGAGACCCCCTGGTCTAACCAGCCCAGCTAATATCTGTTGTTCTGATTTTCTGAGACAAGCACATTCATATGGGCTATCTAAAATTTACATTTCATAGAGAACATATACCTAAATTCACCAAATGAGAAACTTTGACCAGAGTGATAGCAACTATTCTTTCCACTGGATTGAGATGAACATAATTTTAAAAATCACAAGCCAATGTTGTATCACTAAGTAATCACTGAAACATCTTAGCTTAAGTTATATTTATCTTCCTGCATTAGCAAAAGTACGCTCCCACAGGCAGGGCCTCCTGGGGGTGCCGTTGACCAGACACTGTCAGTTGGTGGCGTCCAGGGGTAGGGCCTTCTCTGTGAGAGCACCCACCCTGTGGAATCAGCTCCCCTGAATGGGGTGAGGGTGGGTTTTTTATCAATTTTTAGTTTTAATCGGATTTTAAATTTTATTGGGCTTAGTTTAGTTTAATTCTATTTTAATGTTTGTATTCTTGTTTTTTATTGTAAGCCGCCCTGAGTCCCTCGGAGAGAGGCGCCTATAAGTCCAATAAAATAAATAAATAAATAAATAAATAAAAGTGTAGCCTTCCTGGTCTTAGACTGTAAGTTGATTAAAATAAAAAGTATAGAATTATCCTAAAATTGCAGCAGCCTATCTAATCTCCTCTTTGTTATTAGTTGAAGAAGCTATTTGTAAAATATGCATCTTCATTTTCAAATATCAATTTACTTTAAGAAATTGTCTAACTCAAAGGACTGTTTTAAATGTTTAAAATCAGTGTCCTAAATCAGAGAACAAAGCTTTTTTTTTAAGCCTCAGGGTATAAAAAGAATATATCTTATGACACATGATGTCAGCAGAGAATGGGCTTTAAATGACCTTTGAAAAATTGTGGAGCTTTGGGAGAATTTAAACATTAACAAGTTTACCTTAATAGGTATATGTTAAACTTTAGAGGATAAAAATGAAGGTGCCCTGACATGTGACCTACAAGTTCCCTCAACTTGTCTTAAGTATTCTTTCAGGTCCCTTTAATTTTGCTCCAGGGTTGTTTCATTTTGCTTAGGGATACTAGGTACTTGAACAAGCAAAGGAGAACATGCAAGGAAAATGAAGACAATTAACTGTTTAACTTTCTTGGAATCTGCAAAAAAATTAGTTAAAAACTTCATATATATATTCTCAATCTTACACGGGACAAGACCCGAATACACCAAGACACACACACACACACACACACACACACACACACACACACACACACATATATATATATATATATATATATATATATATATATATATATATATGTAGGTCTTTGTGTATTCGGGTCTTGTCCTGTAAGATTGAGAATACCTTGGCAACGTTTGACGAAATCTCATCCGTCATCTTCAGGCTGGTGTCTTCAGCTTCGTTCTTCTGGGAGAAGTGTGTGATAGTGGCTGTTTTTCCCTTTTAAGCTCCAGAGTTGGCTGTGTTGTTACTTCTTGATTGGTTGATGGAGTTGATGTATGCAGATTGGATGGCTTTTTCCTGAGACCCTGTGTGGCTGAGGTGCTGGCTGTGTGTCTCTCAGCCTTTTGTGTTGTAATGACCTGGGTAATGGGCTGTGTGATGACCTTCTGAGTTCTATTGTTGTGACATCCTGGGTGTGGTGCTGTAATCTCCTGGGTCGTTGTCTGTGTTGCAACCTCCTGATGTTTTGTCTTGTAATCTCCTGAGTTCTGTGATGTAGTATCCTGGGTGGAAGGCTGTGATGTGACATTCCGGGCCTTGGTTTGGCTCTGAGTTTGAGGTCTGGCTATGTGTTTATTGCTTAGTTTGGGGGTCAGAGGGGGGTGTAGCAGCAACAAATATATATATATATACACACTGCTCAAAAAAATAAAGGGAACACTTAAACAACACAATGTAACTCCAAGTCAATCACACTTCTGTGAAATCAAACTGTCCACTTAGGTAGCAACACTGATTAACAATCAATTCCACATGCTGTTGTGCAAATGGAAGAGACAACAGGTGGAAATTATAGGCAATTAGCAAGGCATCCCCAATAAAGGTGTGGTTCTGCAGGTGGTGACCACAGACCACTTCTCAGTTCCCAGCTGGCACAAGCACAAAGCCGAAGACACCAGCCTGAAGATGGCGAGTGGGATCTCGTCGAAACGCTGCCAAGGTATTCTCAATCTTACATGGGACAAGACCCGAATACACCAAGACCTACATATATATATATATATATATATATATATATATATATATATATATATGTAGGTCTTGGTGTATTGTCTTGTAAGATTGAGAATACCTTGAAACGCTGCCAAGGTATTCTCAATCTTACACGGGACAAGACCCAAATACACCAAGACCTACATACCTTTACCCGTGAAAATCTACAAATATATATATATATATATATATATATATATATATATATATATATACATACACACACACACACACACACACACACACACACACACACACACATATATATATATATATATATATATATATATATATATATATATATGTAGGTCTTGGTGTATTGTCTTGTCCGTGTAAGGTTGAGAATACCTTGGCAACGTTTCGACGAAATCTCATCTGTCATCTTCAGGCTGGTGTCTTCAGCTTCGTTCTCCTGGGACACCAGCTTGAAGATGACGGATGAGATTTCGTCAAACGTTGCCAAGGTATTCTCAACCTTACACGGACAAGACCAATACACCAAGACCTACATATATATATATATATATACTGTATATCACAAACTCACCATGTCACATTGCCATCATGTGACATTTTACCCTTTTGTGGAGCTGGCTTGCAAGTTATGCATCTGGCCCATGGGCTGCCAGTTTGACACTTCTTCTGTATATGAGATTATTTCCTAACATTGGAAAGACTGGTTTTTCAGTTGCAGAAGTGTGCTACAGTCTGTTACCAGTCAAAAGCCTTCAGTGTGTAACTGATTAAGGTCTTGTCAATTTCAGGCAGCAGCACTAGCTGGTGGGAGGGTACTAAGGAAATAATTAAGGTCACAGAACCTGCTAGCCCTTATTAAGGAAGCACTGCACTGCAGAAAACAGTTACAAAGGTAGCTTGTTAGATGGTCAAAAAGCCAGATGATATTTGATTTTACGACTATGTCTGCAAAGACATGAAGACAAAAAGGAGAGCATGCCCTCCTTTTGCTGATGCCCAGCTGATATATTTATCCTCTGTGTGTACATCTTCAACAGAAAGCCTTCTATTGGGATCTTCCCATCTCAGATAACAAAAGGTTAAGAACAACAAAGAATGAACCTTCTCAAAGGTGTGTCTCAAGGCCATAATGCCACTCCTTACAAGCTTGCCTGGCAGTTATTTATTCCTTTGAAGGCATTAAAGGGCTTTCTACTTTTCCAAATGTTATAGATTCCATTTCAGTTCTGCTGATTTGCAGTTTCGATATTATTTTTGCTGTTGCATTTATGCTTAGAGATGTAACTGAATGGTTCAGGTAAGTATCTTCAATGAAAGATGCTCTATCTATGTGTGCCTTGCATTGCAAATATAAACAGCCAGAGTCTCTGTGGTGGAGATTTTCTATGATCTGTAGTATCAAAGTACAGTTAAACCCTGATTAACAGGCCTCATTAATTGATTTTAAAATTTGTTTCCACTTCTGATGCATGTGTGCGTCTATGCATGTACAAAATTCTGTTGATAATTTTATGCATTGATAAAATGTAACAGTCACTCCTCCCCCATGCCATTAGTCCGTTAAATTGCAGAGGTTACTGTAATATTGTGGTTAGTATGATGAGCTTCTGAATTTTGAATGGCAAATTGTGTTTTCTTGCTTTTACTTCAGGCAGTAAAATCGCTTGTTTTTAGCCTGTTTATGCTACAATTGTTTTATTATTATTTTATAAACTACCCTGGGAATATGATTAGAAGCATAAAAGTGCTTATTCTAACTAAATAAATCATGGATAACTATGAAGAAATACATTTCATGCTGTCTACCAGCTGGCATGACTTCTCTCTCCTTCACAATCTAGCCTTTTTCTAATTAAGTTTATCAAAGTGTGCTACTAAAACCTTTTCACAGAGAGCAAATTGTTTCTTCTATTCATTTTCCCAAAAAGAAGTTAAATCTAATTTTATATTCACACAGAGACATATATTTGTGTGATTTCTTCAGAACCAAGCCACAGTCTGATTCATTAAAAATAGCTATGCAGAAAAAGTATACTATTTTATTCATTGTTTGATTTGATTTATTATAGCCACTCCACCTACCCCCCAAAGATATTCTAGGAAAATCTCCTGCAATTTATTAATTTCAGAACTTGTTGCCAATGGCACATTATACAAGAAAATTATGTTAAAAATATATAAAGGAAGCAACTTACAATCAAAATCAAATAAAGCATAATTAATACGAAAAAAGACCATATAAAATGGAAGCAATTCTGTAGAGGAAATCTTAAAATGTATTTTTATATTTTTAGTAAGACAAAAAATATTTTTTTAAAAAAAATAATTAACTTCCATATCATCAGAGTGAACATTTTTAGTTTGGAAATAAAAAAGCCAGAAATAACTTAATTACTGTTTTTTACAATGCTATATATAAACCTCCTTTTACATTTGTAAGTCCAAGATAAAATTCCATTAAAATAAACTCTGGAGTCAAACCCTTTGCAACAATAGCATGATTTTCACTGTAAGTTATCACTTTCACACAAATAATTTCCCTGCTATTTTTTGTGTGTGGCACCAACATAATCATGTTTCACTATAATATTCCTCATTTTACCATTCTCCACAAACGTCTATATTACATACTTTACTGACAATTTACAGGTAGTCCTGAATTATGTGCAGTAATATTCAGTAGCTTCCCAATCAGTCATTTATTTTGATAATTGGTGGGATGTGTTGAGAGAATCTCCATTATAATGAAAATAATTATGAGAGACAGAGACAGACAGACAGACACACACACACACACAGAGAGAATCAGTTTTTCAGTCCAGTTTCCAACAGTGAAGCTATTCTAGCCAATTCATTAATTTACTTTTCAATTCTCTATGACATGATTAATTAAAACTCAAGCAAGTCAAGCCCACTGATAAAACTAATAAAAGCTTATTAGTACTCATGCATTCATTTTGATTTAAGTGTTTCTATTAAATATTAGTTTATTGTTAACTATATGCTGAGACAGAAAATAAAATCAATCTCTCCTGCTGCCACAACAGAAGCAAAATACAGGGACTGAAAGACCCCTTTCGTCCCATCAATTCAAGTGCCAATATACAATAAGAACTGGAGTCTGCATTCATTCATTCTGATGAACTCAAGAACATGTTTAATAATTAAATGTTGGCAATGCATTTCAGTCTACAAGAAGTTCAAATGTTCTAACACCAATTTGATACAGGCCTTTTATACCTGCAATTACTGGGTTTCATTAAGAGGAAGAAAATATAAGGAGAAAAGTATGTTGGATATGTTCAGCACCTTAAGTTATTTGTAAACATAATAAAAGTGGGATTCAAATAAATTAATTAATAAATTAAATTAAATTCATCCATTTGAAATGCATTCCATGCTACATTAAGCAAATTAAAAATGATATAAATTCCAGTTAAAATTTTCTATTAGCTAGCAATATTTCATATGGGCCTCGTTTTGTCAACCTGTCTTATAAGTAAAGTCTATAGGTAAAATGTATAACACCAAATCCAGTTTGGGGCACACTTAGAATCTTGACAACATGTTGTGACTGTTATTGCTAGCATAGAAGTTCTTACTCAAGGCAAGTGGGATAAGTGTGGTCAAACACAAAATGACAGATGTGGCCTCAAGATCAAAAATGTAGTAGATGTGGCCCCAAGAATCAAAAATGTATGTGTATGTGGTTAGTTTACTGTTTGTTATTGTGTTGTTGTTTTGGAAGAACCGTATTAGAAAAGGGCCACACATACTTTCTACAGTAACAACTTTACTTCTAAGACTTAACTTGTTAGACATGAATAAAGTCCAAATGTATTTCTAGCATGTTTATAATATACGGAAAATAGAAAGTACTCAAAGTCTACTTTAAAACAAAAAAAAAATCCCAACAATTTTTTTTTCTTGGCCTTCACCTTATTTTAAGAAGAATTTGTATTTATGAACTAATTATAAGATATTCAGGTTCTTATGGATATTAAAAACAAGGCTGACATAGACTGCCTGAAAGACATTTGCATACATAATTAGCAGCTAGCAGAATCTCTGTGATGAATAGTTAGGAATTCTATTCTTCAAACACCAAAAAATCCCATGTGCATTACAATCATAACCTTGGTGGTGCAGGCTGTTAATAGCCTAGCACTTAGCTCCAGCTGCCTGTAATTATTGCAGGCTCGAATCCCACCAGGCCCAAGGTTGACTCAGCCTTCCACCCTCTCGGGGTAGGTAAATTGAGGACCCAAGATTGTTGGGGGCAATAAGCTGGCTTTGTAAAAATGCCGCTTAGTAATAAGCAGGCATATACAATGGAATGAAGGCTATTGCTGAGCGCATTGGGTTGTATCCCAAAAACTGTAAGCCGCCCTGAGTCTCCGGAGAAGGGAGGGATATAAATATGAATAAAATAAATAAATACCCAGAATTTATGTCATTCCAACCAACATATTACTATGTTTTTCTCTTGGGTGCTGTTACAGAACATAATGGCAAAGCATTTTATTGTTTATATACTGTGTTCCTTTACCCAACCTCCGTATATGTACAGAGCTACTCAAAATCCAATTCTACCAGTTGCATTTCCTTCTTGCATTTTATAAGGTTTCTCAAATCTGAAATAAGCTCACAGACCTTGAGTCTTTCCCTACTACTAAGTTGAAGGTCTACCCACCTATACCTCAGTCAACAGAATATTAATAATATTAGATTAGCACAATATTTGCTATACTCATTCATTCCCAATCCTTGACTTGCCTCTATTACCTGTCACTGAAGTCATCCATTCTTCCAAGATAATGGACAACAAACTAACAGGTTTATATACTTGATGCTGTTCTGATGATGCTGAAATAAAGAAAAAACAGAGCACTAGTACAAATGAAGATAATTTATTCATGAGTTGGGAATGAGATGAACACAAATCATAGGAGTGTGACAAAAAAATGTGGCCAGGACACATCATTCTATAATTAGGTTTTAGTGTATAAAGACACTCGGAGCCTCTTCTGTGAAGTACAACATGAACTTTCCAGGTAACAACTGAACTTTCCAGGTAACCATTTTTATTCTTTGGTTATTTCATATATCAATATATACAATTTGGGAGACTTTCAAAAAAATGAATATATATAGAGGTTCATAGCAAGTGGAAATGATACTAGTTATACTATGTAGCTGAACTCTTAACATTATTTTATCAGATCATCAGGATATTTAAGGCATCTAACATTGATATAAACACTTCTCTAATGAAGACTTCAGGGGACCTATCCACAATTTTGCAGACTCAGCAGCAATTGTTGTTTTTCTTATTTTACAGAGGACAAGCCTTTACGTTGAAAAATGAAATGAATGACTTGTGGCAGTCAATCCTATGATTGACTAAAGTCTAGAGGATCTTGTTAATCTGTCTATATATTTAAATTGTACAAAGATGCTGAGCCCAGTCTGTTGTTCAAACCAAAATCTTTATTGTACAAGCAGCTTAATTCAAATAAATTTACAGAAAGACTTTTACCAGTTTCTTGTACCTTCTTTAAGTTTCTCTTCTCTCAGGTCTTACTTGGTTTCTGTCTACCTATGTAGTTAGGTTTTATCAGTCCTTCAGCTTAAGAACAAACCCTAAAGAAACTTAGACCTCTTTAGAGAACTTAAAACCCTTTCAAGGCTTTTCCCTCTCTCTGTCTCCTTTCTCCTATGGCTAGATGCACCACATGCATCTGAGATACTCAAGCTGAGCAGAAACAATATCAGCAAGAGCAGGCAAGGAGAGCAATGGACCCCAATAGACACACACACTCAGACTCTCTGTGTCTCTCTCTGTGTGTCTCCCTCAGTGTGACTCTCTCATTGTGACTCTGAGGTAAATTGTCTGTTGGGCTGCCCCTTATATACCAAGGGGCATGGCTTGTGATGCCACTCCAGGGTATCTGCTATTACCCTGTCATTGGTGGATTTGGTTTGCCTTCAAATCCCCACAAGTTGTAAACTGCATAGCAACATCAGAAAGTTCCATTTTCTGACAATCCCCTTCTCTATGCATTTACAAACTTTTCATATATACATTGGGCTATATATACAATTCCAGAACAACAATAATACACTTCATACAATATACAATAATGAGAACTCTTTTATTCCCATCCCAGGGTTAGTGAGTGGGGTTCTCAGAATGCTTGGATAGGACATTGGAAACTAGATCTATATCTGTTCTTATCCTTCCAGCAGTGTATATTGGTGAGCCCAATACAATTCTTTTTATACGGTTCCTTAGAACACCTAGGTACCCCTTGCTCAGTAGCAAATCCAGAATGATCCCTACTCCAGTGCCTACGGTGGGCATTTCCATTACAGTGGGGTTCCCCTATTGGTACAACACTGGTACCCTTTATCAATTTGTCATGGTGCTCTGAACCAATTCTTGCAGACCTGTTACCTTTAGTGTTACTTTTATTATTATGGTTACACCCCTTCTTTTGTCTGCATTCTTTGGGTTTAATTTCAGGTTTTTGCTGAGAGTCATTACTTGGGTCACCAGCACTGGCTTGGTGGGTGGCCTCAGACTCCTTAACCTTTTTAATGGGAGAATAGTATGGTAGGTTACTAATTCTTTGAACCTCTCCCACCATGTGACCGTTCCTGGTCACCTTTGCACCTCCTTTAGAGAAAAGTATCTCTATGTTATTTCTCTCACTCAACTTGAGAGTACTCAGGAAGTTGTGTTCCAACCTAGGAACAAATAACACATCATTTATCCTTCCAAGACCTGGTATATACACGGTGCCAATCCCTGTGGCCTTGGTTTTAAACCCATTGGCTAATGTTACCTTATAGCTGTGATCCTTTAGATACTTGCCATATGTCTGTTACTTGCCATATGTCTGCTGGCACCACTGTCAAGTAGCCATAAATCCTTGTGCTTATTTTCAGCAATCCCTGGGTAGCTGACCTTAGTCATGCTTTTAAAGTTACCTCCTTTATTATTTCCCTGCCCTTCTATCCCTTCTTGTGTTTGTAGGGTCTTCTTGGGGCCTCCATTGAGGTGTAGGTAATCTTTTTTGTTTTCTATTGTTACCACCTTTATTTGCCCTTGAATAGTTTGACTGTGGCACATTGGTAAAATTACTTGTTGAGTTGAATCTTTCCCACCTATAAAATTCATTGCACCTTCTGCCCTTTCTGCCCTTTCTTTGGTTTACAAGTTTTACCTGGGGCTTCCTTTTAGGAGTGGGTGACCTTTTACTATTTTTACTGTTAAAGCATCCCCATTGATCTGTCCTTGGGCCTACAAATTTAGGACAGTTCCTCCTAAAATGTCCTCTTGAGCCGCAATTGTAACACTCACCAATTGCATTTATTATTATTATTATTATTATTATTATTATTATTATTATTTATTTATTTATTTAGACTTGTATGCCGCCCTACTCCCGAAGGACTCAGGGCGGCGAACATACAAAAAAAATATACAATAAAAACGAATAAAAACAAGTCCAAATTGCAAAACAACGAAAACAATAAAATTACAAATAGGCAAACATTGTTAAAACTACCCACCCCATGGTCAGTCCAGGCCGGCCTGCTTACATTGTTAGGACTCTCAGTCCTCCTAGCCATCCCTCTTTATCTATGGAAGGTTGCCCTATCCTTCCTTAGATTAAATTCAGCTATGAGCTTACCTGTCAGAATTTCTAGTGACACACCATCCTAATTGGAATTATCCAATTGGGAAATAAAATTGTCCCAACTGGCATCCAGGGAATTGATTATGATGCTAATTAAACTCCATTCAGAGACGGGTTCCCCTCTCAAATTCAATTCCTCTCTCATCCTCTTTAAATTGCAGAGGTGTTCATTCATTTCCATTCCTACCCTTAATTTAGATGAATGGAACTCTCTAGAAATTCTGGTAGTGGTGTTTGAATTTTTTAAATTAAACATTGTAAATAACTTTTCCCAAAGTTCACACACTGTAAGCTCATGAGGGATGTTTGGGTAAAGAGCTGGATCAATTGACAATAATATTAAGCAGAATATTTTATGGTGCAGCAAGTCAATTTCAGTAGACCATGGCTTGGGAGGGGGATCAATAAGTAGATTTAGCCCATTTTCCCTCATTAAAACAACCTGTATTTCTCTAGCCCATTCATATATATTTCTCCCTGAAATAGACAGCTTTGTAAAGCCTGAAGGCAGCAAGTTTAAATTTCCCGGTAGAATTGAGCCGTGCTGCTCTCTAATGTGCTGAAATCCCCTGTGAGCACAGTAAGGCAAAGGAATAGAGACAGCAGGCTTATTTCCTATTGGCTTACACACTGACAGTCGCTCCTCCCAGATGGGAGGGGCTGGAGAGCTAAACTGCGCATGCGCAGAAGTCATTTCTGCTTGGACTTCGCCAGAGAAGGAGCTCATCTGTTGAACTCCGGAGGTGGGCCTCTGGCCCGCCCCCGGGGTTCCCGACTGAGCACGCGCGGAGGCCATTCACCATGGGATGCCGCCAGAGAAGGAGCCCTTCACTGGGGCTCTGCTGTAAAGCCTCGGGCCAACCCCCTGAGCTCTGGCCTGTGCCGTTGAGCTTCCGGGAAGGCTCTTGTAGGCTGAAGATGTTGTGGGAGCCGAGATCGCCGTCGGGAATGGTAGGTATCAGGCCGCAGTCGACTGGAGGGCGTCAGGAGGGCTGCTGCCATTCGGTGGCATCTGGGTAGGCCGTCGTGGGCAGGGAGGCATCTGCGTAGGCCTGGGTGGTCCGGGAGGTGTCTGCATGGCCGTAGGTAGACCAGGAGGTTTCCGCGTAGGCCCTGGTAGATCGGGAGGTGTCCGGGTAGCCGTAGGTAGACCGGGGGGTGTCTGTGTAGGTAGCGGTAGACTGGGAACCTTCCTGGTAGGCCGTAGTAAACCGGGGACCTTGCGTCAGTGTAGTGGTAGACCGGGTGCTGTCTTGGTAGTTTAAGGTAGACTGGGCCCCTTCTTGGTAATTAGTGGTAGACCAGGGACCATCCAGGAGGGCTGTAGTAGACCGGGTACTGGGAGGAATCAGTAGACCAGTCCCAAGCGCCACGGCTAGCGTTTCTATTGCCTTTTGAATGTCCAGTTCAGTAGGTGAGCTGGTTGGGCTTTGTTACAGGACCGCTGCAACCGGACTGGTCGCCTGGGCGTGGGTCCTAGTGGTTAGGGCTGGTGACATGTTCAGCATGGTTGGGTCCAGCGATGCCGCTGTCACCAGTGTAGCCTGTCCCTGCACAGGCTGGCTGCGTTGGGCTGCTGCAGCGGAAGGCGCTGCCAGAAGAGCAGCCTTCAGGTTGTCGCCATCTTGGCTAGTGAGAGTCTCTGAGTCAGGCAGGGAGGCGGCAGGCACCATTTTTAGATGGGTTCTTTGAATTTCCCACCTTAGAGCCACCATTTTGTTTGCTGAGAAAACTGAGGGAACTTTTTCTTGTTTTCCTGGGCGCACGTTTTTAACTAAAGGGGCCTCAGGGCAGGACTGGGTGACCCTTACCAGCATTTCATCTTCATGGGCCCCAGTCATGTCCCTGACCGCTTCTTCCGACACAATCTTCTCGATGTGGTTGCCGGGGTTTATTGTCGGATCACCGCTTACCGAGAGGGGATGACAGCTGTCAAACTCTTAGCCGCGCCGCTTTCTCTTCTTTCAGCCAGCATTTAGAATGCTTCAGCTGAAGCCATTCCAGGCTCTGGTTCTTTATCTTTCTTTTGTGATGCCATGAGCCTAGCTTTGGCTCTGGCCATCACTCTGCTGCTTTTTCTTTTTGGTTTGAGATTAGGCATCTTTTATTATTTAAAATATAGACAGATCTAACCAGCCGCCCTCTGCTACCAATTGTTGAAAAATGAAATGAATGACTTGTGGCAGTCAATCCTATGATTGACTAAAGTCTAGAGGATCTTGTTAATCTGTCTATATATTTAAATTGTACAAAGATGCTGAGCCCAGTCTGTTGTTCAAACCAAAATCTTTATTGTACAAGCAGCTTAATTCAAATAAATTTACAGAAAGACTTTTACCAGTTTCTTGTACCTTCTTTAAGTTTCTCTTCTCTCAGGTCTTACTTGGTTTCTGTCTATCTATGTAGTTAGGTTTTATCAGTCCTTCAGCTTAAGAGCAAACACTGAAGAAAATTAGACCTCTTTAGAGAACTTAAAACCCTTTCAAGGCTTTTCCCTCTCTCTGTCTCCTTTCTCCTATGGCTAGAGGTTCCTCCACCTCATGCATCTGAGATACTCAAGCTGAGCAGAAACAATATCAGCAAGAGCAGGCAAGGAGAGCAATGGACCCCAATAGACACACACACTCAGACTCTCTGTGTCTCTCTCTGTGTGTCTCCCTCAGTGTGACTCTCTCATTGTGACTCTGAGGTAAATTGTCTGTTGGGCTGCCCCTTATATACCAAGGGGCATGGCTTGTGATGCCACTCCAGGGTATCTGCTGTTACCCTGTCATTGGTGGATTTGGTTTGCCTTCAAATCCCCACAAATTGTAAATTGCAGAGTAACACCAGAAAGTTCCATTTTCTGACACTTTATTTAAGCTGTACAATTTAAGTCAGATTTCAATATCAAGATTATGCACAAGGATTTTGAAGGTTAATATTCATAACTGAGTACCTAGGTAGTAGATTGATACAGGTACTAGGTATAGCATTTATTTCTAAATCTACATCTATGCATATACATTAGGACTGGTAATTCTTGTTAAACAGACAGCCTATTTCATTCTATTTTGGGGGCAGTGTATTTCCCCTTTTGAGCAAATACAATATAGAAATTACCTGCTGAGAAAAAAGGCAGTACTTTTAAGAGTTGTAAACTAACACTGAACTTAAATCCATTGTACAGTTGGGCAGAAGAAACCCTTTTTACTTGTTCTTCAGTGGCGCTGTCAATATATTCCCATTTTTGTAGGCTGATTTGTACAATAGGCATTCTATTACACATAAGGTAAGCACATGAGAATGTGGCAGCACCCATGCCACTGCTCACTATTATGTTTTTATTGAACAATAAATAAAGTTAAAATTATTGCTTACTTTTGGACCTGAATACAAATACATTTCCTGCAAAAATTATATCTGACTTAAAGGGTAAAGATGAACTAAAGAATTTAAAGACTTCTTAATGCCAAAAGACCAAGATCCATTTAGTCTTACAAATCTGTAGAATTACTTCCAAATATCAGTGTAAGCTGATACACAAGATATGACATTTAACAGCTTCTTCTTTTGTTTGTTCCCAGGATCTGATATTCAGAAGCCTCATTCCTCTGAGCACTGAACACAGTTTAATCAGTTATTATCTACTTTTCCTCAGTTAAACAGTTGGACTGTAACACATTTCTAAGGATGCAAAATTCCCAAGCCTGATCCAAGCTCTTGTTTTACAAGCAATCAATAAACACAAAGTTCAACCTCTTTAAAATCAATCTATGTCACAAATTTCAAATGGAGAGATTGCATATTTATTTCTCTTAATATCTCTTAAAATATCAGATTTGAAATCTGATCATGCTTCTAGGTAAGGCATTGTCACTAGAGGCAGAAAGAACAATAGACTGATAAGTTAACTTGTAACAATTGTCTACATTCTGAAAACTCTTTTGGGGTTTACTGCAATAAAAATAGTTTGGGGCTACCTTTAAAAATTATCCATAATTTATCTTGATCTACTACAGAATGTCAAGGATGTTAATTGATTCATAGGAGTGTGATAAATTAATCATAATATGGTTAATATAACATGAATATTATATAATTTCATATTCAGTATCATTTCAATGATGATGAGTTCTCAACTAAGTTCTCTTGCTAAATAAGCCCTCACTATAGAAGTAGTCATGTATTCAGCTTAATCATCTAACCACATTAAGCCAATTCTCTCAAAGTGTATCAGTCATCTTTCCTTAATTCCTTTTCATCACTAGAAGTTATTCATGGATAGAGGCTATATTCGCAGAGCACCTTAGTGAAGGAACTTACATCTTTAGAAGTTGGACATTATAATAGAGATATATCTGGAGATGGATTATCACAAAGACAAAAGAATTATAGCTGCCATTTGATTTAGTTCTGATGCATGAAAAGTCTCTGTCAGAAAAAACAATTTTCTATTTCAAGGACTAGTTGCAATTTGTGTTGGTTTATCTCTACTGAAAGTTTTCTGACTCTAAGGTTTGGTTTCCTATCAGCCAAATATATGAGAGATTTGTAGAGCAAACAGAACAAAAGACCATGATGCTTCAAATCTAAAAAGGGGGCATATAAGATTTTACATGGCATTATTTTGGGCATAGTGATGCTTTTTGTATTTTACATATTTATCATGCATTTTTAATCATCTGTATTTTAAAATATGAGCACAGAGAGACACACACTAATCTGATATTTTTTTTTCCATCTCAAATGCAAGATTATTTTAACTAGTCAGTTTGGAGTTGTTTGGCTTCTGTTATCACTGTTTATACCCAGTACAAAGAAGAAATACTCCAAACTAAAATTGCCTGTCATTTTTATCAGAAGTTAATATAAGAAATACAAAAAAAAGTCACCAATATATTTAAAGAAAAATATTGCATTATTACTGTCCCAGTTTAGCAATCACTTTGGAACAACAAAAGCATGGAATATTATCACAATTATTTCTCTAGCAAATCAACTTACAATAAAAAATATTTTGTCCTGAATCTGATTTCTTTACATGGTTAGCCAGAGATTTAACTATAGGTTTTTCTAAATGTGTAATTTTTTTTTTCTGGAGAGTGTCTTAATTTATGCCACAGAGTCATATTGGCAATGTGTACAATATATATATGGTATCGGGTTTGCCTTTTACATATGATCAGTCTCCTTGGAGGTAAGAAACACACATTTTCATTAATTTATTTTCAATAAACTGATTCATGTTAGAAAGTTACATAGGCTCTAAGCAGGGAATGATTTTGTCAAGAGATGCCTATGGCTGGAGTTGTCCAATTCTGTGGTTGCTATGGTTCCATCCTTTGTTACTGACTTTTTCTATTGCTATGTATGAAGACTTGCCTTTTACTTTACCACCTCAGTGTTCAGTAACTATTTTGAGAGGCTATTTATTTAGCTGACTGGCTGAGTAATTTGTTCCTACAGCCTTAAAGCTTAATTTTAATAATAATGCTTTATTTCAAGCATGTAATATAATATTTCATTCATTTTCAAGTAATTGTATTAGTCTTAGTATGAGGAGGAAAAGTATGGGGCTTTAAAAAAAATTAAGCCTGAGAAGTACAATCAAATTTATACTGTTCTATAAACAATGATAATTGCACAACATGTGAGTTCTGAAACATGATTATAGTTTCTCATTAAAAAAAAAGAATCAGTCTCAAACATAATGCATCAATCAATGTAAATTTAATTACAAAATAATAAAGTTTAATTATGGGATTAGATTCAAAATTTATTATGATGGGATATAGAACAATGCTCCAGCTTGCCCTTCCTTTGAATTTTCAGTTTCTCTTGGTGAAATTGCAATAATAAACCAAACACAAATGAAGTATATAAAAAGACCCCAGTGATATGGAAATAAAGAGTTACCATTATTCATCCGTAATATCGCCAAATTATGCTCCATGCAGATGTCTTAAAAGAAAATTGACAAACCATCACAAAAAGAAAGGAGCTTGAATATCCCTAAGATTCAGGCCCAGAAAAAGTTGCCACTTTTATCTAGAGGGTAGTGAACCAGAGTTTGAAGGGTTCCCATAAAATCTTGCCAATTACAACTTTCTGCCACTCTGCACTGACCTATGTGAAAGAACAGAGCACTTATTATCAAATAACATAATGTTCCATATTTTATCTGCATTTTACCACAGGCTAAGGACAAACCATATGGGTAGTCTTAGAGCTGGCTAAAAAGCAAACTATGATAAAACTGCTGCCATCATTGCTCACTAACAAGACTGGTGATTAATGCAATCCTTGCTATTTTAAGGTGCAACAATTTAAGGAAAGTGATTGGTGGCTTTCCCTGGCTTTATTTCTTCCCACAAAGAATTATCTATCAGCAAGGGACACCATCAATCATTCTCAAATATGGACAGGATGAGGTTAGATGAGTAGAGGTGAGTGTAGGCAGGTGACTGAAATATTAAATTTAGTCATGTATCAAATTACCTGAGTAATAAGTTACAGACATGGAGCAGTTTAGTGCCTGTGATCTGTCAGTCTAGTTATCTTCAGAAAGAGTGGTTGTAGGCACAAAGGAAAGTTGTACAGGAAAATGGGAGAGAATGATTAGTAGCAGGTCTGTTCCATCTTCAACTAATGCTGCAATGTAATGGCATTGTTAGCAGGGAGTCGTTCTATCCCTATGATTGGCAGGACCTGAAAGTAGCCTATGGAAGTAATGAAGCTGTAGAAAAACAGGCAAAATTATGCCATCACTTCCACCAGAATAATAAATCAATAAACTTATTGTAATATGAAGTCCTATATTGGATGACCGAAAACCTGTATCCTATATCTGAGATGATAGAACCAGCCACACACAGACAGCAGAATATAGCCCTGTTTATAAGTCCATATATGTTCTGTCATGGGCTTCAGAAAGTATCAGGCATTCTCTAGGCCCAGGACGTCAAACTCAAGGCCTGGGGGCTGTTTAGATCTGGCCCATGGGGCTGCCCTGGAAACAGCAAAGGATCAGCCCGTGGTGCTTCTGCCAGCAAAAATGGAGCTCGGGAGGGCTGCATGTGGCCCTCCCAGGCCCTGTTTTTGGCCACAATAGCCTCCTGCAGCCCTTTGCAAGTGAAAATGGCACTCCATTTTCAATGGCAGAGGGGCCAGGGTGGCATGCACATCCCACCCGAGCTCTGTTTTCACTGGCAGAGGGCTGCAGGGGGCTCTCACAGTCAAAAATGGAGCCCAGGAGCCCATTTTTTGCTGACAAAGCACTCGGGCCACCACAGACACCCCCGAAATAAGTGACGTCAAGCTGTCCACACTCATCCTGGCCACCCCCAAACACAACCCTGATGCAGATCAAACAGAACCCTGATGCAGCCCTTAATGAAATTGAGTTTGACACCCCTGCTCTAGGCAGATGCATTTATATAAGCCAGGTTTCCAGTCTCTCATGAAACTGAAGCTAAATTGAAGGGCAAGTCCCATGCAACAAAGGAATTTATAGTAATATGAAGTACTTATCCTAGATCCCATCTCTGGTTGTGTCAGCAACTACATTACTCTATTATTGATTGAGCAGTGACACAAAAATTGTGTCACTGAAAGATAGAAAACAGAATTTTAAAACTGAAATTACTAAAGGCTACTCTGAGAAGGTTGAAATGAAAGTAACATCATGACAGCATGTCATACAAATGATTAGTGAAACATGTTCATACAACAACAAGGGGGACCAGAGCAGTGGTGGCATTCAAATTTTTTTTACTACTGGTTCTGTGGGTGTGGCTTGGTAGGCGTGGCAGGGGAAGGATACTGTAAAATCTCCTGTCAGAGGTAGTATTTGCTGGTTCTCCGAACTGCTCAAAATTTCTGCTACCGGTTCTCCAGAACTGGTCAGAACCTGCTGAATACCACCACTGGACTAGAGAGTGTGCCCTAAGTTTCAAGCTACGTTTCATCATTTTCTCTTCATCAGACTTGTGCAAATTGTTCAGCAAGGTGTTTTGCTGGCAAATTTTTAAAAAAGTCCATCTGGGTGAGTCGTCAAAGCAGCAGAGTAATTGCTCACAGACTCAATGTACCTGCTTCAAAGTATCCAAAAGGTTATCTGGTCATGTCAGATTCTCTCATGGAATGATTTGCGTAGTCCATATAGTCACCAGGAGTCAACCTCAAATGAAAAAAATATTTAGCATTGCTGCTCTTATCAGCCATTGCAGAAGAGAAGTACAGTGCTAAAATTTCATTATCCAGCTTCCAAATGTTCTTTTGCAAAATAGGCTTCAATTTTAATTGCTTATTCTCAAGGTACTTTAGAATATTTTTAGCATTTCCTTTGGCTGGCATTTTGAGTTCACGTTACTACTGAAAGGTAGAGAAGGTTGTTGATGTTAACACATCTCCCCATCATTCTGCAGTTTCCCTGATTGCCCAGCCTCCCTAAATGGAAAAGACCTCCAAGCAGGCATTCTATCAGGACATCTTTTCTTGGGATTTAATTGCAGCATAGGAAGCCTGCATAACTGTTGGAGAGATTACTGCAAAATGAAAAAAAACAACATTTACTCAAACCTTTTGACCACTCTGCAACTAAAATAAATGCCAGAAGCCAGCAGACTTTTACATATTTGTGGAATGTGGGGTCAACAAAAGCACTTTATTTTCTAACTTACTCTAAATCAAAAGGCTGACATCAGCTTGAAAGCCTTTGTGGCTAGACACCATAGGACAGAGGATTTCCCTTGAAACACATGGTTGTCAACAACATGGACAAGAGAAATGAAAAAGTGACAAAAGAGGCAATAAATGTACTGGCTATGTTCTTCTAAGAAGAACATCAGGAAGCCTGGGCAGGAGTATAATAATACCTTAATCATTTTGGGAATACATTGTTTGGGCCTTGTCATGATACAAATGTGTCTCATTCTGCTTTTGTTTGTTAATCAAAGTGATTTGAACAACTTAAATATAAATGTCAGACATGCAAAATTCCAAACAAGGCTGAAAGCCAGGCTTGAATCTGAAAAGTGTAAAGAAACCATTTCTAAAGTATAGTTCTTCTGCTGATGAAAAATATTAAACAATAGGTACTACTTTGTAATGTTCTGTTGGATGTCAACATGTAATTGCAACGGAATATCCAACAGAAAAGCAAATTCAATCACAATACTCATATCCTTCTTTGTAACTTTTAATAATTACTACCATCTTTTCTGACAGTTGTGAGTCTTTAAATGGCTACATAGCAGCTGAAAATTGAAGATCTAGTCTTGCATATTTTTTATTTCTGTTCTGAACTATTATATATCGGTTAAAAGCTCAGATTCTTATTTTAAATCTAAGACTTGATCAATACATCTTTATTACACTTGTGGCTTCACTTTTCTTCCAAGGATTTCACACCCATATTTTCCTCCACACGAGGTAGGCTACTCTGAATGATGTGATATTTTCAAAGCTTCATAGCTGAAATGGGCTTTACCATTAGTGTACCACACTGAGAGCTTGTGTACCGGAGACAAATTCTTTGTGTGTCTGATAAAGAATTCTATTCTATTCTAAATATAATGTCTTCCAAAAGCAGACTTTCTGAAGACAGTGACAATAGCTGTCTGTGTCTGTTAACATTTACCATTTATGCAACGTTCTTCAGAATTGCCAAAAAAGATCCATTCATAGACATTATTACACAAACTTTTGAAATCCTTCCTAAATATACTCATACACACATTCATAAATCTGCCTAATATCACTACAAAAAAATTACAGATTAGTTAAATTTGATTCACCAACTTTGAAAGTTATACTTAGATTCTTAAAGGCTTCATTCCTCTGGGTTCCTTTTGGTCAGTCAAATATTTATTTTAAACCTTAGAGCCAGTTCTACTACTTGTCAAGCAATAAATTCAAAAAATGTTTGTTTCTCTATCAAAGAGAAATTTCCAAAGCTAACTAGCTGCAAGTCTCATTATTTCATTAAAATATCTCCTCTTTAATCCAATGTGTCGCATAGACAGCTATGGTTAATCAGTGACAATAAAAATGTATTGAAGTTCACCATAAACTTCTCAATTTCACTACCAAGATATAGTGATGGTTATACAACTACATATCTTAGAAAAAATTATGATGGACAAAACAATCAGAACAACAATTAGTCATGACAGCTATATGTGACATCCTGTATTAGAAGAACTATTCTTCTGAATACCAATTGGTGAGAAGCATAAGTGAGTAGTGCTATTGTATTCAGGTCTCACTTGTTGATTTCTCATAGGCGCTGGCTGGCTATTATGAGAACCTAATACTGGGCAAGATAAAATTTTAATCTAATCCATCATAGTTTTTCATATGGATCACAAATCAAATCACATATCAAAACAAACCCTGGTTTTAATATAAAATATCTTCCAGAAGCACTCTGTTTAATACACCAAAGGTATCTTAAAATGTCTGGATAACGAGAATGCAAATGATTTTTAAATAAAAAATACACTTTATTTTCATTTTAAAAAGGATAAATGTTGAAGTAAGCAACAACTATTCTGTGGACAACTAGGATTTGAATGTGGACTGACCTGGTAAGATATGTTGGAAGAAATATCCTTCTGGGTTCAGTTCCAAGTGGGAAAAAAGACACTGGAAACATGGAGGCTGATTGGAAGGTTTAATGGTGTACAGGACCACATGGCCTGGAGCTCCACAATGAAAGGGAAGGATGATCACATGCTTCAAGGTGAGAAGAGATCAAGAAAAGGGACTGAGGTGCTGAGAGTGCCTGGGTTTTATACCCTCTGTTGGGATTTGAATTGGAGCTTGTATTCTAACTGGTTGTCAGACTCCCATGAGGGGCAACTCTGTAGGCTGTCCTGAGTTTCAGGTTTGTTTGAGCCTTGCTGGATGATTTATGCCCTTAAAAGGGCTTTTGCCAATTGCTATAGCTTTACCTGAAGCTTTTTCTGATGTAAAGTATTGTGGCCCAGGCCTTAATGGCGCACCCATTAACAAAGGTGGGGGTGAGCTTCTACTTCTGAGGTGAGTTTCTGTTTCTGAGTTTCTACTCTTTTTAGAGGAAATATTCTGCCTTTTTAATATTTCCTAGGCTATTTCAATTTTCTAGGAGAGGGGTGGGTGCTAACTTCCTATAGATATAAAGAAAAAGTAGATGTTAAGAAGGGAAATAATTCAAAACTGCATCACTGCTAGTGTCACTCTGACATCTGCTACTTGTCGAACCAAGCTTGTAATTGATGCAAATTGTTGAACCAAGCTCAACAATTGATGCAAAACTCAACTTTAGTTTTGTTGCATAAATTAAACCTTTTACATTGTCCTGATTGCCTAGATGAAAGTGGCCAACAATGAATTTTATTTTAAAATCTTAACATGAAAAATTGTAGATAGCATGTAATTTTCACTTTAGAAACAAGATCATTTAAGATTGTAGTAGATACCACAAAGGGCTTTTCTTCAGCCAAACAGAATGACTCAGCACTGTTTTCATTTTATTCATTGAGAAACCATTTAAAGAATAGCTGAAGCTCTCCATTCTACATTATTCACCCAATGCATTGTGCTGAATAGCTATTGAAAAAATATACAACTAGAAAATGCAAGATTGATATCTTGTATGTAGAAAAACCTCCGAACACTTCATACGTTAAACACACAGACAAATTAATTGAAGAACTTCCTTCCCCCCCACCACCCCCATGGAAATGAGCAATGAAGAGAAATAAGAAATGTAGAAAAAATAACCCTCATAATTATAGCTTGTTTTAATGTAAACGCATACATAATCTGTGGTTCTTCAAGAATTTATTCCACTTTTAAGTTGCAAGATACGAAGACATTTCTTGTTTAAGCAATGACAAACTTGTTCTATCAGCTTTAGAAGTCTGCAATTCAAGGTGGATTGATTTTAATGGATTTGTATCAGACATTTGATAGCCAAAATGAGTAAAAAGGAGAAAGGTCCTATAAACCTTCAAGCGAAGCAGGATTTTGCTTGTATGGTTTGATTTAAAAGTTTTTGAAAAGCTTATGAGATTACAATTTAGTCAATGACGTCTAACTGCTCTAAAAGTGATGATAACATTTATATGAATACTAAATAATCACAGTAAAATTAATATTTTGTAATATTTACTTTCATACCAAAGGGGCTTTATAATGGCCAGATAGCTAACTTCTCCATTTTCACAATAAGCAAACTGACAAATGACAGGAGCAAAGAGGACTGTGAATAAATTAAATATCCCTAAATAAGAGTCAACTTTATCTCTTTTTTGTGTGTGTCTTTTCTATTTGTTTCCCTTTAATTTCTCATAGAAGGCTTACTCTTATATAGAGAGTTCCAGCCTGGGTTATCCTAGTTTTCCCTAAAAAGTTCTTCCAAAAAACAAGATTCAATCTGCAAAACACTAATGTTAAACAAGCAGTTAAACTATTCATTTGGATTGATCTTCATTATAACAGCACAGGACACCTTGGAGTTACTCTTTATAAAGAAGCTTGCAAAGTAAGAATTGGATTACCAGACATACAGAACAATTGAATTATTAGGGATAAACCTAAGAACAGGTGAGAAAAAACTCTGGTTTTCCACCCAAATGAATAGAGACAGCTAAAGGCTTGATCTGGAAATCTGTGTTCTTTTAAGGACTTTGAGGAAATGGGAAAGAATCAGGGGCAGCCTAAGGGAGATTATAACAGTAGGTAAGCCTCTGATCAGCACTGACCCTTAATGATCTTTTATTGTGGGTGACATCCTCTTTTAAATGAAAGCTATGGGAATAATGAACTGGTGACAGTACATAAATGAGAAACATTTTCTGATCTAGTGTCCCAGCACCAAGAAGACAACTGTATATACTTTCTAAAAGCAGTTTATATACTGCAGTTTGAAAGTGTAAAAAGAAAAAATTGGCTTATTCATGGATGAAAATAAAGATAAGTCTCTTCTGAACAGGAATGAATAGAAAGAACATAAGAGTAGATAGCAATCAGTAAACACTACTTGGCTGATAGAGAGCTTCAACTTCTAACAGGATGCTTTACTACATTTCCATTGCTTATCCTTAAATTCTTAATCCTTACATTTTGACATTTGTGTGATAACAACAAAATATATCTGGACTGAAATGTGAAATGCTTTTTTTTTTACTTTTGCTTTGCTCATCCCAACTAGGTCACACAAACTTCTATCCTAATACTCTCAGAAAGCCTTAGCCTAGTCAAAGATTTTCTTTAAAATTTGTATCTCTTGGTCAATGCAGTCCAAGGCACCACCAAGCAGAGCAGAAACTTTCTGCTTGGAAAAAGGAAGCCCTTAGAAACTACTTCAGATACAACAAACATAGGTTGTAAAAAAAAGGGGGGGGGAGAGAAAACTCCTCCAAAAAGAACCAATGCTACTACTACTACTGCTGTTATGATCAATAGCTGTTGCATCCATCATCACCATCATCACCACCATCATCTCCAACACAGAGGAAAGGGAAAGCAACAGCAGGGAAGGATTTAATGCTTGCTGGGACCCAGAGCGCCATCTCCCTGCCCTGTGCACTGTGGTCTGTTGCTTAATTGTTATGGCTACTCACACTGCTGTTGTGGCCCGACCAGTGCACCATGGCTTGGTTATGCGCCGAATCTCCAGTGAGAGCAAAGGTTGTGCTTGTCAATTTGAGTTCTTCCTGTCGGAAGCGCGTAGCTTTTGCCAGCAGCTGCTCCGGCGCTGCCCGTGACCTGCTCTCCAGCTGCGCGTCTCTTTCAGCCGGAGCTCCTCTGGGTTTCCGACTCGACCGCTTCCTCCGATCGTTCCGGTTATTTTTTCTCCGCCGGCTCAGGAGCGCCGATCCGGACCTCCGGCTGGCCTCCAAACTGGCCCCCCGACGCCCTGCGCTTCCTGCTGGAAACAGAGCGGGAGCCGAGGCTAACTTTTTGAGGGTGGGCCTGTCAACATCCGGAGGAGATAGTCTGGGTCGGATCGGGGGAAATTCTGGGAGCTCGCCGGTCACTTTGCTCGATCCCATCCAACCCTTTGATCCCATCCCGACACGTTTCTCCCCGGCAGAAGCAGCCGAGATCGGACTCCCAGCATCCGCCGCCTCTCGCCTGCGATCCGCGGGCTTCTCACCTCTTTTATCCACAGGTATCTCTCCGGCCTCATCACCTCCTCGTGCCGTCCTCAAGTTCATTAATAATCCTCGGGCTGGTGGCTGCGGCTGTAGCTGCACCTGCCAGCGGCACGATCGGCAAGTGATGTCTGCTTCGATAAAGCCAAAAGTAAGGATCAAAAGCCAGGTCCGAGCGGCGAGCAAAGCGAAATGCCACCCTGGGTACCAGCTAGTAACTTTTCCCATTTCCTAGGAAGCGGTTGGGGAAAACAAAACAAACAAACAAAAAAAAGCAACGCTAACAACAACAAAAAACGGAGCGCAAATCGAAAGGGGGACGCTGCAGATGTTTTAATTGTTTTTAATTGTATATATTTTTAATAATAAAAGATGCCAATAACTCCACAGAAGTTTCCGATTCTGCCGTATTTGGTGCTCTTTCTTTTCTTTTTTCTCTTTCGGATTCCCGCCCCCCCCACCAAAAGACTGGCGTTGCTGATCCGGCTTTTGATGGAAGGGAAAGCCACAACCACAGGGGGAGGAGCTGAATTAAAGAGAACGAGCAAGGGAGAGGGCGCGCCTCCCGCCAACGCACCCTGGCTAGTGAATGCTGGTGCTTGCTTGGACGGCAGTCGCAAAATCGCCTATCCGCTTGCTCCCCCCGCCTTCCTTCCCAGCGCTCTCTCGCCAATCGCTTCAACTCCCTGGGATTTTCTCGTCAATATAGTTAGGACGCGACGGCCCCCATTCACTTTTCCAGAGCTAGAAGTACTGGGGGGCACGGGAAGTGAAATTAAAGTGGTTGATAACTCAACTGTACTTCGCCATCTTTCTCAATTATATTTCCATTTAGTGCAGGTCAGTGAAAATTAGGAAAAACAAGCAAGCAACCTGTCTGTCGTCTCTTCATTCTCTGTCCTTCTCTCTGTCGTGTGTGTGTGTGTGTGTGTGTGTGTGTGTCAACGCGCGTGCGTGCTTTCTTTCCCCCGCTTTTAAAAACTAAGCAGACTAGCTGACAAATGTATAAAGATCAATTTTCGTTTCCCCTTCGTCTGCTTTTTGCACCTTCATGCTTGCTTCTTAATAGAAACTCGTTTTTCATCCAACACTGGATTGGTTCTCAATCATTAGAACTCAGGATTTGGAATCTAATATCCGGAAATGTAGCAACATCTGTTTCTCAGTCATTGACTTCTTTCCACCACTATTGGGACCAGCATTCTTGCATTTTATACTGCTCCCTCAGTGATTAAAATGTATGTTGCTGCAAAGCCACTCATCCAGGATGTGGCTGAATCTGACCTTACCTTACTTCAGGGGACAATTTCTATTCATATAAGATATTAATGTTTGCTTTAAGTATAAGTTTGCAAAAGCATTCATCTGGAAATCTGTACATGCTGTTTGGATGTAAAATTGTACATTAATGTCTCAGAAAATAATATATATACACGCCTAATTTTATTGGCAGTTAATCCAGGATGGAAGGTAAATGTAGAAATAACACTACATGACTATAGAATTAGAAAGAAAGAAGCTTTGAGCCACAAAAGATTGTTGAAGTTGGCAACACAACATGGGTTCCACCAGGTGCATAGTTCACCATAGTTTAAGCTTTTTTAAAGAAGACAACAAAAACCACCAGTTTAAGACCCATGAAAATAGGTGAACAAATAAAAAAAATGTGAAGCTGGAAACTGTTAATAATGGTAATCAACACAAAACGTAGTCTAAAACATGGTTGCTGAAAGGCATACTGGCAATGGATTAAAAAATTTCAGAGGATTTGGATCAAAGTAAGGGATGAGGTTGCATAGCTGCACTGTAGGCATATGCCAGGGGCTAATGTGCTAATAGCTAATGTGCCCCATTAAAATTGTGTACCTTTCAATAGGAATAATTGTATATCCAAAGTGGGGAAGAGTTCTATATCTTCCTCTCAGCTATAGACTGCCTTCTGTTGTTCACTAAGAGAAGAGAGTGCCAAATCAGAGGCATGGCCTTCAAAAAGCACCTTTGTCCATTTATACTTGGGAAGCAATTGCTACTGCCTGCTGCATTACTCTTGGACTTAAGTGGTGGCTGTCACCAGGAATTGAGATAAATAAATCACTCAAACATTGCCAAGATCTGCTTGGATAAAAGTGTCAAGAATGGAAATACGATTTTGAGAATATAAAGGCAATGAAAAGAATCCAAAGAAATTCCTATTTTCTAAGGTGTATGCCCTCTAGCTTTGAATGCCCAATTATTTATAGTAAGGAGTAAGGGGTTGCCTCCTCCTTGACCATTTTATATTTTTCTCCTTTGTTTTTTCATTCATACTTGTCAAGGATTCTACAGTATATTGAGCATTTAAAAGCCTTGGAGATGGGGGACGGCTTTCTTTTCACCTATATTCAGGTTTAGGAATGCAAAAAGCAAAACAATGCTTAGTTTCATGAAAATTACTAAGACCTTTATAAAATCATTTTGTTTTCATGTTGATACAGAGTTGTTTTATATAGTTAATTTATTCCTAAAGGATTTTAGTTGATGCATAGGAAACAGTCTCAAAGCAGCAAACAGTAAAAACACACATTGCTGGCAGCGTGCATAAATATGTTTGCACTAATTTGTATGTCTTCTATGTATGGTGTCCTAGCAGGTGGCAGCACAGAGCCAACCCTGGTGGATCTCAAGAAATGCAGAAAGGGTCATTTTAATGTTTGAATCAGAGGAAATCCTAAACTATAATAGTAGACTAGACTATTAAATTCAAAAAATATCCAAGGAAAAGCAATAGGAAATCACATCCATACCAGTGCCAAGAAAACAATAAAGTCATATTTGCTCAGAAATCAAGTGGAGAGAAAGATTCTGTACAAGTATAAAAAAGTGACGGCATGGAAAAATGAAAGAATGAACTATATCTGTTAGGCTGATGAAAAGTCCAGTTTTGAATGCTCCCTTACACTAATAATTACATGAAGTGATACCCTACACAGTAGAGAGTTTTTGTCCCAGAATTGTTAATTTTCCATTTCTAGCATATTAATTCCTTAAGCATGTATAATTAAAGTGTTTAAACTGCTTAAAGTCACATTCTTTACTTGAGTCTTGAGTAGAATACTTTTCTCATTCTGTTGTTCTCCAGAGGATTTAGAAGGCTTCTATGAATTCTCAATCTGGGATACAAATTTAAGAAACACTATCCCCAACCTGATAGTACTAGATGAACCTGCTTCAAATAGGTGCATAACCTTAATCCACAATATAAATGCTAAATTGTACCATTTTCTTTCCATTTGTTCTATTATGAATTAATGTTATTAGCACAATATTGAATGTTATTAACACAATACATAATATTAAAGATCCATTTTACAATCTTATGAAAGTACATGTAATCATACTACTCAATATCTATAAAACAAAAAGTATTACTAGCATTTTTATTGGTTTACGTGTGCCTTAACTGGAAGAAATGTACAACTGAACTTTTTTTTTCAGCTTAGATATGGTAGGGAAAGCTTCAACTGTTGTATCCCTTAAGGATGTAGCAACTTTGCATAAAAACTGATTACCATATGATAAAACACCAATATAATTAAATGTTATTGGTTTATGTGAGAGATGACTATATATTGATACTAATTTTGATTATATTAGCTTAATTATTATCTTATCTCTTCAAGAATTGTGAGAACTGCTCCTGAGAATTCTTTGTAAGACATCCAAGTCTCCCTCAATGATTTGTAGTTTCTGGGAGAAATGATGAATTGCTTCTGATATTTAGTGAAAGTTTATTGTTCATTTCTGAAACTGGTGGTTTCTTCAATTTACCAATCAAGAAATTTTACATAAAGATGCCTTGCATATAAAATACTAATGTTCCGAAGCTTAACTGACATGAAATCGGCTAGATCAAACTTATCTTCTTTCTTAAATTTTGGAATAGTTATTGAACCACCAGATATTTGAGAAAAGACTCATTATAGGTAAACAAACAATAGGCAATACAGATCTTTGGTTAGTTCTGCAGGGATCAAATTCTCTATGTAGCTTGGTTATGCTATAAGCCTGAATATCTTACAGGTGGACTTGGGAACAATCAATAACTAAGTCAAATACATTCAAATACATTCAGCTGAAAGAAATGTTCACTAAATAGAGCCTGGAATTGCTCTATCAGACAAGGTTAGCATCCATAGCTTCTATACAGTCTGCATGTGCAGTCTCAGGAGATCAATCACAAGCAGGGGTGAGATTCAAATTTCTTAACAACTGGTTCTGGCCTAATTTGTGGGTGTGGCTTGGTGGTCATGTGACTGGCTAGGTGTAGCTTGCTGACTTGCTGGGCGTGGCTTGTATGTAAATATAAATATGTAAATATTGATTTTTTAATTTTTTTTAAAAAGCAACTTTTACCCAAAATGAGGCAAAGCAGGCAGGCAGATTGAGTTGCTCACAGAATCACTGATTCACTGAGAAATCTACCATTCTGCAATCTGCTATCTGAGTCTGCACTGAAAAATAGAAGCTTCAGTCCTAAGGAAGATTTAGCTTTGCTTTTAGATTAGCTAGAAACCAAGAAATCCAACGATTTCCTGCTTTCTAGGTAATCGAAATCTCCTGGAACAGCAGAACATCTGATGGTCAGGGGGAAAAATGAAAAATAGCAACTTACTAAATGCAGGCAAGTTGGATGGCGCGCATGCCATAAGGAGTGAGTGGGAGGGGACGGGCCAGCCAGGGAACAATTTCCCGGTTCTCCAAACTGCGCAGAATTATAACGGCCAGTTTATAGAACTGGTTTGATCAGGTAGAATCCCACCCCTGGCCACAAGACATCTTGAACTAGCTTTTTCCACTTAACCATTTTGTGTGTCATGTTTTTTTCTCAAATAGGGACTCAATACTGTTGCTTCAAGGTAAATTCAGTACCCTCCAAACAGTATCCATCATTATTTTTAATGATACCTACAGTTTTAGCTTTGATATAGTTATCACATAGATTAAACTTGGATCTAAATGCAATTCACTATTAAATCCTGGATAATATTAATCAGTTCAGAAGGTTATTTTCCTATGTCTCTTGTATCTCAAATGAATTATCTAAACCAAGAGGCATTTGCAAAGGCTGTTTGAATCTCCTTCAAACTCTTATTTGTGCATTCCTATCCAAGATAATTTCATCTGGGTAATTCTCAGGCCAGTAGATCCAAGTATTATTGATAAATTTTGCTAAACTAGAAAAAATATCACTATCAGACTGAAAATCAATTTTAAATTCAATTATTTTGTTTAATAGCATATCATTATTGTAAAGTTCATTTCCATTTGGAATTCTATTTGAAACACTTAAAATTCAGAGATCGAATTTTGCCATAATTAAATCTGTCTATGAGATGTTAACTTCCACAAGGATGTAAGACCGATTTCAGAAATAAAACAGAAGATCTGGGTGCCAACTTACAGAAAGATGTGCTTTTTTTCTCCTATTATTGTGAAGGTGGTCTATGTGATAAACAGTTTATTCAACTAATAATGTCATGTCTATTCTACACAGAATGTTTTTGTTCACTAAATTGAACATCCTGCTGTCTAGGGTCCTAAAAGCATAATGCAAAGTATAAAAATCTAATTAAAATTTTATTGAAACAATATAATAATACTGAGCAAAATGGAGTTGTAGGGACAATTTAAACAGTTTCAGCAGTGACAAATCCAATCATTATTCTTCATATTACATAATTGATGTATGTGAACTGTTAGAGAATATATTTCTCGAAAGTTTGGTATTCCAGAAAGAAAAATAATAATAATAAAACAACCAGAAAATACATTGTATTTTAATGTGGCTAAAATGTAAGGAGCAGAACAAATATGTTTCTTTGTAATATACATTAATTATTGGTTTGTATTACATGCAGTAAATTTTCTGCAGCACAATAAAGGGGAAAGATAAGTGACAATTGCCATTTTTACAGAGCTGAAGTTATACTCTTTGCGTATCTGTTAGCAATCACAGAAAATCAAAATATGAATTATCTAAAGGTCCATCGTAAGTGGCTAATTTTTTTTCAGCATACATAGATTCAGCAAAATAAATGCATGTGATGTATGTCTTTTTGTGTTTCTTAAACTGCAGATCTTCAAAGACGTGCTTTGTTTTGATGGCAATTAGAACAAACACCTCTGCAAGGCAAATGGAACCCTGGTTCACTTGGCAACAGCAGTTCAAGCCAACAGCTAAAGGCAGGATAGATTGACTGAGATGCTATGTCTGTCTTGACTTTTCATAGAGCCAAATTGCCCCTATTCTAAACTGCCCTATTTTCTATACTCAAAAAGCAATGTCATAACAGAGGAGAAAGAAATGTGGTGATTGATCCAGGAATATCTTCATGTAAATCTACTATCCACAATAAAATACAAATGTTTCAGGTAGTCTTAATATAACTACAGGTGTCCTGTGAAATGTTGTACTTGAGTGATTAACTGGTAAATGTACACCATATAACTTCAATTAGCTAAAGCAGCCCAGCAGAAATATCGGTAAAGTTATTTCTTCCTTGCCTAAAGTTTTACTTCTTCAGTTAATTTTTATTCCTTTATCATACTTATATAGGGAAAGGTCAATTTAGAGATTTTGTAGAACCTGCAGACAGGATCTTTTCATTTTGTGGATCATATTAATAATGTCAAACCTTCATAAAATTCCATGTTCCTTTTGGTTCCACTTGAAAAACTCTTCTTTTCATTCTTGCTTTCAGCAGTTTCCTGGCAAATTTGTGCCATTTTAATTGTGCTCACATGACTGTGAGCACAAATCTGAACACCCACCAAGATATAATTTATTGAAATAAACCTCAGTCAGCTAAATTACTAAACTGTAAACAATGGTTTCCAAAGAGCAATGGCTGGCTTCACAGAACATAGTAAACTACAAACCTAGAAACCACATAGTGGCTTAGCACATTAAATTAATCAAATTCCAGAAATAACCAAATTGCAGGTGAATGACACAGTCAGATTAAGCTTAAAAAGCGATGTGGGCTGGGGGATTTGTTGCCATATGTAAAGTTGTCCTTGCCCTGGTTTTAAAATCCATCCCCCTACTATTCACTGGATATACATCTTGCTGACATAGACTGAAGCTGTTCCAATGCATTTAGTAGTGGTTTCTTTGGGAAAGTGCTTGTAATAGTCTGTCAGAACTTCCTTGAGAGATAGGAGGAAGAGGAGTCACAGACTAGGCAACATTCAGATAAATGCAGCTTAACCTTTTCTTGATTTTCTGTGGGTTAAGCTGCATTTATCTGACTGTTGCCTGGTCTGTGATTCCTCTTCCTCCTATCTCTCAAGGAAATTCTGACAGACTATTACAAGCACTCACTGAGATCACTATTTCTGTGGGTCAAAAAATATCTTCCCTAGTTTCTTGAACCAAAAGAGCAACTGGGAGAAAGCTACTTTCAGATTCAGTTACTGCTCCCTTACAATAGGGGTGTCAAACTCAATTTCATTCAGGACTGTGGTCGACCTTGGGGGACCTGGAGGGGTGTGGCCCACTGGATGAGTGTGACAGCTTGATGCCAGTCCCCAAACTGCTGGCATGTTTCCTCTTTGCATTGGGTAGACTGGGCTAAAGCCACGCTGGCCCAATGTTTCCTCTTTGCATGCGCACCAGCCAGAATTGGGTAGATCAGGCCAGCCCCTTACATTTTCCAGGATGCCACCCTGGGCCAGATGTGGCCCACAGACCTTGTGCTTGGCATCCCTGCCTTACAACAAAGGTAGTGTATACAAACAAACAAACCTCATCAGTTGTGCCTCTTAATTACCTTGAAGAGATTAAAGTCTTCCTACACTAACATTCCACTGTGTATGGAAAACCAGTAGGGAGAAGCCAGCTGCAATTCAATAGTTGCAGGATCTCTTCTTTCGGGTTTACTGGAGAAGATTCTGTGGCTATAAAAAAAACCTTGGACACCACCCCTCTCTCTGTCTCTCTCTCTCTCTCTCTCACACACACACACACACACACAAAGTTATTGTGCTTCATTTATGGATATACTGACTATGTAGAAGAAAAATTACTCCATGAGCTCAATATGCCCATTGGAAAGCTCTTTCATCATTCTGTGTTAGAGAAAGTTATTTCTCAAATCAATTCCCTGATTCTTTCATTGCCCAGCATATCTCAAATCGGGGGGACGGGACCATATTCTCTATATGTTTTTCCTATAGACTCTTCATTCCCAAAGGGTTAACATCCACTCAGCCCTACTTAGTATTCATAAATAAACTTCGCTATTTCCCAAATCCTTTGGAATTTGATTACACATTTTCCAGTTCATAGAATCACAGCCTTATAAAATAACCATTGACATCTCAACTCCATTGACAGTTCAATGAAAAAAAATTTCTCCCAACTATAGATTCCTCATTAGTGGCTCTATTATATATGATATTTTCCAGGATGTGCTTTTATTATATTTTTACAGATAATTGTTTTAATTAGTTTTGTTTTAATAGCAGTTTTATTGTATGCCACCCAGAGTTGCTTTGGAATTGCACTCAGAGCACCTTTTATTATTAATACTGTCTTTGTTTTTTGTTTTTTGTTTGCCATATTCATTCTATTTCTATTTACGTTTATTTTTCCCCAGTTCTTTTTCTTTTGTTCCACTGCTTCCTTTGTCTTTCATATTGATAATTGTTAAATCTGAGGTGTTTTCTTACATGAAAAATCCCATTTGTTTACAAGATTGTAAGAATCAGAAAGATGGAATCATTTCCTATTTGGAAGCAGTCATACTTCTGTTAGGAACACTTAGAACAGAATTCTGTGTGTGCTCACCAACAATCAATCTCACACCTTTTCACATTTCATGATACAATTCAATTCATTTTGCCTAATATGAATCTATTGTCATTATCATTTGTAAATCATGGCTTACCACTTGGTTTTATGCGTAAACCCATCTAGGTGTGATTTATTCAATAAATCATAATTCAGCAAATCATATTATGGCACAATGTATCAAACTAGCCACAATATATAGTGTAATTTACGTTTAGAATAATTAATGTATTTTGGTTATAATACAGTGGTGGGTTTCAAATAATTTCACCATTGGTTCACCAAAAATGTGAGCGTACATGCGCGCAGGGTTTTTGTGCATGCGTGCATGCATGGCTTCTGTGTATGCATGTGCGAGAGGCTCCAGGCAAGGCCAGAGTGTGGGAATGGCATGATCCTCGACCAGTCCGAGACAAGCAGCAAGCGGGTGGAGGCTCTGGGGCACCCGCTTGTGCATGGTGCATACCCGGGCCCCAACCTGAGGCGAGCAGCAGCATACTTATCTTTGGTGAGCAGAGCGGGCAAGGTGCAGAGGTGAGGCGCGGAGATTAGCTGGGTCACGTGGCAAAAGCAAGATATATAGGGCGGGTGGTGTAGGCAGGGCCAGCCGGTGGTGTAATTTGCCAGTTCTCCAAACTGCACAGAATCACTACTATTGGTTCAGTAGAACCTGTCAGTACCGGCTGAATACCACCTCTGCTATAATATTTCAATTCTTGCAACCATTTTTAGGCCAGCATACAAAGGATTTATCTAATAAGCAAAGATATGTAGAAAATGGTAATCTTCATATATTTTATTAAGTTCAGTGACAATTTCCATTTCATATTATATACAGCTTTCCTAGTATAGAAATACTCCATACTACCATTGTAAAAAATCAAAGAGTTTATCTAGATGTGCAGATCAAACTAGAGGTTTTAAAATCCTATTGTCATCAGTGTTTGCTTCATTTAGTCCATATTGATGGTATTGCCATCTTTATTCCAGGAATAAATCCCTTTTTAGAACAGCTTTTGACATTTCAACTACTAGAGCAAAAAATGCTAATCGGATAGTGGAATATACAACAGTAAATGTCAGATGAGTGCTTCATAATGATAACCATACATAACCGTAGAAATGCTTGAAAGAAAATAATTAAAAACCATGTTGAAATTATGTTTTTGCTTAATTTTTCAGTGCAAATACAGGCAGTGTATATTTTATAATATTTAACATTGGTTTTTCAAATTTTAACTCTTATTGTTGTTAATATTACTCTGCCAGTTTGCCCAATTTTCCGAAAATATAAACAAAGGAAATGTTCTGAGCAATCACTGATACAATATATCACATATCCCGAGGAATGAATACTGAAATACACTAAATGTAGTTGCTGTAAATGAAATTGTGTGACTCATTTCCCTACACAAATAAGATACATATATTTGCCTTCTAACTTTATTTTGGAATGAGCTAATTCTTCTGTTTCCAAGAAAACAAAATTGATATCAAGAACAAGGGGACCAAAAATGCCATCCTATTTAAACATTTAGTCATGGTGTTCTTTGCTGGTCAGTGTTTGCAGCATTTCAGGAATGTAGCTGTTGGAGATACCTTCACCGTTTTTCATTGTCACTTGTCAGCTAACTAAGGCTAGAGGTCTCACTATCTTAAACCAGAAATTTATCCACAGGCTGGATTTCCTCAGCATATTTATCCCAAACAAATAAACCAGATTTTTGGCTTTGTTCAATGTGTGAACTCAGCTACATAGCCTTGGCTGTTAGCTTATTATGGAGTAATTCGATGTGATTTTGTTAGCTTGGCATGGAATGATTGAAACAGTGGTAATAATGAATAGCAATTGAGTTCAGAAATATGAATTCAGCTGTTTTGACATACGCAGAGCTTTGCAATGTTTCCATGCTGCTCCAAGTCTGTTTTCCCTAAAGCTGGCTTTGCTGAATCCTATCTTTCTATCAGCTGACCACACAGTGGGAGCTATGAAAAGCAGGAACCAACCAGTGCTCTGCCATTACCCATTTTCACATCTGAATTGATGGGGCATTATTTGTTTTTTGTTTTTTCCTACACAACAGGAGGGTATTAGCTCTGCTGAAGCTGACAAATTGTCCATTTATTCTTTTGCGATAATCAAACTGTTTCCTACTGATCTTTATAGTTGCAGAAAAGAAATTACTCCGTTCTTCAGAAGACTCCTTAGAATGGCTCACATGAATTCCAAGGGACTGTGGGAGGATTTTCCAGCTTGTATAATAGGTGGTCGCAAGTGGTGTCCAGTCATCCTGAGAAATGTAAGAAGGACATAGGCTGCTCAAACAATCACTCCTGAGCATCTTTTCCCACTTTAAATTGTGCAGTTTCTTTTGATTATGCACCAGTTATAAACAGGATAACCCAAAGAGGTGGAAGAACATTCAACTTCAATCTTGGAGGAAAACATTAGAAAGAGTTCATTACTTAGGCTACTTTGTTACAGTGATAAAAAGAGAAACACTTTCTTTTGGTATTATTACTTCCTTTCAGTTATCTTACAGTGATGTCCAGATTGTCTTCTTTCAAGAAGGAGATCAACATACCATCTCTCAAAGATACATTTTATCTCTCCCCCAACTCAACTGGTTGGAGACTTACACTAGCCAGGAAGGGCAAATGTCCAGAATGCAACATCACCATTCTAGCACTGATGAAGTTACTACTTTGGATGATAAAATGTCTGCAAGAATAAAAACAAACTCAGAGAATACCAAGGACTCCTCATTTCAATCTTGAACTACACATATTCTCTTTTATTGGTTCAGATAATACTGGATTAAATCCTGTCTGGATTATAGTTCAGTATATTGTATGAAGCCTCAGGCTGCAAGATTTAGAATACAAAAATCTGAGAGACCACAACACTGACAATAAATAAATTATAAAGCACTAACTCTTTTTTATCACTTGGTAGCTGTGAGAGGTTGTGAAACGTTTGCCACACAGATCTGGCATCCCTAATGAATCCAGCTATTGTAATGGTACTTTAGAATGCTGCATGAGCCAGGTTTCACTGTGTTTTTACACTGAGCCTTTCTACTAATAGTAAAATATTTGGGTGAAGGCAGCTTATCCTTTTTTCCCTAATCTTTCTAAGATCTGAAATTGAATTTATTATTGTACTTTCAAATTGTAGTTTCTTCCTACACATTGAGCTACAATGGCCATAGTGGTTCATGGATTAGCAGGAAGGACTGGTGGGAGAAACCTATTCTGATACGTTAAATTCAAAGTTAGATGTGCAGCAATTCATCAAGTATCATAATTTTCCATCCTCTTGTGCTGACTATGAACAATACTGCTCACCTAATATTCTTCTAAAAAGTCACATATATTTTGTCAATTGCTTTGGTTCTCCAGTGAGACTTTTAAAAAAATGTATTTTCATTATTTCTACTTTTTCTTGAGCACCAACTTTTTTCTGTATCTGTTGCTGTTTTAAAACAGGGCTGCCTTTTCTTGTTTGTACAAATACTATTCCACAAAGCTGCTCTGCAATTCAGATGCTGACAGGCTATAAAAACCATTTAGGCAACCCCTATTTGGTGACAGATGACTAGGACAGCATAAATCTTCAACCAATCCCAAGGGACCACCCTCTCTGTCTCTTTCCCCCACCTTCTTTTTCAGAGTTCACTGAATTTCAGCAATTGTGGCTGAAGGTATTGCTTGATGTTTTATCAGCTCTGGGCTTATTTGTATTGACAAGACAATAAAAATTCTTGTCTATCACTGTCACCTTTAGCACTTCACTTGACTCCAGAAAAATTTAATGGAGCAATCAGATAATGATGAAAAGGAAAGGAGTGCTGACATAATAGTCTGCAAATACTGGCTTTAGTTGCTCACCATTTTTGAAGTTGTCTATATGTAAAAAGACGTGTGCTTTTTCTATTTATGCATTTCTTCTGTTCTAATGCCATACTGTTCTCATCTCAATAAGTTAATAGGTCATATTTTTAAAAAATCCTCTATAATAAAAGCAGACCTTCTTTTTCAGTGTAACTTCCTATTTAGCTAAATTCACTCTCTATGTCTAACAAATCTTAGAGAAAACCTGATATGTATAAAACATTTATAAAAAATTGATCATACCTAATAGCCAAGATGCACTAACTATTTATATATTGTAATGGAGTGTTCTGAAAGTGGGCAGAGATTGCTGGCATTCTGAATAAAGGTAATCCACACAGTAGCATTTTGTTGCCGTTTTCTCTTGTAATGATTGAACATAGCACTGAAATGTAAAATGTAACAATAGTGAAATGTCAATGTCAGCACAGAAGAGAAGGATAACCCATACAATAAATTATGTTATTTAAATTAATATACTCTTTCCCAGATCAAAGAAAAAATGAATGGAAACTAACAAAGGAGAAAAGCAACTTAGAAGTAAGGAGAAATTTCCTAAGGGTGAGAGAAATCAACCAATGGAACAGCTTGCCATCAGAAGTTGTGGATGCTCCATTACTGTAGGCTTTCTAAAAGAGACTGTTCTATATTCTATGTTATAGTCCTTGAGAGAGTGCTCAGAGGACACAGAATTTTGATGGTGTTCTTCTTCACTACAGCAAGAGAATTCTCATGTGAAGAAATGTTGCATTCACACAATTTTTCTGAAGTAGATCTGCCACTGCTTCTCTCACCACTAGGTTTTTAATAATTGAGCAAAAAAAAAAAAACCAGTTTAAAGAATGGAGAAATGAAAGGAATTTTACTTCATTTAGATCAGCCTCAAAGGACAGGTCACAAAGGCACCCAGCAGAATCAAGTAAAATATAGTGGTTTCTGCAACATACAAATTAGGTTTATACAATATATTAAGATGAAATGCAATAGTTCAGGGTAACATTGTGATAGATGATTCTATTTATTGATCTGCCACACATGTTTATAAGAGATTGGATGCACACAACATACTCACCATAATCTTGCCCATTTTAGTCATATTCAATCCAGTGCAAATTGTTCTTCAGATTAGCTAGGATTGTTCAGACCTCAATTTATACCCCTAACCAGTTCACAGTATTAAAATAAAATAAAACAAAGCAAAAAAAATTCTCAAAATAAACAATTACATATGTTAATAAAAGTAAATTTATACCAGCAATATGTAATCATCTCAAATAGAAATGGGATATTATTTCAAAATGCTCTCATTTCCCATTCACTGACTTTTTGTTTTTGTAGACAACTGAAACTCACATAAATTGGTCTCCCACCCATCAAAAGATACGTTGTTACGCCAATAAATTTTGGCAAAATGCAGGCACTTAGTATGCTTTCATGTGCTCTTTTCTGTATCAATTTATCCCAGGGTAATTCAACTGAGGATTTAAAAACTCTTCTGCATTTTGAAGCCAAGTTTATTCTCCTTCATTTCCTTTCACACTTTAAGGGATTATTCAGACAACACTTATTTCATGGATGAGGAACAGTATTTTAGCTACATAAGGAACTTTTACACCCAGAATTACTGACACTCCTTTGGCTTCTTTTGAATTTCCTTTTATCTATAGAAGAAACTTCAGAATAATATTGCCAGTGATCACTGCTGAAGAGATAGTCTGCATTCTTACTGTTGCTGAGCCCTAATCCTAGCAAAAATCACATCTTCATACCAGAAGTGTCATTAATTTATCTTTATCATTTATTTAAACTACCTATATTTTTAACGCACTGTCCTTTTAAAATATCAAAACAATATGTAGGAAGCTTAATTATTAAATGCATCACAATATAATGCAATAAAATTATAGAACTTGAACAACACGATTTCAAAAGCATAAAGCAAGCAGCCTGAGCAAGCAAATAAATTTTAATCTGCATTAATTACAACTGCATTAGTACCAAGCAGTTTTAGTGAGGAAAAATATTCCAGAGATCGGTTCCCACTGTAAAACAAATCCATAGCTAGTTATTACATGACACACTTTCTTAGGAAAGAAATGAGTGATGTTATGAAAGGAGACATGTTTCCAAGGTGTTTGTCACATTAAAAGCAACTATTAAAACATTGAGGTGCTTGGAAAAGTAGCTATAGAAACATCTTTGCACCTTTGCTGTTTGCAACTTTTATCCTATTACCTGGTAGAAACATTAGGAATAGAGATTTAGCATGTAAGATTTTCTGCGATAAAAAGCTTCGCTATGGCAGAGAGGCTGGATCAAAAAAAATCCAAGAGGACAATGCTTTTACTGAAACTAAAACAAGACTTCTATGCTTCATAGAAAACGTGCCAGAAGGAGTTGGCCATTTGTGCTGTAGCTACTGGAATGCACAGAGGTAACACTTCTCCTTTCTTAGCCCTGGTAGCAATACCAGCAATGTTGCCATCAATTGAGATCTCCAGAAACCACAGAGCTTAGGCACACATCACCTCAATAGCAATAGCACCTAGACTTATATACTGCTCCTTAGTGCTTTACACAGCGGTGGGATCAAAATTTTTTACTACTGGTTCTGTGGGTATGGCTTGGTGGGTGTGGCAAGGGAAGGATACTGTAAAATCTCCAGGCAGAGATTGTATTTGCCGGTTCTCCGAACTACTCAAAATTTCCGCTACTGGTTCTCCAGAACTGGTCAGAACTTGCTGAATACCACCTCTGGCTTTATAACACTGTCTGGGCAGTTTATAATGTCAGCATTTTGGCCCAAACAATCTGGATCCTCATTTTACTGACCTCAGAAGGATGGAAGGCTGAGCCACCAATGGACCTAAACCTAAGAGTAGGGGCAGAAGCAGGCCCCTATTCCTGCTTTGATGCCCTCATTTGCTATGCAAGTTAGAACAACTGCTTAGAGGCAGCCATTTTCCACTTTGTTTATTATTTAAGGACATCATTTTGGATGTGGATAATAGCAATTGGGCTTGCTTTTTCAATCTCCATTCCCAGGAAGAATAGAATATTTCCTTCCACCCTTTTATCACATTATGAAGACAAAAATCTGAGACATAGAGACTCTCTTTTAGCATGCAACTTACTTCATAAACTTTCCTTTGCTGTAGGTTCTTAAGTATTTATTTCTAGATATTCTTAATGAGCTTGTTTCCATTAATACATGCATGACCCCACTCAATGAAATGAAAGATGTAAGCCAGGGTTACCTCAAACATTTCACTGACAGAAGAAAAAGGAAACAGAATAGCAGATAGACACCACATTGTGTAATATGTTCCTGTATGGAGATACCAATTAAAATTGTAGCACCTACACTGTATACTACTGTACACTTTAAATAAAGCTCAAGAATAGAGTCATGTACAAACTTTATGCTTCCCAAACAGTATTATACAAAAATGTTTTTCCCCAGTCTTTATTTTGGTCACAAAAGAGCATACAATAACATGTATAAAAGTTACTGTTATTTCAGAAAAATCTATAAAAGATATCTAAAACTTAGTGTTATCAACACAATTATTTTTTTAAAAAAATATAAACTTTTGTAAACTATTACTACTACTATTATATAAGGGTATATAATATAACTATAATATAATATAACTATTATATAAGGGTATATAATAATTTTAATATATATGCAAAGATGTTGAAAATACTAGTATTGTTTCTGATATGCTAGGAATGAACTCCAGTATTTATATATTCAGGACTGTACATCATATATTCTAAGGTTAGATCTTTGCTTGGGTTCACAAAAATCAGGCAATCCTGCTCCTAAGAAGCAACTACTGGTAGTAAAATTACTCATTCCAATCATAGAAAAAGGGCTACTGACTTGAATCAGAATGCAATGATAACTATGCATATTATGACAATATTGATAAAGAAGGTACACATAGTACTCATCTAATTTTAACAATCGTGTCACATTTAACAATTCTTACATTTCCTGGGTAGCCTGTAGATAACATGAACAACATGCAAATTCTCTACTTCCTATTGTAATTATTACAGAAGTAAGGAGCATTTTTATCAAATGGCACACTCTTCTCAGATGCTGTTTTTGTGGGTTATCAGAATGTATGGTAAATAATATATCAATAATAATATTTACCATAATAATATGGTAATTAATATCTCACATGTATCTCTTTTCATCACAATGAGAGCTGTGTTTCATATTCAAATCTGCCAGTTAGCTCATTCAAATGTTCTGTAAAATTCTGTATAATCCCCTTAGCAGAGGTTCAACCCCACACTATTACTCTGCAGAATCCTTAGTACATAAGGGATTGTCTACTTTCCCTTAACATCTGTGCACACAACACTTTCAGCTAATAAACCATCATGGGTTCTTATCTAATTTGTTTCTCACCAGCAAGATTCCAGAAAGAAACAGTGCATGACATACATTCCCTCAAAGCACATACATTAAGCAATGTTAGTGTTTTATTTTAGTTTATTTATAACTTTAAGGTGAAAACAATACCTATACAATATTAGTCTATTATTCCCTCTTTACAGGAGGAAGACTAGGATGAGATAAATGAAATAATTGCCTTGATTGGCTGGCAGTGTCCAATTAAGATTTAATTAGGAGCACAGGGAATCCTAAATGGATTGCCTAAGGTAGTGCTGATGGAATTTGTTTTAGGATGATGCCTTGATAAAATATAATATGACTCATTTCTGTTCCTAATCCTAAATTTTTCCTTTCTCCCTCTTCTGTTTTATTTGGGTTCATTGGATCTCAATTTGCAGTGACATCTGTTCATAAAAGCAATGTGGCATATCTGGGAAAACATGCCTAGTTCTTCCCATGTGAATCTCATGCTACATTTCTGCATCAGCAGAAATATATGTTATTTATCTTAATACCTCCAGAGGGCAATATCTTTAGATGCTATTGTTGCTAGAGCCAGCATTAAAAAAAAAGAAAAAGAAAAGGCAACAAATTCAAATAGGTTCAATAAATTCAAGGTTGACTCAGCCTTCCATCCTCTTGGGGTAGGTAAATTGAGGACCCAAGATTGTTGGGGGCAATTAGCTGACCTTGTAAAAATGCCGCTTAGTAATAAGCAGGCATATACAATGGAATGAAGGCTATTGCTGAGCACATTGGGTTGTGCTCCAAAAATTGTAAGCCACCCTGAGTCTTCGGAGAAGGGCGGCATATAAATGTAATTTAAAAAAATAAATAAATAAATAAAGCTTACTTGCATGTTTTGCTTATTTTTAAAAGGAAGGTGCTGCTGGACGCCACAAATTCAAAGTATCTTGCTAATGAATTCTATCATAAAAAGCCAGAATAATATTTTTTTTTAAATTGGGTAATTGGGGAAAGGGATAGGAGAAGACTTCTTGGTTTCTTTTAATGTCTGTAATACTGTTGTTTTGCAATTAACTTTCATTAATAGAGAAAAACCTAGTGAAAGGAAACAGTTAAGCAGCCTGAATTTGGATAGTTCTTTTTAAAAATTAAAAAAACATGGTTTGCTTTTCTTCTTAAAAAATAGTACTCTGTGAGTAATATTAGATGTGCATTTGTAATATCAGATGTGTGTTTGTTATAATATCAGGAAAATCTCTCCCCACCTCTCATATGCATGTGAAAGACAGGAAAAAAGAGACAATGTCTTGGTTACTGCCAAAGTCAATATTTTCAATATCTCTTTCCTTTATCCATACATTTTATCACTAGTTCGGAAACCCTCCAAACAATATATTACTTATTTCAACAACTTTCTGGTTGTTGATCTATCTACACAAACATGGCAGACTTACAAGTATAGAAGTCTAGGAAGCTGCCTTCTGCTTCCTCTAGTCTAGTTCAAACTTGTTTGATTGGCTTATTGCTTCTCCAAGTCTTCAGAATAAATTTCTACCAACCTACCCGGTAATGCCAGAAATAAATCTGGGACCCTTTGCATATAAACTATGCCTTTTACTCCTGAAATATGTCCCCCTGCAAAAAAAAAATCTTGGATTTTGAGCATGCACCATAATATCAGGCTTAACCCATATTGAGTGGATAATGATTCAGAGTGATTATATGACTAGAAACCAGACAAATCCACTGTCCTAATGCATGGTGGATACACTGGGCCAATGAAAACTGATTTCTTCCCAACTTAAAGGACTAGTACTTAGTCCTTTAAAACAATTTTAAAAAATATTCCCATAGTGTTTTGCTTCTCTTGCAAATTAAAAATCCTGAGACTTATATCTATTAGCTATTAACTTGATCAATTTTATCAACTCTATTAATTCTATGACTATTGACAGATAATGAAATTTGGTGTCTAGCACCAAGGGCTTCCATTTCTATCTTCTAAAATATGGGAAGAACTTGCAATGGGCACCTCTATTAAGGCTACTTAACTACGAAGGCCAAATTTAACTGAGCTATTTAAATGTGAACATTGTTCCCCTTAATGTTCAAAATGTGTGCTTTGAAGTGAATATATTTCTGAAGAACTTGTCTCCTGAGTTTTGACAACTTCAGATTTTTTTTTTAAAGTATTTCAGATGCTTTTATGGAAAAATTCAATGCTGGGGTATTTCAAACTTACTGTTTATATATTCACATTTAGAAAGTATGTTAAATAATTTTTCTTTAACACATAAAATTTTAATTAAAAGCAACATCTATTGGAAGTAACAATCAGAGATTAGTAGTCAATGGCCATTTACCTCATATGGCCTTCCATCCCATGATTATCCATTCTGTATTTACAGAATTATGTACCATATATATTCTGCATGAGATAATAATATTTTCAATATTTATCATTTATATTTGAACATATTTAGACATTGATAACTCATTTGCATTCCAAGTCTTACATAATCTTTCTGTAAATACTGAATTCCTGACTTTTTTTCTGGTGTGATTTTGTTATTCATAAATTCTAAATTAGTTTGCATTGAAAACTTATTGTTTCAGTTTTTATGTTTTTTCTGGATGCTTCTGTTGGATTTATGGGCTTATAATTATAAACTATGGGGAAATACCAATCCCTTTAGCAAGGGATGATGGGATCTGCCTTTGGCTATTCCCCCTCCTGCCTCTGCTTCCTGGACTCAGAAGATCTCAAGGTACAAGACATCCAGAAACAAACATAAAGATATAGCAAGCAACCATTAGGGATTTTAAGCACCACATATCAAGAAGATACTTTAACTAGCCCCTAATAAAATAATAGAATACTATCAAGTACACAAAACAAGTGGAAGAAGATACAAATACACAAGATGGATAAAAGATAGAGACAAACGTATTTTTCTCATATTACTACATTGCATGAAAATACATGCATAGGAACAATAATAGAATAGCATATGAATTGATTTTTTTTTTTTGCATCCAATTTGATTCATGACTCGGGAACTCAGAATCTTACTAATTAACACCAACTATTATATTCTGGAAGAACAAATCACATACCTAATGACAGAATGTATGGAATTAATTAAATTAACAAATGCCAGGATAAAATGGCCAGGCTAAGGTGTATTCCCAAATTCTTTTTTGAGTATTAAATTTCACAATCATCACGCCGTATGAAAATTGAACTGCTGCAATCAAAATAGCTGAAGTATATTCCAGAAAGACATAACAGAATAACAGTTGGAAGGGACTTCGGAGGACTTGTAGTCCAACCAGCTCTCAAGCATGAAACCCTATAACATTTCAGACAAATGGTTGTCCAATTTCATCTTAAAAACCTCCAATGTTGGAGCACCCACAACTTCTGGAGGCAAGTCATTCCACTGATTAATTGTTCTATCAGGAAATTCTTCTTAGTTCTAGGCTGAATAATGGAATCACAAAGCAAAGCAAGTATTCTCAATTTAAGACTGATTGTTTAGAAACTGTTAAAAGTTATGATGGACTCCCCAAAAAGATACACATGACCTAATTTTGAAGTTACAAAGGCCACACAACCGCCACCTTTGGCATGATCATGTGATCACATTTCCAGTGCTTGGCAACCAGCTCACTTTTACTGTGCTTTGCAGCACCTGCACATGCAGCACATGACTGTGATTTATGACATTTTTTAGCTGACTTACTTTGGGTTTCTGACAAAAACACCCATTGGGTATAATGGATTTTTTGTAATGATTGGCATTTACTTAATGGCAAAAAAGTCATAAAATTGAATCTAGCCACATGGTTACCTGCTTAATGACTGCAATGATTTATGACCATAAATCTAGGCTCAATTACAGTTGTAAGTCAAAGACTACCTGTATCCTGGGAAAAAAACTAAAATCTAAGCTGTTCAAGTTTTGTCTACTAAAGGTTCCTCTTATTATCTCACGTTTTCTGTGGCTGTGTATTTGTTACATAAATGTTTAACCAAATAACTGTTAGGTCTTAAATTTTCAGCAATATTTCAACTACATGTCTTAATTCATAAAATTCACAACTATTTATTATTAAATATTGAAAATTATTTTCTTGCACAATGCTATTTTGTTCATCTTTCTTCCATAAACACTTCTTACAGAACATTCTGTTTTATCTTCTCTTTTGTTGCTCCATTTCTAAATTAATAAACTAATTTGCATATTTTGTATCTCCATATTTGGAGACTGGTAATGATATCCTTTATACAAGTTATGATATCAAGGATATTTCTAGATGAATACCCCAAACTATTAGATATTTCAATTGTAAACTTTGGATTTATTTCAATACATACATTGATAGTAAATATTTATACAGCTATTAACCAAGATTTTCTTTCAAAGGCTATATAAAGCTTGAGGATATGGGTAAAAATATTGAATTATGTTGAAATATTACAGTGCTTACATTTATAAGAACATATTTGAAGTCAGCAGAGACAATTGCAGTGGGAAGGGCGAGGTGTTGATTTATTCATGATGCCTTATAGTTGCTTTAATAATTATGAATATGAGAACAAAGCCATTTTTCCAGATTAAAAGAGCATAAAGAAAGCTTGTTTGGATTATAATGATCTGCTAAAAGCATTTATTTGACTCCTCATCTTTCTATAATTTACTGAGCTGCAGAATAGACATACTGTGGTGGTGTGCTGTTGTAGGCTCAATGTTGTAAATATTTCATTAATTTTAAATTTATTCACTTTTAGCTAGGTGTTTTGGTGCTCAGGAAAAAAATAATTTTTAAATCTTTATTTCTAGCTTCTAGGTGATTTTTTTTTTCCAAAAATGGATTTGATGAGCATTTCCTCTGGGATTTTAAATTAATGACACCTCTCTCTACCTTCCTTTCAGCATTCTTTTCTTGAATAGAGAAATTATAAAAAATGATAGTAGAGTCACAGAAGCCAATAATTACCATTGTTGGAAGAAGATAAGCAGGATCCAGCCCAAAATTGTCTTGGATATCTTACTGATATTGATTTTGCATTGTAAATATCTTCTATTTAAGGAGTACTGCCTCTTCTCTAAACAGGTTAATGTAATGCCTACTTTTTTCACCACCTCCATTTAACTTGAATCTATCAATGATAATGAAGAAAAATGTACCCATTCTTCTGACTGTATATTTCTCTCTCTTGTTACAGTAATTCATTTCTTTTAGGTTGTCATTGCTTCTGCTATTTTACAAGGTAATTTCTGTCTGGTCATTTTTATTCCCCCCCCCCTCTGCTCTTTTTCATTTCTCTGCAATCTTCTTGGTATACTTTGACCCATGTTGACCACAGCAGATTGCATCCAGCATAATCACTTCAGGAGCAGCAACATGTTCTACTCCTGCAAGGAAAATTATCATAACAGAAGGCTTAGCTTCAGATGAAAACAATGCAAAGCCAAGATTGTAATAACAGTTGGGTAATGGGAGGGTGGGGTGGGGAATGAGTGGAAAGGGGGAGGGGGAATATCCTAAAGCAAATGTAGACTATTTTAAGAAAATACAAGCTTGTTCTAACATGAATGGTCCTGTTACCTGTTAAATAGGCATCAATTCCCTAATACTTCTGTAGTTAAAATTAAAGGCTGCTCAGTAACATTGGAGAAGCTTAAAAATGCTGGTCCAAAGTAATTAATGCCACAAAGTTTTCACTTATTAGAAGTTTCTGGGAACTTAAAACATTTTAAGCCCAGATTGATGCTTTTAACTCTCTTGAAAATTCCTTCTAGTGGATGCTTTTAATTCTATCCCACAATTCCTTGGTTTGTTATTATTTTTCATGTTTATAGACTTGTAATAAAATGTGTGTGTTCCATTGTTTCCTTGGCAACATACACATATGCCTGTCAGATATGAATTAGATGCAGTGAATCCTACTATCACAGTGCATTGGTTTTCAGTTGCTTTCATCCTTAATTTCATAATGCTAAAGAAAAAGCAACCAGAGTTGGAAAATTAGAAGGAATTAGTCATATGGTGTGGAAAGTGTTGTTATTGTTGTTTTTCTATAATGTGTACCTATAGATTCTCTGCATACAGTATCTCCGGGGTATGCATGTATATCTTTTTAAAATCTATATGCCACCTATTTCGCTGTCATGCAACTGCTTTATTAACCGTGGAGGGGGGACATGAATTTTCATGTCCTTTGACCCTATTACCTGTCTGAAGTACTGAAAGGGTTGGGCTGTAGATTATCATGTGCCAATCTACTGTAACCAGATTGTAGTATGGAAACGAAGTGGTGGTCAAGAGAAATACTCATAATAAAGTTTTCTATAAGCAACTTTATGGAAACACAGGAATACAGGAAATATATGTCATTAATTATCATGACTGCATTAATTAGCTCTCTAGTTCTCTAGGGTTGTGGTGGCTCAGTGGCTAAGATTCTGAGCTTGTCTATCAGAAAGGTCAGCAGTTCAGCGGTTCAAATCCCTGGCACCGTGTAACAAAGTGAGCTCCCGTTACTTGTCCCAGCTTCTGCCAACCTAGCAGTTCAAAAGCATGTAAAAATGCAAGTAGAAAAATGGGGACCACTTTGTGGGAAGGTAACAGCATTCAGTGTGCCTTCGGCATTTAGTCATGCCGACCACATGACCATGGAAACATTTTCAGACAGTGCTGTCTCTTCAGCTTTGAAACAGAGATGAGCATCCCCCCCTAGAGCCGGAAATGACTAGAACATATGTGTGAGGGGAACCTTTACCTTATGGTTCTCTAAAATGAAACTACTGAAATGAATCAAAATGGTCCACAGATCTCTTACTCTTTTCCATTCTCCATCTATTGTGGTAGGTATACAGTATCTCTACAAACTCACATACTTATAGTCCTATAGGCACTTTGGACAATGCAGGCTGAAATCTGTGGATTATATAAACTCTAATTATGTCCTTAAGGATATAAATGTCAACTAGGCAACAATTATTCATAGCTAAAAGATTTTTCTTTTGGGATCTCCACGTCATTTGACCAGGCCCTGTTGAAAGATATCATTAACTAAAGGTGGGATTACTAAATCTTACTGACCAAAATATTATCTTTGCACATGCAGTTCAATTCTGTTGAAAATATTTGCAGTGAAAGCTGTTCCAGGATTTAAGACCCCTTTAACTATTTTGTCTGATCTCAGCACATCACCCCTTTCACATTGGAACCTATTAAAAGTTAGCATGCACAAACTTTTCTGGCAGATTGTCCAATTAACTCCTCAGCACCTTGATTACTTCATCAAGCAACCACTTATGCAGGTGCCACCTTTCCAAATGAGATATTCAACTCAAGTAAAAGGCGGGAAGCAGAGTTGCCCTCTTGCCCTGAGCAAATTCCAACCTAGGTAATTACATTCCTTCTAGACTCTCCTCAATCAATTTCATTTGCTGACAATGTTTCCTTGAATTTAAAATACCTTCATCTCCATCTCAATAGCGCTAGTGATGGAGAAGGATGGTGATTTTTAAAAAAATCATAATTGTTATGTTTTGATCCAAATTACTAGGTAATACTGCCCAGGAATTTTGAGCATTACAGTCTAATACATCAGGAGGACATAAGTTTGAGGATGGCTACTCCAAAAAGCTTTTTCAGACAGAAAGAATATTATGACTATATTTAAAATCTTTCTTCTTTTCATCTCTCCCCTTCCACTTTGATAGACACATTTGCAAATTATTTGGAAGAAAAGAGACTGGCAGGAGAGCAAGCCTAGTACATCTCACCTGTTCATCTATTTGGTTGCCCTGACTTCTTTCAGTCTTTGGCCTTTAAAAAAGGTTGCCTTAACTTTAATTACAGCATTTTAAAAGCATCTTACTTTTTCAGGCTGCTGGGCTAACATTACAAATCATGTACAAATTGTGTATTGCCCTAAGACATGATTATTTTATATAACAAAGACCACTTTCTGCATTGATTTTCAAAATTCCAGAAAAGCCCCAATGTCAAAGTGAACAAAATATGATCATTATTGTTTATTACAGTCACTGCTAAAATATATGGCACACAGAGAGAAGGGGAAAACAAATTACCTCAGAAATTAAGATGAAGTGAGTCAGAATTGGAATGCAAATACTAAAATACTACCAAAAAAATCTACAGCACAAAACTGTAATCATATTTTAATCTTTTACTCTGCCACCAACATTGAGTTTTATTGTTATTGTGTGTGCATAGACTTTCACTGTGTAATTGCCCAGCATTGCTCACAAAAAGCAAATTATGAAGGACTGATGCATAACCTTCTCGTGTTTCCTTACCATTTCTTTTACTGAAAAAAAAACTATATAACATCCATTTTATGAAGGAAAGAAGGGAACTGCTGGAAAAATTGTGTGGTGGCCTTAGAAAACAGAAGAAACAATTTAAGAGACTTTAAAATTATTAAGTGCCTTTCCTTTGTTTTTTTTTATTTTAGTCTCAAATGACAGCTCAAAAGATTAGGAACCTTAAATAGATAGGTTTCTGTGTACAAATTCACATAAAATCTGAAGCACTTCTTTTCATACAGTTTTTAAGGATATGCACTATCTTTTAATTTAATAGCATAGGTACTGATTGGTAAATCCCTAAATTTCTTCCTTCCTTCCTCCCTCCCTCCCTTCTTCCTTCTTCTTTCCTTCCTTCCTTCTTTCCTTCCCCATCAATAGTCTAATAGTCTAAAAGTTGCCCACTTTGCAGGCGAACAGACTTCACCAATGCTTAAAGAATCCATACTTGCCATTCTGAGATTTGCCTCTTAGGAGATTTTCTTTTAAAAAGTAGCTAGATAGTCAATAAAAAAAAAGATGGAAGATGGAGAACTGAAAGAAAGATGAATTAACCCAAACTTCCCTCTCTTCATTTATTGCCATATACCTTCTATCAGTAAGGTGAATGGTAGCTAGAAATCACTCAATAAAATAATAAAGAAATATCTGTCTCCACTCTTTTGACACAGTAAATTCCTCGGATACATCCAGGAGTATTACTTCGTGTTATTTTTCAATAACAGCTACTGTACAATCTTATACTCCTTTTAGTGCTAGGGATCACAGTAAAAGTATTATTCTGGTTCTGCCATTTGCCTCTTCTATCTTTCTTTATCTTATTTGTATTCTTGACTATGTCACCTTAAATGATTTGAAGCTCTCTTTTAGGACAATACCAGAGCTGAAGTTTATGAAATGAAAGATTGATATCACCTTCATAAAATTCAAATAAGCAATATCTTTCTTACATCCTAATATCATATCAACTGCTGCATCTTTGACTGTGCCAAATAAAAGTGGCAGAGGAGTGGATAAAAATATTTCAGCAATTTGTTCATTGAAGATAGAAATCAAGTTGTTAGTTTCTACCTTGCCGAAGGTGTTAGCTTCTTTTTCATAGTTAAACAAGAGTTCTTAATAAATTCCTGTATGATCAAAGGGAGTCAGAAACAAAACTTAAATCTCATTGGCTAAATTCTTAAATGTATCTTACAGTGTGACCATTATCATTGGCATATCAAAAACAAACAAAATAAATAATAATTCCACCATTATGGAATGATCAAAAGAAGTTGTATTACCTAAATTATTATCACAAATTACTCATATATTAGAATGCCTATGTGGATGTGTTAAGGGCTATTAAGAAAATCCATATTCAGAATTTTATAGATTTATCTTACACACAATTTTTCAAGCTAATTAACCTATGTGGTTTAAAATAATGAATTTCTTTGTGTGCTTTTATAAATAATGAAAATAAAGAAAAACATAACAGGAAGCAGTTAGCAATCCAATGACAGTTCAAAAATCTAATGTAAATGTACTGTATTGCACCTACCTAAGTTATTAGGATATGATAGAGAAGCCTTTTGGCAATGTATCCTGTATATTATGTATTGCCTCTGGAATTCAACTCTAATAAATAATTTTTTAAGAAAGTGGAAGGGAAAGAGAAAGACTCTCTAACTGTGACAATCTAAAAAATGAATTTGTGTAATCACCCTAACATGAGGGTTGGGCAAGAAAGAAATGAAGATTAGCCTTTTAATAATTAAATTTTAATCTCTGTATCAAAGACAATTGTGAGAGAACTATACAGCTTGTATAAGTTGCTTTGAGTGTGTTTTTTCCCAGCACAGCTGCATTAAGATAGCCTTGCTCATAGCAGAGGGTAGGGATGGGGGTGTAAGCAAGAAGAGTAAATTAAAAAAACTTGCACTTATCATCATACAAAATACAAAACCCTGTGCTTTAGGTACTTCCATCAGACTTTGAGCACAATTTCATATGGCTTAACTTTGCGTGGTGACATCAATTTTTCCTTTATTGACAGGCAGTCTTGTCTGGTGGGTAAAGCACAGGCTAGACGCCAGGAAAGTGTGACTTCTAGTTCCATCTTATACATGAAAGTTAGCTGGAGAACTTTGTACCGATCACTCTCTCTCAGTCCATGATGTCAGACTTGGGATACAAACCAGTTGATAAACTCCTGTTGCAACCAATAAAACAACATTTGACTGATTTAAAAAAAAAAGTGGACCTAGTACTTGTCAGAAAAAAGCTTGGGGAAAAAAATCAGCTTTTCCTTCATTGTGGTTTGCTGTAGAAGGCTACAAACAATGATTGCCCCTTCTCATTTCCCTTATGTCATAATTTCAATTACTGGGTAAGGATCAGAAGTGATGGTCAGAGTCTTGCACAACAGCTTCAACCTCTCTGAACAGTTCTCTTTTTAAAAGCAAAGGAAGGGTGTTAAAAAAATAATAACAGACTTCATTGTATTGCACTGCATTTGGTATATTTTTGTATCAGAATAGTAAGACTTTTTGGAAAGGAGGGAAGAAGACACCCTTGGAAAACCCTGTTTCTATCCACGCCATCACGGTTGCTATTTTTTGTGCAAATTTATTAAAATTAATGTGATGGTAGAAAGAAGCTTTAATTCTATTTTATTCTTTTCTAAATTGTGTAATATAAAAGAAATAAAGTCCTAAGTTTTCCCTCAAGAAAAAGAAAATGTAGAAAAATGAACCACTGCAATATTGTAGCTAGACTCATTCCTACAACATAATACTTTACTACCTTCAACCTCCTAAATTAATATATGTTGTATTCTAAATTGGCAAAAGCTGACCTATTTGTTCAACCAATGCTAAAAATCAACACCAGTCCTTATATCTCGTCATTTATAGGAAGAAAAACGAAGACTTGTTCTATCTATTGGATCTGCTTACCCCAAAGGCCTTTTATATCACTTCAGCCATTCTATCTATCAAAATATATCACTTTGCCTTCAGCTTAGCAGCTAGAGAACTGACGCAAGCACAATTGGAGAAATGCGTATTTAAAAATATATTATCCCAGTTAGTTTGTGTCTCTTTTACCCTTGGTAATAGATCTTAAATCTGACAAAATAGTAAAAGCTATTGCATTTCAGCGTCCTGCTTGGCTGCTGTTGAATAGCAGTATTTTAAAGTGTTTTTCTATTGTTTGTTTTTCAGGTTTTGTTGGCAGTTTTGCAAACTTTGCTGAATTAAACTAAAGGTAGAGAGAGAGAGAGAGAGAGAGAGAGAGAGAGAGAGAGAGAGAGAGAGAGAGAGAGAAAGATACTGTAGAAGTTGTGATATTATTGCCCAAAGTGTAAAAAAGCCAAATATTTTCAAATGCTTCAAATGCAATTGAACAATTGAGTTCAAGATAACCAGCCTGTGTTCCTATAGATTAATAGTTGAAGAAAATCAAATGCAAATACTCTTTATTTTGAATAAAGAAGTATACTCTTATTTTAAATTCAACCTTGATTGCAAAAGCAAGTTAAAGACCCACAAAGTTTCTTGTGCAGGTTAGTTTATTCACTACTTTTGTTTAATATTATTATTAAATACTTACCTGCCTTAAGTTTGGAAACACTCAATATGACTTACAACCATTTTTAAAAATGCACAAAATGAAGTTAATCAATAGTATATTCTAATCTGGAATATCAATTTACACTGTCACCTTTACAACCTTTTGAAAAGCGGGTTAACTAATGGTGCTGCATCCATGAGTACAATTTTATTAAATAGTCAGAGCATGACCTTGTAGAAAATTAATTATCAATTTTAATAAGGCCATCCAGATTAATGAATTATATTTATAGAAACAAGATCTGGCAGTAAAGAAAGCAAATGATCACAAGGAATAATGTTAAAATTCAAATTCAAAAATAGACCGTATTATTCATATTATTGATGACTAAAAGGTTCTGCTTTAAAGTGAAGAGTCTGATTTTTTTCTCAGAGACTTTAGAAAGCTTACAAATAATTTAAATTTGTAATTTAAATTTGACTTGGCTATGGACAACATTGCTTTTTACAGTTTTAAACAATGGTATAAGGGGGCTAGATTACATTGAATATTTATTTTTACAGAATTCTTAGTACTATACTACTATTTTTAATACTTGTTTGTGTTGCACATTTATAAAAATATCAGTAGAATTTATTTAATATGGATCAGTTTAATATCAGCAGAACTGATTTAATATGGATAACCTTCTATTAATACTTCCTATAGGAATAGTTACACAATTCAGCATGACCACGAATCTCCTGGCAAAATCATTATTGGATTTTTATTTTTTTAATCACCGTGCAAGTTGGGAAAAGGAATGACTGGTTTCAATCACTGAGGTTAGGTATCTCAAAAGAGTATATAATATACCAGTCATTCCCCAGAACCCAATCAATTTCCTTTGGGTATCTCCATGTGTCTCTAAACAATGCCTCTCCTTCCCGTCCTATCCCCTGTCTGCTCTTGCTATAATTAATAAGTACTACATTGTATTCATTGCATATACCTGTCAAATAGCAAATACAATCTCATACAGGAACAAGATTCCAATGAGCTTTTTGGTTGCTTTGAATTCATTTTCCAATATAACGACCATTCTTCTGTTCACACAATACAGTATGATATATTTAAAAAGTGCTTCTTTCTCTATTATACTTGCATAAATTAACACATTACCTTAAAAAAAAGCTGCTGAGAAACATGGAATCTTCCCTTAATGAGATCAGCAAGAATTGCTTCAGGATCTAGTTTACTATGATGAATGCATAGGTTTCCAGTGCCAGCTCAACACATATTTCTAAGATTGATGTACTCATTCCTTATGCTGCATATTGATTCACTGAGATGAGATGTAATAGTTCCACTCCAATTGGCATTGGTTGACCAGCCACTGGAGAGTAGTGCACCTGTTTAGATTTAGGGAGAAAAAACAAAAACTGCCAGCAAAATGAAGATAGGTCCTAATGGAGTAACAAAAGCCTGAAAAAGGGATTCCTATAAGAAAAAAGGATGAAATGGGGCAGAAAAGTTATGAAAAGGTATTTATAGTCATCTTTAGCTACACTTAAAAATTATAAAGATTTACAATTACTTTCCTTGTCTTCTGGCACCAGTGAGAAATAAACATAAATTTGAACTTAATAAATTTCAGAATTTTGGCTGTAATGTTAATCAATAAGCAATGACTGAGCTTCATTATATTCAAGGAAACTTATAATGGATGGAGCTGTTAGCAGAATGTTACCTATAATAGGAATAAATATGGTAGTTGGTTCTTATTAAAAGGTAATAATCCCCTTATTTTTGTTGAATTGGATTTAATCACAAAATATATTTATTACTTATAGTTACTGTATATATAGAGCATTATATCTTATATCTATCTATTTAGTATACATCTATCTCTATCTATCTCTGTATATTTGCTTAGTATATTCTTAACATATTAAGAAATAGATCTAATATATAATGCTCTAAGGAGAAAATTAATATAATGCTATTTTAGCATGGGTGCAAAAGTGAAATGACTATACAATAATAGCATTGGGAACAGTACTAGTCTCAGTGTTGCAAATTACAGGGTAATTGGAGATTGCAGTGTTAAAACTGCTTTATATAGTTATAAAAGATACATATTTATTTCCTTACATAAATGCATATCTAGACAGTGAATATTTCTTCTTGTTACATTAATCATAAAACACAATTTTATACATGTTCTAATAAAAGTGTTGATGTTTATGATATACATTGTGAACATTAGCGGTAACTATGCTGTGAGAAAAGTCTACATGTACTCAGTGTGCTTTTCCGGCTGGCACCCTTCCAATGTGATAGACTGAAATACATATTTTGGAAACTATAATCTAACTGAAGACCAATCAATGCTGTCTTAAAATGTGCAGATTATGAAAATATACTTTAAAAAAAGTTTTAAAAGTTTTAAAAAGAAGAATAAAAACAGAGTAGTAGGAAAAAAGAGTTAAGAACAAGTTTGGTCTAGTGGTTAAGGCACCAGGCTAGAAAGTAGAAGATTATGAGTTCTAGTCCCACCTTAGCCATGAAAACCAAATGGATGACCTTGGCCCAGATGACTCTCTCTCAGCCCAGCTCAGTCACAGGAATGTTGTTATGAGAAAAATAGGAGGAAGGTGAGTTGGGATATGTTCATTGCCTTGAGTTATTTGTAAAAAATAAAAAGGTGGGGTACAAATAAATAAATAAATGAAGAAATAAAAGAAAAATCTAATGAGCAAAAAAGAAAAAAAAAGAAAACAAATAGAAAAGGAAGGAAAAATAGAAGTGGTATCTGATCTTTACAGAGTGATATGTACATTTGTAGATTTACCTCTTTCTCTAAAGTTACAACATGACTCTGTTCTTTCTATAATGAATCCAATGTAACCATCCAAACTATATGTCATAGTTTTATTTTATTTTTCTGAATTTCCCACACAAATTTGAAATATTTTATACATTCTTCATACTTTTCTGGTGCCATATACCAATTGTAGATCATTTTTATATTTAAAAAAACCTCCTTAAGATTATATAGTGTCTAGTTTCTTCATTTTCACAGAATCATAGAATTAGAACCATAGAATTACAGGATTGGGATGAATCTTGGATCTCTTTTAGTTTAACTCCCTGCCCAGGGTAGAATTCCTTATACCTTCCTGGACAAATGGTTATCCAATCTTTTCTTGAAAACCTACAGTGATATAACATTCACAACTCCAGGAACCAAGCTGTTCCACTGTTTAATATTTCTGTCAGGAAATTCCTCCTTATTTCCAGGTTGGATTTCATTTTGACAAGCTTCCACTCATTACTTCTTGTCCTATCCTCAGGTGCTATGGAGAATAAATTTTGTAACATAGAACTGCTATGTCTACTGAAACGAATTCTGAGGATTTGCCTCATACAACACATACATATATCTTCCTGGAGTTTCATTTTAATAAAATGGGCATGGCCAGGCTGTCTGAATATGCCAACCATTCTCTATACTGGCATCTGGTTAAAACCCAGTTAATATAATGCATGTCATTATGTAACTGTGTAAATGACATGACTTATACAATTTATCTCATTTGTGGAGTGACATTATGATATGAATGATGGGTTTTTTGCCTCCTTTGTTCCCTGAAGATATCCATAATTCTCTCTTTTCCCACAAATCACTCCATATATGAAAAGCACAAAAGTACTTCCATTTCCAAGACCTAAGTAGCAAAACGAGTTAAGAAAAGTGGAGATTGGAGGAAAGAATGTGTACGGTTGCAGCTGGAAGAAAAATTAAAAGAAAACAGTAGGAAGGCTGAATGAAGATTTATTATTTAATTAGTAAACAAATAATAATGGAACCAACAAAATTGTTAACTAAACTGGGAAGGAAAAAGAATTGTCATTAACAAGGAGTCATCCAAATGAGAGCTAATTCTCAAAGATTTGCTTTGCAGTAAGAAGACATGGAGGAATTTGTATTCCATGACCATTCATCATTGAATGGTCATTGAGTACAGCATGGTCATGGATATTACATTCCACATTTTGTATTTCAATTGCACAATTATGTTTCCATAATTGGTACTATAAAATGTCTACTAAAGCTTTTGCATGATGCATGATCTGCACAGTCTTTTGTATCTGTCATCACAAACTTATTTACACAAAACTATTAGGTCTACGTCTATTAATTCTATAGCATCTTTTGAATCTTCAACATCTATCATAACATCTTTCTTGACATTATTCACAAAATTTGATATAAAAAAATCAACCTTGACTTTTCAGATAAGCCAAAATTTAAACTGAATTTATATTATATAGAAAATAGAATTTATATCCAGAATTTGAATATAAATGGAAGACACATTGCTTAAATAATATACTGTTTATAATGTGCACGATGAGGTATAACAACAGTGCTGGACAAAATGAAAAAGATTTTGTTTACACAAATAAAAAGGCAGAATAGAAATTATAAATCTGACATAGTTTATATACTTTGAAAAATTATTTATTTTTACAATTCAGCTGTGTCCGTAATCCTAATCACTTTGAAAATCTACATCATCTACAGTATTGCAAATCATTTAAATCATTGTTTTAAAAACAATACTCAAAATCCAAAATCCAATGCTTGTTGGTTTTATTTTAACTTCATTTACTAATAATTTTATTAGATTTTATTAGATATATCATGTTGGAAATATGGAATAGATATAAAGCCAAGATATTCCCAAAAACTTATGTGAATCTCAATTGTAGAACCATTTTACAGAGGCATACCACAGGCAAAGACAAAATGGTTAACATACCAGGAACTATTCGCAAATTATCAAGGGGAATACAAAATTAAATCAAGAGAGCTATCAATGGCAGTTATCAGAAAGACTTAAAATGGATACAAAGAATTATGGAACAAAATAAGTATGAATTTGAAGAACAATTGATGATGATGATGATGATGAACATGTACTTTATAAAATGCATATTTTTGTTATAATTTCAACTACAGAAAGAATAGGTTAAAGAAAGTATGATAAGTTGGGCTAAGAATTTTGGTTGTAACACACAAATCAATTGGAAAAGGTTTCATTAAAAGGGTTAAAAATTGCATTATGAACTTAAAGATAATAATTATAAAATGATGTATCTTTGGTACATTATGCCAGAGAAATTATGCAGAATGCATAAAGGCATTTCAAATATATACTGAATTGTGAACAACATGAACATATACTTTATCATGCTTGGTGAATATATAACAATGCTAACATATACATTCCAATGCATACATTTATATAGATGATTTTAAAGGTTAATATCACTTGAAGTCAGAATGTTACCTTCTATGATTGCTAGATAAATAGTTAGAAAAAAACATGGAAGATTATTTCAATATAGGATTACTGTAGCGAGATTACTATTTGCATAAAGATTGAAAGATTTGGCATTACTTCCCATGGAGGAAAGGTTGGTGAATTAACAGAACTTGCTGAGATGGACAAACTGACTTCTTTGATTAGTGAAAAGCAATTTCTACAGTTATTGGTGACTGGAAGCTCTTACGGACTTTTTGCATACAGATTAAAAATAAGGAATTTGTGATTTATGATTTGATAATTAGACAGGACATATTATAGAAAGAAGAGTATTATGATGCAACCTTAGAGAAGTTTAAAATATAGTTCTTATATTTGCTTTGAAGATCAGAAGTCTCATTTATATCTTTCTTTATCTCTTTTCTACTTTCTTCTGCTTTTTGTCTTTTATTTCACTTTTAGTTTTGCTATTATTTCTCCCTTTCCTTTTCCTTTCCTTTGTTCTATTTTACTTTGTAATCATTTGTATTATCACTTCTAAAAATGTCAATTATATATCATTGAATATAAATTTCATTTATCACTATTCAATCATATTCTTTATTTAATATTAGCTTTGGCACTGTATAAAACTAATATAAAGAATATCCCAGCAGAAAAGTAATACCACCGAAGCCTATAACCTATAGGATGATTCCAAAGAGAATGCTAATCAGTAGATTAAAATTGTGGAAGTCCTATCTCTTATCTTTTTAAGTCTAGCCTCAAAATGGACATTCAGTTTGCAAAATGGACATACATTTGGGACTTTGAAAGATTGCCAGTAATAATTCCAGAATATTGGGATATGACTATATAGAATTTTTCTTAAGGTTTTCCTTTGAGCATATGGGTTAGTTTCAAGATAAACCCTAAATATTGGCAGGTGCTTTTCAAAATGATTCAGTCCATAGTAAAAAAAAAAGTGGTAAAATTGACTGTATACTGAAAATTTCAACTCTAACATGTTTTCTCTGAAGAGTGTGTGGGGGCCTTTCCACATAATAGAATTTTCAGCAATTAACCATCCTGAAACAGCAACTTCTCATAGAAAGGATTAAAGTCAGCAAACACTTGTCTGCTTTCCTGGGAATAATTATATAAAGCCAGATATGTTCCTGGCAGTTTGGGAATAAAAAGCGCTGGAAGGAAATCCATTCTGATAGCACTGCTATCTTCTTCTGTTGTTTATTGGGCAATATTGGTAAGATACAAATGACACTGTAAAGTGTGAAGCAGATCACTAATTTTAAACCCATTATTCTTTTATTGTGCTTAAGGCTACCTGGTAATTGCTTGACAGGAAGCCTAGGGATTTTCACATATAGCTGAAATACAGCTCCTAGTAACCTCTGCCAGGATGACACATAACAAAGGTGAAACAAAACACATCAGCTTGTTTCTGTGAATGCAAAGTCAAACATGTTGGCTTGGCTAATCTTTAGACAAGTGACATCCAATATTACAAAAGAACCATTCAGAAATAGGCATGTTATGTTTAGGCACATAGAAGGCAAAAACATTTGCTATTGTACAAGTAATACTCTGATTAACCATAAGTTAGGAACACAGTTTTTGCAATTATGTTTCCTTCTGTTCCAAAACTCTAGTCATCTTGGCACACTTGAGTAACTGCCTTCCTGACTTTTTTTTCTTAAAAAAATAGTGGCACTACCTGGATCAGACATACATTATATAGGGTGGAGAAAAACCATAACATGGTGTGAGAACTGGTGATTCCAGTTCTATTTTTGAGTTCTGTCTTTTAATAGGTCATCAATTAGATTTTATTTGACACTATTGATTTGTCTATTAATCTCACTGGTGTCTGGTTTAATTCCATCAGTTGAAGATCTCTGTTAAGTAGGTCAGAACAAATATGGTTGTAGAGCCTGGCTATAAATGATAAAATTAATAGTAGGTTCTGGGTGGAAGCTAGAAACTGGAGTTGCTGATGGTGGCATGTTTTAAATTTTCTGAAATAGTTGAAGCACCATCATTTCCAGGTTCCTCAATTCAGTTGTAGTCCATCTTGATGACATAACTGTTTCTGCTTGAGGGTCCATCATCCTGTTTTCTTTATTCTTTCCCTAGGAGTCAAAACTGGGAAGATAACTCTCAGGTGCAAACAACCAGACCCACATGTGCAGAGTTCAAGCTAACGACTTTATTATGTGCTGTCTATGAAACAGGAATTTCCCAAGAATTCCCTTGGGAACAAATCGATAGGGATTGAAGAAACCTGGTGGGTAGGGGAGGGTTGGTCCAGCCCTTTTGCAATGGCACAGTGACTCCAGACTAACTGAACTCAAGCTTGAGCCCTCCTCCCTGCTAGGTTGGCTGGTAACACCATATGAATTAATTCTATTTCATTGTAAGGCTACTAATCCTTCTCAGCCTCTTGCCCTGTCCACTATCTATCGGTAGCAGTCTATTTCAGGCTCAGGCCTGCATTGCAGCATTCTCCCCTAGCTCACAACTGCTCTGTACCAAACCACAGCATGGCTAAATGTTTCTTGCAAGCCTACCTAGAGACACACTTGATTTAAACCTTTTGCCTGAGGCAAGCTGTTCGCAAAGATTGTAAGAAGCCTATTTATGTAATCTTTTTCCTCTTGCATAGTCAAGAGACAAATGAACCTGGGATTTGCTTGGTAGTAGAATGAGATACGTCAAGAAGCCCTGCTGAAATTTATAATGCTCAGGAAGGCCATAAAATTGTGGTTTGGGAGTCAACAAAGGCATCATTCTGTACTAATTGCCACCAATTTTAAAAGTATGGTTATTTATGAATTAATTTGCACTAACCCAATCCATGGTATCTTGCATGTTTATAAATTGTTTTTGACTTGTTTGCAAATCCATGGTACAAAGATTTCATATGATCTAATTAAGCAACCACAGTTGTGCTGTATATTTCTCCTCAAGAAAGGCAAGAAGCAAAACAGGGCAATGAAGTGTGATTCTGTACAGCCACTGAGGAGTGCTGACAAGGAACAATAAAAAGGAATTAAACTTAGCAGACATTGAATTAGACTCTTTCAATGTCTGGGCTTGAATTTCTCTTATAAAAGCTCACCTGACTGGGCATTTCTTGATTATTTTCACAAATAAATTCTATAGAATATCCCAATATAATTATTCTAAATAGATGCATTCTTACTTTTATCACAGTATGAAATGTTTTGAGAAATAACAAGAGATTTAATACCTAGTTCAGATGGTTGATATTGTTTAATGAAACTACCTCCTGAGTCAGATTTATTCTTCATGTGGCTATATGCTAAGTTCTTGTAGCATCCGTTTTATTGTCTATACCAGGGACCTCCAAATTTGGCAACTTGAAGACTTGTGGTTTTCAGCTCCCAGAATTCTTCAGCCAGCCATGCTGAGGATTCTTGGAGCTGAAGTTCACAAATTTTAAAGATGCAAAGTTTATACCAACTTCTATACCAACTTCCTTGTGGTATATGCAGCTATATTTTGTGATGCTGACAGTGTTATCCAGACACATAATTAAGGGCAGAATTTCCCAGACATTTTGATCTCAGGATCCTTTTACATTCTTAAAAACTGATTGAGGAAACCACAGAGCATTGGTTTATGTGATTATATTTATCAATAGGTACTGTATAAAACTGAGAAATGTTAAAATATTTACTTGATTTTGTGGACTTGCTGAAACTGTATTAGGACCCTTAGGGTTCCTCAGATCATATTTTGAAAGTTACTGATAACAAGTAACAAGTGCTACAAAAAGAGGAGAGGCCTGCCAATAGCATCCTCGTGATTCACTTCAACCCTCCAGGTAGGTCTTCCAGCAGCAGTGGTCAGACCATGTAGTTGACACCTAGAGGCTTCCTGCGCCAAGCAGCACCTCTCTTTAGAAAATTTTGCCTGATGTTATAGGCAAATTGTCACGGCAGCGTCATGTAATGTATCAGGACTTTTCACCCTTCGCTAAACCGGTTGGGGGCAGGGCCAACACGTGACACATCTGGCCCGAGTTTGACACCCCTGTTATAGGGAATGGCTTCTGAGGCAGCACAGAGACCTCCAGGCAGGGAAGCATGAAAGTGATAGTGGGCCTCAAAAGATGGATAGAGGGGGTGGGGACAGAGTAATGGAGGGACAGGGTAAGCATCTGAAGAGAAGCTCAAGGTTACCCTGCTACGAAAATCTCCCTGTCAGGCCAGAGAGAGAGCAAAGAAAAAGGAGGCTAATAACTCTTAAATAACTCTTAATAGGATGGGTGTTCTAGGTTTTATAATCCCATATTATTCTAGGTTCATTCTATATCTTCTTAAAATATTACATATCATAATACAACCAAGTATTATTCTGTTAATGAAAAAAATTGCCAACTAAGTGCCCCACAGAAAGTTGCTGTTTTACAGCTCTATTATGCAAACAGCTGTATTTTGCTCTGAAGAGTTTTTCCCTTTAATATATGTATATTTAATAGCATGCTGTGATTACTTCTGTTTTCTTTAACTTTTGATTCACTAGAAACTTTTGCATCAATATATGAAGAGACTTCAGCCCTCGCACTAATGAAGCAATGTACTCCTGACAGCTAAGTACCAGCTTACTGCCCCCACCAATAAGGATTTATGCAAATCTGAGCACCTTCTCTCTATTATACAGAAAACTTTAATTATGCAGAAGATCAAGGCATCTAAACCAGTGACAACCAGAATTTAGGCTTATATGGCTTACTTTGTGTTGCTAGAATCTTGACATTTAAAAGTACAGATTTATTTTTTGAAATATATATTTGCAATTAATGAAATGAGTTCATAACTCTTCCACAAAAAATACTTTGGATTGCCAGTCTATTCTCCCCTATTCAGTTTCAGGCTTTCTCTCTCTCTTTTGCAATATAATTGAGTAACAGGAAACAATCTGTTTGCACTTGTAATTTTAAACAATTGGGAATTTAAAAAATAGCTTCATCCATCTGCAAATCATAAAGAGAACTCTCAGTAGATCTTGACCTGCCTTCTGCCACCAGTATCCTAATCATCATGTTCAATTCATTAAATATTAGTGTCCCAGAATTACTAAAATCCACAATAATTCCACAATATCATCTTTAACCTTGAACTGTAAGAAAGAACAAATCAGAATTACATGTCTAGTCTGAAGCATATTTCTAGGTCAAGGTTTAGTGGTTATTAAGCAAGCTCTGGAAATTTCAATACAGTTCAGGGATGCAAATATATTGTTGAATTATTTTCTTCATGAATTCCAAATGTTACTCTTCAAGATTAAATAAACTATAAATTCTCTACATTAGTAATCCAATATATTCTGCTTTCACTGTCCAAGTTTAATGTATTATTAAAGTATTATAATAATTTAATATTTTAATGTACTATTGCAATCTTAGAAACCACAGTTTACAACTTTTTTTGAAAGAAGAAATACAATGCCATTAGAAAAATTCAAATCTGTAAACTCTTTACACAGATTAAGATTTGTGGTGGTAGAGAAAGAAGATATATTTTTTATTGTAATATATACTTAATTTATTTTTATAGGTCTTCCAGTGTTTGCTTCTTTTTCTTTTCCCTTTATCACCTGCTTCAATTGCATTGGTATTTTGATGAGTCACTTTCTACTTTTGTTTTAAACTTATAAAGTGCACTTTCACTCCTTAGAGAATGAAGTATGCCTTATTTTAATTGTGATGCTTCTGACACATATGAACGAACTCCTTAGAGAAGACGTGCTTTTCCAGTTGAGGAAGATGTTCCCAGTTCCTACATCTTTAGAAAATTAGCCTTGACAGTAAAACCTCAAGGTAATGCTATTTCTACAGTTGAGATTAGTGACACTCTGGAAAGCTTCCTGCATTACTGATACAATTCAAGTCAGGACTGGCGGCTCTTTTTAAGGAAACTCTTATTTTCCAGTTGATGGAAAATTTGCAATCAATATGCCATCAATCTTATGGAGACCAACCATGTAAAATGATTTTAAGAGAGGACTAATATTCATAGAGACATTGGTACATTGGACAGGAATTCTACCATCTTCAATTGTCACATGAAATTATTAGAAACAAGAGAACAATGCTGGCACAACTCAACAAGCATTGGAGAAGGTTAAAACATTAACTGCTGGATCCCATTAACCCAGCCTGAGGACTGCTGAATTTAGTTTCCCAGATTTTGTTTATGTTCTGCTACTATTAAATTTTAGATTTATCTTTTTTTAGTCACTGATTTGATTACCTATTTATTATTTATTTAGACTTATATATAGTAGACCTGTATCTTTATATTTATAATGCTACCATTTATTCCCTCAGAAACTGGTTTATTATCTTTGCTTCATTTGCACATTTATTTCAATTTTAAATTCTTTATATTTTGATGTTAACAGATACTCCCAAGAGTAAAAGATTTGGAATTGGTTAAGCTGATGGGAAATGTGAGATTTCCGCAAAATCTACATTACGTATCCCCTTTCCCCCACATCACTAAATTGTCAGAAGTTGTTTGGTCAGGTATATCTGTGGCAATAGCACAAAGCCTGTTGGAGTTATGATCTGAGTAAAAATGTTATTAAGATAGTGAGACAAGAATATATTGATTTCTGTGGACATTTCATTATTATTAATCTGAGAATATTTGGTGTTCCTTTGATCTTTGTCAATTTTTATGGGTCCATAAAAAATTATCCTAATTTATTTTATAGATGCCTCGCAAGACTTCAAAGTATCCAATTTGACCAGTTAGATATAGGAGTCAATATGAATAAAGTGATGCATTTTGTTTTCAATAAGAATATTCTTCCCTGTGAAATACATTTATAATCAGAATTGGAAAATGTTGCTGGCTTATTCACAAAAGTTTAATTTGATTGATGCTTGCTATAAACTTCATCCTTCTGATAGGAAATAAACATGTATTTCTTATGCTAGTAAAAAGGTACTCACTTTATATTATTTATTTATATTTCCTTCTCAACTGAAATAGGTTTTAGATTCTTCGACGTATTCTGTTGTCATATCCAGTTATGCTCCAACTGTATTAACCCCTCAGCTCTAAATTTTTAGCTATCCTATGATAGATGGGACAGCTTTTTAGTTGTATTATATAATTAACTTTACAATTTGTGAAGTTAAACATGAGTCATCTACTTTACAGACTATATGGGATACTTATCAGGCATACATGAGAGGTTATGTTACTGCCTACAACTCAAGAAAAAAGAAAAAATACTGTTTATATGAACAGTTGGAAAATTTAGTTAAATAATGCTAAATGTAAAGATCCAATGGAACCAGCTTATATTGCAATTATTTAGCTATGTTACAGTTGGGCGATTTTTAAATTGATAAAATGGAATTGTCATTAAATAGAATCAAGTGAAAAGATGTTGAGTTATTGGCATATTGTTTAAAGCAATAGTATCAAGTCAATAGCAATGGATAGGCCCATTGGGATCTCCATCTATTTCTAGAATTGAGCAGTCTAAATGAGATGTTCATCTCTGAATTCTTCCTCCACACACCCATTATCTAAACTAACAGAAATTTTGAGATTTAGTAACCTTTGAAAAATAATCAGTTCTAAAGGACATTTGGCAATGGGAAGTATGTACCCATAAGTTAATTGTGTTTTTATTCAGTTCCCCTGTATGACATATCTACAACCCAATTATTAATTTGTCCTACAAGTTGGTACAGAGTCATTGCAATCTTGAATAAGGAGATAAAAAGAAATAATGGATTGAACCACCCTTAGCTTTGTTATGGAATTTGGATAACATTACTAGTTTTGAAATAAGGGAGAGGGATACTAAATGGAACAAAAAACAAATTCATCATCTGCCCTTTTTCATGGTAGAATTTTTTTAATAATCACAATTTACTTTTTTCTGTCTTGGCTTCTCAGACTTACTTTTTTTTAATTGATTGACCATCAGGTTGTTGGCTCTTAGCACCCACATGAATAGAAGTCATTTTTACAGGACTTTAGAGTTAGAAAGAAGATAGATAAAATATAGATCATCTAAGAATATGTATTGTGACCCTTCCCCCCAAATGTTTTTGTATTTTTTCTAATCATTTTATTCAGTGAGTTTGAAAGAAAAACTGCTTTCTAATTCTCCTGCCCAAAGGAGAAGACATTCTAATAAGAAAAAAATTAGGACTGTTTAATGATTTTTGTTTGAAAGTGATGGGTGATGTGTATAATGTTTCTTCTTCTGCAATAGTCTCTCTGGTAATCTTTAGTCTCTTGGCTTCCCATATTTCTATTACATTTCAAGGGAACACATCATAAGAGCATTCCCGGTTGTTTCTCCCCCTCTCCTGGTCAAGAAGCTTTTCTTTTTTTATCCATAACCTTGTATCAATAAAGTAAGATTAGCAACACCACCAAAAGATATTTAAAATAAATCTCAAGAGTTCATTTCAAATACACAAAGAATTTTTTTCTTTCAAAAATTGGAAAATGATATCAAAAATGTATTAATAAGAATGTTAAAATAACAGTCTGAAACAGATCAAGGCACTAACTACTGCAGCATTTTCCCCCACTATGGAAAAACTTATACAACATTAACAAGGTGAACATAAACACAACAGCACCCTTTTCTCATAAGCCCCGAGTAAGAAGACATGGCTCTACCAAGTTTGGAAAGGGTACTTCAATCTGATGAAAATTCAGTCAAATCAACAGATTTACAAATCAAAGCCTGGAAACACTTTGATGCAGTAAATCAAAGCAGGTGGCTTCAAAGTGCTTTGTATCCTTTTGAAGCACTTCACAGATTCAGTGGATTTTTAGCCTCATCTGGGTGGTTATACTATAGATAATGTAGAACGTTGCAACTTTATTTTTATATATGGAAAAAGCTTAGGGGATGGAGGTGAGATGGACTTTCTAATATTGACATGAGCAATGGCTGGATTTTATCACCTCATTAAATGTAATGTCTATTAAATCTGTTTTGAAGTGCCAAATCTAATATTCTGTTGATTTCATTCATAGCTTCATTTCTGTCCTCAGATTCTTTAACATGAACAGCCAAATGCTTTTATGTTTCTTTATCTTCTGCTAATGGTGCAACAGAGTTCTTTGCCGGCCCTGCCATTATAACTGAGAATTCCACTCAACTCTTGGCACTCTAAATATCAGCTCAAGTCTGACTGCTCCCATATGCATCTTTCATGCCAAACATTACTTTTAAATTATATATTATTGGAGTATGGTTAACCCTTTCAGCAATAAGGGTACTAACACAAGCCCAATTCAAACATTTATTGTTTTTAAAAATAACAGGGAGAAAAACTAGGAATATCAATTTTATGTGCCAGTATGTTTTTCTGTGAAATGTCTTTCTCTTCACCATTACATTCATTGTTACAGCCTGTTTTTGTTGCATCTACTAATTAATATAGAGTACTTGTCAGCTTCCGTTGGAATATGATGAAACTTTTTCCAATAAACCACTTTACTCACAGTTTGGTTGTGGCAAGACTCATTTATTGTGGTTTGTTTCTTCCAACAACAGCAACAAATGGCACTCCTGAGCAAAACCAGCGCTGAGAGCATCTGCCTCTCAGCGCTCTTTATAATCCCTCCCCACCCTTAATCATTGTTATCTCAATCCTTAATCATCGCCATCCCCACCCGTAATCATTGCCATTCCTGCCCTTAATCATTGCTTAACCTCCTGTTTCCGGCAGGAAACATAGGAGGGGCCTAGAGAGCAGTTGGAGGTCCAGTCGTTCTGAATCTGACCAATCTCAGTTGAGATCTTTCACAAGGACTTACCTTGTGGTGATGGGGGTGGTGAAGTCTTCTTACTTCTCCACCCTCATTGCGTCTGCAGAGAACTGCCTGGCCACCCTGTTCAGGGTCACCCACTCCCTCCTGAATCTGGGGGGGGAGGACCCTTTGCAGGGACGGGCCAAGGAATTTAGTCATCACCTGCTGGACAAGATTGCTCAGATCCGGGCCAGCCTGGACTCCGACTGGCTAGAGTCAGATGTGGTAGTAACGATGGGTCTTGTTGTTACGACCTGGGATGAGTTTGACCCTGTGACTCCAGATGAAGTGGACAGGGCCATATGGAGGTTGAGCTCCACCATGTGTTTATTGGACCCGTGTCCCTCCTGGCTGGTTTATGCCACCCGGGAGGTTACACAAGGCTGGCTCCAGGCAGTGGTCAATGCTTCATTGGGTGAGGGGTCCTGCCCTGCCACCTTGAAGGAGGCAGTGGTGAGGCCCCCCCCTCAAGAAGCCTGCCTTGGATCCAGCTATTTTAAACAACTTTAGTCCGGTCTCCAACCTTCGCTTTGTGGCAAAGGTTGTTGAGAGCGTGATGGTGTGTCAACTCCCGAGGGCCCTGGAAGAAGCTTCTTACCTTGATCCACACCTATCGGGCTTCAGGCCTGGTTACAGCACGGAGACAGCATTGGTCGCACTGATGGATGATCTCTGGAGGGCTTGGGACAGGATATTTCTCTGTCCTAGTTCTATTAGATCTCTCAGCGGCTTTTGATACCATCGAACATGGTATCTTGTTGCGATGCCTCGGGGGGCTGGGGGTGGGAGGCACTGTTCTTCGGTGGTTCTCCTACTACCTCTCAGGATGTTTGCAATTGGTGTTGACAGGTTGGCTCCGCAGCCCCTCGCTTGCGGGGTGCTGCAGGGGTTGGTCCTCTCTCCCCTCCTGTTCAACATCTATATGAAGCTGCTGGGTGAGATCATCTGTGGTTTTGGGGTGAGGTATCATCAGTATGCTGATGATACCCAGCTTTTCATCTCCACCCCAGACCAACTCAGTGATGCCCTCATCGTGATGTTCCGGTACCAGGAAGCGGTGTGGATCTGGATGGGGAGGAACAGGCTCCAGCTCAACCCAGCCAAGACTGAGTGGCTGTGCGTGCCGGCATCTTGTATGATCCAGGAAGTTCCACCTTTAACCATGGGGGGGAGATCTTGCCCCCCGTGGAGAGGGCTCACAACTTGGGTGTCCTCCTGGATACATGGCTCAGTTTGGAGGAGCAGGTGGGAGCCGTGACCAGGGGGGCATTTGCCCAGGTTTGCCTGGTGCGCCAGTTGCACCCTTACCTGGAATGAGATGCACTACTCACGTCACTCATGCGCTTGTTATGTCCCAACTCAACTACTGCAATGCTCTCTATATGGGACTGCCCTTGCAGACCACGCAGAGGCTTCAACTGGTGCAGAATGTGGCCGCACGAGTTGTGATGGGAGTTTCACAATACTCCCATGTTACACCCCTCCTGTGCGAGCTGCATTGGTTGCCAGTTGCCCTCCACATGAGATTCAAGGTGCTGGTACTTACCTATAAAGCCCTATATGGCTTAGGGCCAGGGTACTTGCGGGAATGCCTACTGCCAGCATCAAATTCCCATCGCCCGGTGCACTCCCACAGGCAGGGCCTCCTTGGGGTGCCATCGGCCAAACAATGTTGGATGGCGGTCCCTGGGGTAGGGCCTTCTCTGTGGGTGCGCCCACCTTGTGGAACCAGCTTCCACTGGAGCTCCGTTTGGCCCCCGACCTCCATTCCTTCTGCTGTGGCATAAAGACTTGGTTATTTGAACAAGCCGGCCTGGACTAAGGGGGGGGGTTGGGTTAGTTTTAAATATTTGTTTTGGTTTTAGATAATTTATTTGGTCGAATTGGTTTAATAATTTTTTAACTTTTTAAAATTTGTTATTGTATGTTTTTTATGATGTGAGCCACCCTGAGTCCCCAGGGAGATAGGGCGGCATATAAGACCAAATAAATAAATAAATAAATAAATAAAATAAACTTCCGCCTCCCTGCGTGCACCACTGCCCTGCAATACTCCCCGTCCCCACTCCTACCCCCTGTGCATATCCCTGACCAAGATTGCCTAGGTGTCACCCCACACGCTACGTGCACTGCCAGTCCCAGTCCAAAAAAGCCGAAAACCCCACATTGAAATGTATGCAATGCCGATCAGATGACAAGCTGACCCGCAATGCCATTCAGCCGGCTGCGCCAAGAGAGAGGAAGGTACTGCGCCGATACGCTGGCCTGACAGTTCATCCAGCTGGCTGCATCGAGAGGAAGAGGGGGTGCGAAGCATTGCACCTGGAGCTGGCTCAGCTCAATCTTGCCCGGATTGGATTCCCCGCCCCCAGGTGTGTGTCGGGTTTTGCTCTGTCAGTTGGTATGGCATCACCGATGAAGCCCGACAGTACTACAAGCAAGCCATGACTACAAGCAAGCCACAATTTTAAAGTTCTGCTCAGAAGGAGATTAACTTTGCTAATATTACTAGCCCACTTTTCACCGAAACCAGTTATGAGACTCTTCACAGAAGACAGTACGCTTGTGAATCAATGGTGACAATCTTCCTAGCATCACATGAAACTCAATAACTAGAGACAGAAAAGGTGCATTTCTTCACAAATGGCAAACCTCTGGCCATTTTTCAATGTCATGACAAGTATGGTGTGCTAGTAAGCAAGAGATTATTATTATTTTTAATTAAGTTGTTTTCCCCCCAAAGTACCCATCTACCATGGTCCCACATGGTAGATTGTTATTTATTTTATATTATTTTATATCACTATGAAATTTCTATATGCTAATTGTTCTTGCCAAAAATCACTAGAGGTAATATATTTTGACTATAAGGCTGAGAAATCCTAATACTCAAAATATATGAGTAGAGTAGACAAACTGAATTTAGTGGACAAATTCTTGATTTACTACAAGAGAGTTTCAACTCTTTATTTGACAAATTTTTGAATCATGGGCATTCCACTCAGGCAAAACATAAGTAGAGACATGCATTTCTAAAGTGAAGCTGTTGTCACCATGAACAATAGTGCAGCAATGTAGGTACCACATAAACTATGTTTATTTAAGTTACAAGATAATTTAGAAACAGTATTTTCTTTTAATTATTTATACTAATTTTATATTTTTATAATTAATTCTATAGATAAGGCAATAATAAAAAGCAACCACTGTCTGTTGTGTTCCATAAGTGGTCAATGGAGCTGGCAACAGATTCGGACAATGAGGAGGTCGGGGAAGAACATGGGTCAGTCCTGGAGTCTGGGGAAGGCTCTGATGAGTGCTCCATATCAGAAGCAGAGCTGGGACCAGGGCTGTCTGACAGTTAGCAGCTACCTTTGGAGTTGGACATCAGTGAGGCAGAAGAACAGATGGAGCCAGTTCCCAGTGTGCACATGCACAGAGTTGCCAGACGAAGGGAACAACTAAGGAGCAAAGGTCAACTTGGGAGTAAAGCCACAGGTAGACGGTGAATGGCCCCTCCCATAGGGAATAAAAGAGGAGTGAAAGTGGAGTGGAGTTTTGCAGGAGACAATTAGTTCATTCCTGCATTCTTGCAAAGTATTGTGGTGCCTGAAAGATATCAGCCTGGCCACTCTCCAAGCCTGATAAAGGTTTGTAATTGTGAACTCTCTTGAAAGACTGTTGGCTGGGATTTTGCTGGAGAGGAATTCACTGTAAATTAAATAAAAGGGTTATTGGGATGAGGACTCGGCTTCGTGCTGTTGGGAAAGCCTAGGTCAGAACACTGTCTTCAGTCCTGCCTGAATGATAAGACTGGGATTTAATTACAGGCAACTCCTTTCTGGTTGCCTGTAATTCTGATTTATGCATTGTTATAAATGTACATCTTTTCGATTTGTCACTGCAATTGTCCTTCTAACTTTCTCTAGGTTCTCTAGGTTTATAGTTACTGCTCTAAAATTCATAAATTCACTAGGAAAAAAAAACAAAAAGTATAAAAAAGATTTTTATTTGATTATAGTATATGTTAATGTCCTTTCAACATGACAACAAACACACACACAGAGACACACAGGGGAGGAGGGAGAGACAGAGACTGTTAACTGAAAAGTTATCTATTTCCTCCCTGGAGAAACAAAACATCCACAGCAGCAGCATCTCATGGATCGTTTTCATCGAGGTCATAATTACAGGTTTTGCTGAATCTTTTAAGAAAACATCCCTTGGGGATGACAAGAATATCTCTAATAAAAAGTTTCATCTCCTATTCAGGATTCCTTCAGGCAATGAGATGAAGAATTCCCATTGCATGGCAGATGTCTCTTTGAACTTTTTCACCTTTTCCGTATGCATATGCAAATAGGGGTGATGCACCATTAAAACTGGACAATTCAGCCAATTTCTCTCCACTTTCCATTTTCTCATATGGAATTTGTTCCATAAGGTTTCAGCATCACTTTGTAATTTCTTTTTTAAAATATAAAGCCTGTATTCATTTTCATATCCACTTTCCTAACATAAAAAATACAATTTTATACGGAAGAGTGTGTAATATATTTTCCTCTAGTATGTACTGAATTTTTAATAAGAGAATTGTGTTACAACCTACAAATTAATGGGCCTTGGTGGCTCAGGCTGTTAAATGCCTGCACTTAAGCTCCAGCTGCCTACAATTACTGTAGGCTCGAATCCCATCAGGCTCAAGGTTGACTCAGCCTTCCATCCTCTCGGGGTAGGTAAATTGAGGACTCAAGATTGTTGGGGGCAATAAGCTGACTTTGTAAAAATGCCACTTAGTAATAAGCAGGCATATACAATGGAATGAAGGCTATTGCTGAGCGCATTGGGTTGTGTTCCAAAAATTGTAAGTCGCCCTGAGTCTTCGGAGAAGGGCGGCATATAAATGTAATTTAAAAAAACCACACCAAACAATAGGTTTTTCCTCGGTTGTACACTGATCTGTAAATTTCAGACATTTGGATTCTTATTGGAACATTAATTAAACCAAATTCTTCTGCATTATCTCTGTTCTTTGTAGATATTTATTTATTTATTTATTTATTTATTTACTATATCAATCTTCTATAACCTGATAAGTCCCAGGTATGTTGGACTTTAACTCTTGTGACTTCACCAAACCACTTCCAGATCTTTGTTCAACTGTCTCATTAGCGGCCAACAAACTGCGGTCCAAAGGAAGGATATCAATATCTCCATTCCACTTATATTCATCTTACCAATTCTCCAAATACTACTCAGGATCCATTCAACACTGTCTGCAGACTCACTATTTTAAAACTTTAGAAGCTTCAATTGCAGCAGTTTAGTAATTGCTAAATGGTCTGGATAGTGGGTATAGAAATACCCAGAAACAGCAGAATAGAAGAGAAAAAACTGGAAAAAAATCACAGAATAATAATAAAAAATTCCCTGCAGGCAGAAGTAAAATGATTGTGGCATAATAATAATAACAGTAATAATAATAATAATAATAATAATAATAATAATGCTTTGTAGTAGCATTTCATTACAGTACGGTTCTCTGACATAGTGTATTTCTGCCACTTCTGAGGTTGTTCAGTTTCCAATAGCCCTGCAGGCCCATTCCCTGGTTGCTCAGCTATTGGACCCGTGGCCTGTAGCCCACTTGTTGACAGATGCCCAGGTTCCCCAACACCTGATGCGGTCCTTGTTAACCCACAACCGAGTCGATATAGGCTTCGTTTGGTTGTGTTTCATCATGATTCATTGCATGGACTGTTGGGTGCACTCAGTTCTGCTCCTTGGCCGAGATGTCTCTGACATGGTTGGACCTGCTGGTAGTTTGTACTACCACCAGCACAGCTCTCAGCTTCCTTGGAGCAATTAAGCCCCCTGCCACATCAAGGTGGCACCCTGTGGGTGCCATACTCATCATCAGATATACTGCTGGGATCGTAAACTGGACACAGGCACAGCTGGACAGCCTGGATAGGAAAACAAGAAAACTGATGACCATACACTATGTGCTGTACCAGCATAGTGATGTTGAAGGCTATATTTGCCCAGAAAAGCAGGTGGCAGAGGACTTTTGCAAGTGAAGCAGACAGTCGAAGAAGAGAAGCATGCTCTGGCAGATTATTTGAAAGACAGTGTTGAACCAGCTTTGATGGAGGTCAACAATAGGAAGCTGCTCAAAGTGCAGCAAACTAAGAATCAATATAGGAAAACAGCAATGCAAACTCGGGCTGACAGCTGGTGTAACAAAGCACTGCATGGATAGTTCCTTGAAAAGATCCAAGGAAAAGTAGATAAGGAAAAGACCTGGTTATGGCTGACCAACAGAACACTGAAGAAAGAGGCAGAAGGCCTGATTCTTGCAGCCCAAGAACAAGCCACCAGAACGAATGCAATCAAAGCCAAAATAGAAAAATCTGCTGTTGACCCCAAATGCAGACTCTGCAAAGAAGCGGGTGAAACCATTGATCACATATTGAACTGTTGCAAGACAATCGCTCAGATTGACTGCAAACAACTTCACAACACAGTCGCTCAGATGGTCCACTGGAACTTGTGCAACAACTACCATCTGCCTGCAGCAAAGAACTGGTGGGATCATAAGCCTGAAAAAGTGGTTGAAAATGAGCATGCAAAACTACTGTGGGACTTCCGAATACAGACTGATAAAGTTTTGGAACACAATACCCCAGATATCACTATTGTGGAGAAGAAAAACATGTGGATCATCGACATTGCCATACCTGGTGACAGCAGAATCAACAAGAAACAATTTGAAAAAAATCACCAGATATCAGGACTTGAAAATTGAACTGCAGAGACTCTGGTATAAACCAGTACAGGTTGTTCCAGTGGTAGTCAGCACACTGGGTGCTGTGCCTAAAGACCTAGGCAAGCACTTAAAAACAATTGGTGCTGACAAAATCACTATTGGTCAGCTGCAGAAGGCCACCTTACTGGGATCTGCTCACATAATCTGCCAATACATCACGCAGTCCTAAACGCTTGGGAAGTGTTCGACTAGTGATTTGTGATATGAAACCCAGCATCTTCATCTCGTTTGCTGTGTACACTGTCATTTTTTGTGTATAATAATAATAATAATAATAATAATAATAATAATAATAATAACAACAACAACAACAACAACAACAGTAATGCCAAAGATAGTACCAATAGTAACAGGTGTCGTAAGTGCAATCTGAAAACATCTGGACCACTACTTAAACATCATCGGTATCGGCAAAATTACCATCAGTTAATTGCAAAAGGAAGCTTTACTTGGAACAGCTTACAACTTGCGATGATATCTGTAACACCATCAAACAATCCAAGCAAGGACTCAATAGGTGGACACAAATGTCAAATCTAGTGTAAACATCTGGCTGACTGTGGAACCAGCCATAATAATAATAATGGCAACTTGCTAAAAATCAGATTTACCATCTGGAATATAATTATAGTTTATACAGTGAAAATCTTGAGGGATTCTACAAACAAACTTCAGATTTTATTCGACTTCCATAGCATTCTAAAAGGATTTCTGGGTCCCATCCAAAGATATGAAAACAAAAATAACTAGATATCTAATAAAATATTAAAAGTGTTTCTAATGGCCTAATTTCACTGGAAAGCATTCACTGAAGGTATTAAAGAAACTTTAATTATGCAGCCTTCTGTTGCTTAAAGATCTCACAAACATTGTCAAACAGAGTCATGCAATTTTGTTGTATGAACATCCAATCTCGAGCTTTAAGAAAGTTTCAATACTATGAAAGAACTTAAATATTTCTGCCACCCTTTCATGTTGATTATGCCTCTTCATGCATCTTCAGGAAAGGGAAGTGAGAGGCAGGAAGGGAAGTGAGGGGAAGGAAAGGGAAGGGAAGGATAAGGAAGGATAGGAAAGGATAGGAAAGAATAGAAAAGAAGGGAACCCTTCTTTTATTATTTTGTTTTATTATTCCTGATCCATACTGTCCCCATTGTTCCCTCACCTCCATGGTTATTCTGCTTCTCTGTTTTAATAAAGAAATATATCTGAAATGATCACTCAATGAGTTACAGCTGTCTAATGATCCTACAAAATTCACACTGCTTTGGACTTTTGTTGAAGTCCAGAATCTTAGGCATGGTGGCTGGGGAATTCTCTGAAGTTCACATATCTTAAAGTTGCTGAGGTTGAGAAACACTGTGATAGAAGATCTTCTGGTACAATCTTGCAGGTAATGTGGTTTGACAATCACACCAAAGTAGTGTCAATGAGAGCTTGGAAGCCCCAAGAGGAATGCTAAAGAGGACAGAGCCAGAGGATAAACTGTATGAGACAGAAAAATTGGTTGTCCCTAAGTGTCTTCTTTTTTAAAAAATGGTAATAGTGGGTGCTTATCCTACTTTCTCTATTTACCAATATATAGACTAAACTGTGTGCTATGTTAAGAAATCAGAGTAGAAAAGGGCGGGGGAGAAAAAAATTAACTTTTATCTCTAATGTCTTTCACTAGAGTTGCTTGACTTAAAAGTCAGGCGGTAAAAAAGAATTGTTGCAAGTGGTATTTTTCTGCGTTATGCATTCAGTTGAATATCACTTGGATTGGGAACAAATTGTACCCTCAAAGGTGGAGAGAGAGAAAGTGAGTAAATGGAGGTGGGGGGGTCAAGGAAAGAAGATCACTGCCAGGCTATATACAAAAGAAAAGAAGCAAGAATCACTCAGAAGATGTGCGGTAATGGATTTTATGCCACCCTGGGCATAATCAATAGCATATCTCCTTTTAATACCATTACTTCCCAAAGTGTATCTTTTGATGTTAGTTCTATAATCTCTATGGATTTGGACAGTTTTAGATTTGGTAGCTTTAAACTAATATTTAACTTTATTTTAAGGTCCATTTCTAGTTATTTTACACATATAGTAACAATATAACTTCCACTCATTCTGATTGCACTTTTTAAAATTGACTTACCACACTACTAATTAATGTGTTATAACCACCAATATAACAATTATCCATTCCTCTTGCCTTATTCTTATTCTTGCTTTACTTATGTCAACATCACATCTCCTGGATTTCTGTTGTATTTAAGTCTTTTGAATTGTGAGATTTATGCGATAAAAGAAAATTGTGCTTCAAATTGCACTTTACCTTGCTTTGTTATTTATGCAAAGCTTCTCTACTGAGATGGTCAATCAAAACAGCTTTCAGCTGAAAGGACCTAAAATGTACCAAAGTATAGCAAATAAAGATAAAATAAACAGAAACATTAAGTAAGCATGCTTACTCAAATCAGTAGAAAGCAATAATGTCATTTTTAAAAAAATTAGGCAAATGGATTATATTTCAAAAACTAACTGGAACAAGAACTTCTTCATTAATCATAGAAAGGAAGACAAAGGTAATCAGTCCCTCAATCTCTTAATCAAGAAGGTTCTGTCGTACTCATGAATGCCTGCCTAATCAAATTCTTCTATATTCATAGGTCATTTTGTCCTCCAGTTCAGAATCAGTGTAAACAAGCTTATGCACATATAACTGTTGCATATCAAAAGCAATATGTTTACTGAAAGGGGAAGAATTATCAAACATTTAAGTGTGCACCTCATATCACTGCATGACAAGATAACAGCGCAGGACCACTGCAAATGGTGTGATTGTACCTTGAGATAGACTGCTCTTTTCCAGTACTGACATATCCATCAGAAACAGCAGCAAGCAACAGATGTGCATCACTTACTCAACCTCAAGACTATGCTCTATTCTTTTTCTCTGAAAATTGATTTCCCATGCTGTACAATGGATGTTAGGCTATAGTTGCTTACATTATGCAATGCACATTTATATAGATTCAATGGGATATTTGTCCTGTATGTAACAATATCCATCGATAATAGTTTCCACTGCACACAGAATATGTTCAAGATAGTGGGTATTTCAACACTTAAAATAATTTCAAGAGGATGAAAAACAACATGTTTGCTTTTTTTGAAATGTAGTGTTTAACATAGTGACTTTCTATTATGGAAAACATATTTATCTTTCCTTTGGTAATATTGCTTTTGTATAGAGTTCTTAAACTGCAATTTATTGTGGCTGCAAAAATGTCATTCATTGTTCCATTAGCTACAGAACTATTGTTCTAAATGCAGCCTTGCAAATAGTTGCATAAGAATAAAAAACAGTATCGGGCACTTTTATTGGGCTAGCTAAGATAATAAATGTACTGTTATTATGCAGCAGAATCTGTAATTAATATTGTGAAGTATTAAACATGAACTAGCTGGACTAAGTGCTACTGTATAACTTTTGCATCCTCCCTAATATCGACTGAATACCATGCAGTCCTGATCTAGAAACAGTATGCAAGCCTCTTTCAATCCTAATTTTTCCATATCTTTTTAATGCTGAGAAAAAACCCTCCAGAAATCCATCACTAACACTAAAATCGATCATGTTACCCAAAGAGATTCATTCCCCATCCTTTTGTCTTCAATGCTTTGATGATCAAGTCAAGCAGAACTCCTTTTACTTATACATGTTCTAAGAGAATGGGAGATGTTCCTGAGTTGGAATCAACCTGACTGTTTTGGTGTAATAAATATATTACAGTTTTTATGATATTATAATGAAGTTATATTGATAGTACTTATTGGTGATGATTTCAGAATGTATATACTTTTAGCATAATGCAATGCACATTTTGTTGTAAGTTATGCATGTTTTGCTGTAAATTACTTAAAAGATGTGTGACTGAAGCAGCATTGAAAAATTCATAATAAATACACATTAACTTAACATGGATTACTTTAACGTACCTTTTCAGTTTTCATACTGTTGTCAAACTTATTTAATTGCTTGGTAACACCATAGTATAACATAGAATTGTAAAATAAGAAGGGAATCAGGGAGGAAGGAGAAACATAAAACACAATCTTATACAAGAGGAAAAATCATCCTCACCCCTAAAAGAATGAATTGTATACCATTAGAGTCTTTCCATAGTAGCAAGCAAATATCCTTGTTATCTTTGCCATGTTGTGTGATTTTTTTTAATTAGCTGAGGTTTGCAGTTTGGAGAAAGGTAGTATAATTCATGCAAATCATAACCTGTAGTGAAATAAAAAATCATGCTAGCATCATGTGGAATGGGTTACTAGTCATTCTGTCATGCTCTAAATAAGTACTGAAGAAAAGATTCAAACTTATAAATTTTAAAGGTGAAAACTTGAGTGCTTAGGCAACAGCATTGGGGTTCCCAAAGAACATTAATAGGTTTTTAGTTCTGTAACCAGATATTATCCATATAGATGCAATGTACATTTGCAGCTTTTTTTTCTTGTGACATTTATCACCTCTGCTGCATTCAGTACTGGTGGATAATTCTCCATTCAGGATCAGAGAAAAGGACTAGGGATGTCTGATTATGAACAATCAATAAAGAGATTTTGCTTTTATTTTCCCCAAACTCTTCTAAACTGATATATTACAGAATCTTATTGTATGGTCATGTCACAAGCAACATCTGAATTATATTAACACAAGTAATATAATCGTATTACTTGTATTAATACAATCAGTATCACTGTCTGAAAAGTGGACATATTCTCATGTTCTGCCTCAAATACTGTAGTTTTAATAACTAAAACTTGACACCATTGTCTAAATCTTAACTAGTCCTAGAATTTTGTAGCTGACATCTACAGTGATATCTATGGTATGGGAGATAGCAAACCAGTTGCAAAACAAATTATATTGAATTGCCAAACCAGAAATATCATAACAATTATGTTACCCTTTCTATCCTTTCTCTGTATGGATCTTTCAAATCCTTTCGGTATTCGTAAGCTTTTTGATTTTTCAAAATATTCTTGTCCTAATCTTAAATTGTTTTTAAAATGAAAGGATCTAATTGCTTCTTTAAAAAAATAAATACATAAGGTTTTATTTTATACATATGCAAATCAAATGGAGAAAATGTTGACGGAGCATCTATTCTAGTGGAAGTGGGAAAGAGGAAGTTATTGTTGTGGTAGAGTTTTTTAAAGTATAAATGCTAAGAGATTTCACCATCTACTTTGATCCTGCTTGTTACATTTCAGAACTTTATAATGACCATAGATCAATCCCAACTGAACTCACATAGCTAACACATGTTGCCAGTAATTTTCTTGAGTGGACCCTTTTGCTCAGATTGGGATAGGTGATACTGTATATCTCTCTGCGGTGATTCTATTGCTATGGAGGAGTTGAGTCATTATTAAGGGAATAAGATCAATTGTCAGTCTTCTCAAAGAAGTTGCTGAAATCAGTGGGTTTCCCTAAAACCTTTGAAACTTTTAATGTTAATTCTACTGGCAGTTCTCTTGATATTGTAGTTGAATCCTGGAACAGAAAACTTTAATGTTAGTAGACACAATTGCCCCCAGGTCTGATTTCTGAGGCACATCAAAGCTCACCTCCACTTCATGTAGTATAATGGCAAAGAAGATATCTAGAGTGCAAGACTTCCCTCTATAATGATCAGACATAATACAGAGCTCATCTTACAGCTCAGGATGAAGAGGTGTGTACAGAAAAGATACAGCATATGTCATCAGCAGATTCTCATCCTGTTGAGCTGTTCAAACTTGCAAAAAAATAGCATTTATTCCTTATCTTCTGAATTCATAATTAGAATTTCCTTTAACTCACTGTGATGCCTTCAGGAGCTTTTTGCTGAAGGCATCACAGCACAGGAAATGAAATTTTCCATTTCAAACTACAGTAAGGTCAAGCTAAAATCATGACTAGATTATTCAGGTCTTCCTTTTATGTGGTTAAACTGAACTAATCAATTGATGATTGTGTACAATGTAGATAGCTTGCTAGGGGTAGTGAGATAGTGAAATCTACTATCTATCCATTTGCCCTATCCAACGTGACTTATAACTTATTTATGGAAGATTCTTGATGTTTGCATGGTAAAATTTAATAATGCATCTCCAGGAGGAGAGCTAGACACATGTTGTAAGATCCATTTACATGACATATCCTAATTAGAATAGTTACAGGGCAATTTTGAACCATGGACAAGGTAAATGTAGACAAGTTGTCCTCTCAGATAAAGAAAAATATACTTAACTGATCAACTACAACCTGTTTTAGGGCAGATTATGAGAAGAAACATGGTAGATGGATGAATGCTCTGCACTGAAGCTTTGAGAGAGAGAGTGTACATTACATGAGAGTGTACATTATATGTACTGTATATACTGTATGTGCATGTATATATGCATATATGTATGTATGTATCTCTCTTTGTGTTTGTGTATGTATGTCAGATAATCAAGAAAGCAGGGAGCAAGAGACAGAGAGAGAGAGAGAGAGAGAGCTACTATGAAGGGGCTTCAGGATATTTAGACCAAAATATCAATATGTTGATGATGCTCATAGCCACTTTTCTATGGTAAAAAACAGAAAGTATGTAGCCTGGAAATATAGAACTTGATTTCTGAAGTGGAATCCATGGCTAGAAGCATATTTTATCATTCCTCAATGAATCTAATAGTTGTGTCCATTCCTAGATAATAATTGCCTATAGTAAAACATCTACTGATAATCTCCAAGCCTGACTTTTGTAATGTACTCTGAGAATTACATTTTGTAATGCACTCCTTTGTGTAATTCAAAAGCTTAAGTTGATAAAAATTACTGCAGGCAGCTGGGCTAAGATGTATCCCATACATAGCATATTGCATTATTGCATAATGTTGAAAAAGCTATATAGGTTGTAAATTCATTTTCAAGTAAAATACATAATACAATAAGGGATTACTTGTTATTTCTAAACTATGAGTTTAGAAATATGCCTTAAAGAAAATACCTCCTAAAGACCCATCCTATCTTCTTAGATTATCTGGGAAAGGTGGTATGTAGATCTGGTTTTTCTCAATGATGGGAATCCACATGTGGAACTTGCTTTACAATGACGTCTTTAAAAATCATCATTTTCCAGCTTGCTTTTAACAATACCTAACTGCATACTTTGTTAAAATGTTTTGTGATTCCTTAGATATTAAACAGTGAGCATGTTTGGTGCAGCAGTGAATGAATCAGGCTAGAAGCCTAGTCCTAATCCAGCCAGTTGAGCAAAGCCAAGAAAAGAGACAATGGCAAACCACTTCTGAAAATACTTAGTGAGAAAATTGCAGGGACTTGTCCCGACAATCTCTGACAATCCAGACACAATTTAACAGAAGGGGGAAAAACCTTAAATAAAACTAGGCTTTTATTCTAGAACGTGTTGTTTTTAATATGACCCTGTACATTGCCAACAGATTTTGGATTTTGATGGTTTTAGAATACATAAACAAATACATAAATGTGCTTTTTAATAATCAGATTTTTATAAGATTTGGAAGGAATTCTCAAAAACTCTTATTTTAATATAGAAATTTATATAATCTCTTCTAAAACACAGAGGAAATAATATACTATACTGGTAGGTCTACCAAATCCAACATCTATCAGGCCTTGCAGGACTCTTTTGTCTTTTTATTTCTGTCCATACAGCTATAATAAAAGTAAAATTACCAAGAGGAAACAGCAAACATTTTCTCCAAGGCACTTAACATCTGTTCTTTTGGAAGAAGGATAGTTTCTTCTGTGGTGTAATCCTCAGGATGGAATATCAGGAAATCCCTGAAGAACCAATGCCAGATTTTATTTAGTCCACTATCACTTCTGCACTGAGGCTGCAAATGTGCTCTTCAAGATGTTTCTGTTATTTATTTTTCATGTAATTGATAATGCATCTTGCACAAACACACATACTCACTCCAGGCACATATACAAGAACAGACAAACATCTGTTAACAAGGAATATAATAACAGATACAATTTTCAATGGAAGAGAAAAACTGAAAGGCCAGTCCCAGCATAATAAAGCTTTGGAAGTCAAATAAAAATGTAGAGTGAATAAATGACATGTACAACATTCCTTGAAAAATCCATTTAAAAGCATTTGGTTCATTCATTTGATGTGTGTATCTGTTGTATAAGTTTCTTGTTCCGTTTTTTCTTATTTAAATTATGCAAATATTCATATATCGTCTTAAAGGTTTTTGGTGAACAAGGCATGCTACTTGACAATGTTATCTTTTTATATACTTAAATTAGTTTTAAAAAGCATAAGTATTTGCTTTGTAGTGATAGTTACAGAATGATGCCTGGATTCCAGCCGAATCTCTGACAAGGTTTGCTTGCTTGTTGTCTACATTTGTTAATTAGAGACAAAAATGAAGGCCAGCAAACAAGTGTAATTTTGCTTATATTAAAGTGAATAATACATTAGCCCATAAAACATTTCATTATCCATTGTATTTATCCTAACAATAGAGTTAAAATGAAGATAACATGCATGTTTACAAATAAGTTTGATATAATTTCTTGAGTAAGCTTTATTTAGCCTGAACAAAGAAAAGTCAGGAACTTAAGGTTAAATTTTTACCTGCTTGAGTAGCCAGATCCAAACTGATTTGGTGTGTCGATACTTATTGGATTGTTTCCACCAATCCAGGAAGATTTGGGTCAATGTGCTCCAGGTCCCATGAACAAAACATTATTATCTTCCAAAATATTGCAGACATGCCTCTGTGGTCATTTCTATTTGTGGAATAATATTCCTTCTGAAGTCTGCATGGCCTGAGCCTTATTATCCTTCAGATGGTATCTTTGAAGACCTAGCATTTTTGCCTCTCCAATGTTATATTTTTTGCATGGGCAGATCTTGGAGTACTCAGGGTTGCCTATATTATACCACTGTTCCATGAGCTGTACTGGTTGTCAGTTTACTTCCAGATCCAATTCATGGTGCTGGTTGTCATCTTTAAAGCACTTCATTGTATGGGCCCAGGTTATCCGAGGAACCATTTCATTCAAATGGGATTGGCCTGCCCCATACATGCTGGCAGAAAGGCAATCTGTGCAGTGGTGTGATTCAATTTTTTTTTACTACCAGTTCTATGGGCGTGGCTTGATGGGTGTGGCTTGGTGGGCATGGCAGGGGAAAAATATTGTAAAATCTTCATTCCCATTCCACTCCTGGGGGAAGGTTACTGCAAAATCCCATTCCCTCCCCACCCCACTAGCCTTCTTTCCAGCTCCATTCTCCTGTGCAGGGCAACAAAGAAGACCAAGCAGATCAGCTGGGACTCAGGAGGCAGAGAATAGATGGGGGCAGGGCCAGTCAGAGGTGGTATTTGCCCATTCTCTGAACTACTTAAAATTTCTGCTACCTGTTCTCCAGAACTGGTCAGAACCTGCTGAATACCACCTCTGACACTGTGTACTGCCTCAGTCAAATAAGTCCAGTTGGTGGCATCCAAAAGACCCCCTTTTTGCCATGGCTCCTGTCCTGAAACACTATGCCTTCCAAAGTAAGAGCTGCACATATCCCTTTGGCCTTCTGAAAGGATCTGAACAGTATGGTGCTATAACGAAAGTACAGTTATTTTTCTTTAACTATTCTCTTTTAGTTGCATTGAAGTGGAACTCCCAAAATTTCAGTCAGCTAATTATTTAAAACATAATTATTTTCATTGGTCTGAAAAATAAACCAGTGTCTCCTATTGGTCATAGTTTTTCCAGCAACTTTTCAATCATATTATATTTACCAGTTCCTTTGTTTCAAGGAGAAGTGAGCAAGAACTTCAAAGATTCATTTAATACATAACACAATGTTTCTCAGAAAATAGACACTTCCTCAATAAATATGGCAATGCCACTCCAATGACCATTGATTTACTGAGAAGCTGTTAAATAGTAGATCAACATCTTGGTCATTTTATGGATACTAATAGTATTGCCTAAGAAATATAGGTCTGCCCTTTCGTATAGATGACAGGAGGGAAAAATTACAGCTTCAAAAATGGAATATCATTCAAGAAACAAGAATGTAGAGCAAATACATGCAGAAAAGTTCTCTCTTCTACAGAATGTTCTGAAATAGAGCGTGGACTCCCCACTTTTATTTCTTCTCAGAGAGGAAGTAATCCACAGATTCTGCCTTCCTCCTAACCACCCTCTATCCCTGGCTGCAGGTGTAATGATGAAAAAAGCATCCCCTTGGAATATCTGCCTGAGATTCAAGTGTGCATTGAAGGGCCTAGAGGCACAAAAAAACTGCAATAAAGGAAAACAAAATAACTGAAAATCCAAGTTTTAAGCAACCAACAAAAAGCTATCTAACAATAGTCAGAAATTTGGAAAGCCTGGATATTTGAAACAAAAGTATAAGTATGAGTGGAGGGGCAGAGCTCCAAACCTTGCTACTATTCACAATTAGCCATGGTGGTGTAATGGTTAGAATGCAGTATTCCAGAGCTAACTCATGGCTCACTCCAAGAGGTTGACTGGCTCAAGGTTGACTCAGCCTTCCATCCTTATGAGGTTAGTAAAATGAGGACCCAGATTGTGGGGGCAATATACTGACTCTGTAAACCGTTTAGAGAGTGCTGTAAAGCATTATGAAGCAGTATATAAGTCAAAGTACTATTGCTATTGTTATTAGCCTCTCTATGGGTAGTATTGCTTCTCAGAGCACCAAATGTTATAGAAGTTGGTTTGAATGAAAGGTAATCCCTTGCCATATCATAGAGGCTTGAAGGTACTTTACCAAACCATGAGAAATAGAAGGAATTTGAAAAGTGAAAAATTCTAGATAGGAAAGGAAAATATACAAAAGGATATTTAGACAGGATGTAGAATATGACATTTTAAGTTCCTTAAAAAATTTCCTAAAGCAGCAGAATTTTTCAAGATGGACTTTTCAAGCCTGTTCCACTATATTTAATAGTCCTAATCAGGGGGTAATATCATTTTACTGAGAATTTGATATAATATATTATGTAAATGAGAAACTCTGCCTTTGAAAAACAATTTTGCATCTAAAATGGCAAAATAATAATATAATAATATAATATTATTATTTGATATAATAATATATTATGTATATGAGAAACTCTGCCTTTGAAAAACAATTTTGCATCTAAAAATAAATCTGATGTATCAAATCAACAAATTTATTAAGCCTATGGGCAGAAAGCACAAGAATAAAATAACATAGACCTGTAATTATTAATGAAATGTTAAAATGTAATAAAACACACACTTCAATAACAATAGTACAAACAGCAGTGACAATCACCAAAATTTATGCTAAATTTCAAATGTAGGTAGGACTGGTATAACAAATAATATCAAGAAATTGGCCAACCTAAAAAATATGCCATTGTTCAGTACAGTTCAATCATATTTGGAGCCTCAGTGATTCAGTGGTTAGAGTGGTTAGAGTGCAGTACAAGCTACTCCCACTGCAATTTGACAGATCGAATCCCACCAGGCTCAAGGTTGACTCAGCTTACCATCCTTCCGAGATGGGTAAAATGAGGACCCAAAATGTTGGGGGCAATATGCTGACTCTGTAAACTACTTTGAGAGGACTGTAAAGCACTATAAAGCAGTATATAAGTCTAAGTGTTATTGCTATATTTGGAAATCATTTCTGCACTGCAATTTTATACACGGAATTGTGCCATATCTCAAATTTGAGTTCCAAAATTCATATTGTAACCCAACATATACTTTTTTCTTCAATATAATAAATGTATTTAAAAAAGCACAGCATAAGCAACTTTTAAACAAATTGAAAATAAACAACTTTCATTGTCCCAGAGATACCTTTTTGATCACATTAGGATTGCTAGGATAACTGTTAGGATAATTCTGGTGATTTTTTTAAAAAACAAATGAATGAAGTATGCCGGCTAACAGTTCCTTGCAGATTTTGTTATTTATTTGCATTATTTACTTGGTCTTCCGCCAGGGAAGCAGGTTATCCATATGAACTGTGATCATTAAGTTACAGAAATACAGTCTTATATCAGATCTCATCATTACTGGAACAAGGGAAAAACAGAAACTAAGTCTCCTGCCCCTAAATAAAAAAGTATCTACTCCACTGTACAACTCCATTAGGAAAAATATTGCCAAAAACATTTCAAATAACAACCACATTTGATAAATAGTTGTTGCTGGAATTGTTTCATAATGGTTGATTAGCTTTTCCTACAATGAATATGCTTGTATACATTTTTTGCATTATTCTGTACAAGTTTATCTGTTTACCTTTAGTCTGTGAAAATGACTTGAAATCAGATATGACCAACTCATCTTTAATATCTTTAACCACATATGGCCAGAAACACACCCCCTTTTTTTTCAGACGCTGAAGATTCTGATACCAAAATTTTGTAGCCAGGTACCAGATAACAGCAGCATGACTTGCCACCAATTTCCAAGAAAAGAGTGTGATTCCGGTGTGTTAAGCTTTCAGTATGTTTAATGCACCAATTATGTTAAAGACTCATTTTCACCTCCACAGACTAAAGCAAATTAGCAGCCCATTCCTCTGCTCTCTCTTAATATCCTCTCATAACTGCTAGGCACCAGAGTCTCCCCCCACCCCAATAAAAGATAAAAAGATTGTCTGTTCTATTTTTTATTTTTAATGTTTAAGTTCATGGGACATCATACCCAGTGTAAGATTAGAAATTCCTCAGTTAGAACGAAGATTGATGGTGCTAAGGATTCTATTTGATAATGCAACCCATCTCTAAATAATGTTTTATTAACACAAATGTTGGCCTTTAGGATAAATAAACTGAGGTGCCAATGTTCTGGATTTTTTTTTAAAGCATATCCCATTTTGTATTTTTACATATCTCAGCATCTTTAATTACAGTGGAACTGATGTAGCAACAATAGGCTGCAAGATCTCATTTTTCAGGAACATTCAGAGCAGTTTATCATTAATTACAGAATACTTAGCATGAAAATGAAATTTACTAGAACTTATCCTATCTGAACCAAGAATACATAACTGGCTATCTTCATCTGCTTGCTATTTTATTATTAAGGAGAGAGAGATAGGAAAATGCAAGCCAAGTCTTACATGCTTAAAAATGTGCTAATGTACAGCAAAGGTCAGTGACTATGATAATATGAATTGTCCTTGAGATTCATTTATTGATATATTTTCCACTAATTGCTATGGTTTATGATAATGCAGGGCATGGTAGAAGTCCACAAAATGATGTTCTGATGCATGTTTAATTAAAAAAAACAATAAAGCTTGTACAGGAGCAGAGCTTGAGAATCTGTACTCCCATAAATCTATAATAATGAAAGCTTCAGATATGCGTATGTGCTTAAAAGTAGAGCTGTGACCTCCTAGAGGCATTCTGTCACAAATGTATTAGGACTAAGCACCCTAAACACCAAGACTTCATTTAGCTTTAACAAGTTTTAGTCAAAACTTGGGTCTAGGCAGCACTTTCATGTATACCAACAGATTAAAACTACATTCTGAATAAAACAATTAGTTCAACAAGGTCAGGTCTTGGTAGTCCAGGGTCAATGAACCACGTTTATATGAATCCCAGATCTCTTAAAGATTGCCTATAATATTCAGTAGCAAAATGGAGAATACTATACCATTTAATTTTGTTCAGTAAAAGAAGAAAATGATGGGGGCGGGAGAAAACTGTATACATTTTTCTGGGTTTGTGGTATAACCTCAGATATATACATGGGGCAAGTTATTTCATAGTTGGGTACTATGTTGGTTAGGATCAAAGAAAAAGGTACAAATGAGGATCCTTTACAGAGAAAAATCAAATAATAGGAAAAGAAAAAAGTTGAAAAATTAGATGGCAGTGTATGTATGATTCAAGGTCAATCTCAAGATTTTAGCAGAATTCATTTCCTAATGCTAAGTGACACTGTTTAAGCTTTCACTAAGCATTTAGGGACAATGTTTCTCTCACTAACATTTTTAAAAAATTCTCCCAAAAGAAAGAAAAATCCAAATCTATCTCAAAAAAGAAAAAGGCTCAGAAATCTTACCTCACCCCTTTCCCTTTGAATAGGCCACCACATCCTCTACAGCCTTTGTCTACCAATGAAACTAACACAACAAGAGCAACAAGAATAAATATATGGGACCCAGATAACAAAATGTTATTAGCAACTGACCAACATTGACATTTGACATTTTTCTCCACATTGTTTACTGGAGTTGTCATGAGTTTAGACCACTCAACAACTGTACAATTACAAACTATATTTTGCTTCATTCATTGTTGTTGTTGTTGTTGTTGTTGTTGTTGTTTTTACTTAGTGTTCTCTTACAGTCCTACCCTCTTTTTTCCTGTCTACATTCCATAATAAGAAACATATATGAAAAATACTGAGTGTGTGTTTGTGTGTGTGTGCATGATGATCCAGTTCTATTACTTTTGTTTTTGGTCTTTTTAGTCCTTTAGTTTGACCTTTAGTTTGGTCTTCCTTCCTTCCTTCCTTCCTTCCTTCCTTCCTTCCTTCCTTCCTTCCTTCCTTCCTTCCACCCTCCCTCCCTCCCTCCCCCCCTCTCTTGTTTTCTTTCTTTTATATCAGGAATCTTTTATTTGCTTATATTCTCTGGATCTGCAAAAAGCCTGGTTACATGAAGTCAAATAAGGACATTTTATCATGATCATTCTCTTGTGTTCATAGAATAAATGCTGGAATCTACCCAATTGCAGACTATTTCCTTGATAGGAGTGTTTTTTTTCTTCCTGTGGTGTTTATGAGGTCCTCACAAAATAATAGCATCATGGGGAAATAGATTGCTAAAAAGACAATCAACATGTCTAAATTCAGATACATTTGTAAGAGAGATTTCCAATGGGAGTTCCAGAATTTGTATATTTTCACATCAAAAAAAATCACATGAGTTATTAACCATCCACTTAATGTGTGTTGATGCTGCACTATTCTCTGGCAATAATGGCTTCCCAAAAATAACAATACCACCACCCAGAGATTCTGCTAAGTTGGCAGCTGAAATTTCACTTACACAAAAGGACTCCTTCTGGAAACTGCACTGTAATGGATTACCATTTACATATAGAAAATGATGGGGAGAAGCTGAGTGAATTATTTGGAAGGCCACCTATTGCCCCAGACTGTCTGCATCCTTAAGACATATACTCCTTCTATTATATTATATTTCAGTGATTAATTTGGATTCCTTGGCATGTTATGTGGCCAAGTTATGAACATTTTTCACTGGAGCTGAAAAATAATCCATTTCCTTATAGTTTAAAAGGATGCTAAGATATGTTATTTAACCACCCTTTCAATGTTTTAATTCAGTGCCACTGTTTTTTTTTAAATTACATTTATATGCCGCCCTTCTCCGAAGACTCAGGGCGGCTTACAATTTTTGGGATACCACCCAATGCGCTTAGCAATAGCCTTCATTCCATTGTATATGCCTGCTTATTACTAAGCGGCAATTTTACAAAGTCAGCTTATTGCTCCCAACAATCTTGGGTCCTCCTGTTATGTATTTTATGGGGTAAATGCAATATAAAAGAATATAGTTTGAGTTGATTTTATAGTGCTTCAATGTAATTACAGGTATCAATGCTACAGCATCCTATTCTTTTTATAATGACATCCTTGAGCAGCTGATCAGATTGTTTTTATTATTTTTTATTTTGTTTTTCAGTTTGAAATATTGGAGCTCCATAGATTGCTTCCTCTTTCTCAGGGTTGGTTCATATTACAAAGTTAAGAAGCACAATTTGTGTGTGTGTGTGTGTGTGTGTGTTTGTGCACTGTTTACAAGAACATACATATTGCCCACCAATGTGTCATGATTATTTGATAAGAAAACTTTCTCCTGTTAAATAACATGTTGACAATAAAGACATACAATATAAGCAAATACTGCCAAAAAGCCATTGCCCATCTTCCTGTTTTAACAGCAACATGCTTCATAAGGGTCAAGAGTATCAGCATATTTCCTGATGGCATTTCCTTGCCTAAATTTATTGGAACTCATTACTGTGAAGTTTTTAGTTCCAATGTACCTAAATCCCTTTTTAACTAAAGCTTCTTTTACTTTAGGTATCTTCTTTAGACTTTACTATCTTCTGTTTATATGAACATATTCTGCTTCTTTGTATGCTCAAAACTATTCAAACATTCAAATGAGCATCTTTTTAAAGCCATACACATAAAATTTTAGGCATAATTTGCTTTTGTTGTAGTGTTTTTTATTGGCGGGAGTGTTCTTAATACAAAAGGCATACATTTGGAACTTAGTTATCTTACATCTTACCTCAGCAAACATCTCATAAGAGCTCATTTCATTCAGGATTTAAAATCAATTAATGAATGCTTCACTATAAGACAGCAAATAGAGATAACTAATGGAATTTGGAAGTGCAATTTGACAGTTGAGTGTAAAATCTATAACAATTTTGTTTTTAATTCAAGAGATTATACTAGTTTGAGAAGGGAACAAGAAGAAACAGTTGTTTTTTTGTTGGTATTTCTGTAAGAAATAAATGAAGTTGTGCTGTGTTTAGTGTGATCAGATCTGAGCTGAAAAATTCTAGATCCAGCTACATATCAATAAAAGGATAGAGAAAACTACTCCTTGCATCCATCTAATGGCCAACTGCAACCCCAAGCCAAGATTTGGATGTATATTCAAACATGCATATTCAGGCATGTGCCACGCCCCCATCAGAATCTGCAAGGAACAAGAGCTGATAGAGATGGAGAGGACAGTTCTGTTGGCCTTGGAGGAAATTGGGAAAGGGCAGAGTTCATTCATGTTATGTATGCAGGTTTGAATGTCATTGGTTTAGTTTGAACTGTTCTTGTAAAATGTCAGAAATGATGGGTTTAAAAAGTGTGGGAAAATCCTGCACTCTGATTGGCTGGCAACTGCGGCTGCTGGCTATAAGTAGCAGCCTCAGCCCAGCCAAATCGGGTCTGTTATGAGCTGTAGTCACTAATAAACTCTTCACTGAAGCACTTCGCGTCTGACTCTTCATGCAAACTTAACAATTCAGGCAAGGCTTTTCTGAATTAGTAAGGCCTGCAGACAGGGAGAGCTCAGGAGAAGATCTCCTGATCCAAGAGCAAGGAGGGAATAGAGGCAGTGAGATCAATGCAGATTGAGCCAGCTACCAGGGAGGAGAGCACCCTGTCCCCTTCACAAGGCACACCTAGGGACTGAGCTATAAGGAGGGGCATTTGTCGGCAACAAGTGTTGAATCTGTGGAACTTTGTGTGTACTTGTCAATGCCTGGAGATTGCTGTGCTCTGTCTCTGGCTTGTGAGTTTGCCTGCTTCACTCAACTTCTTGCTTTGGGTTGCTGTTTGGCTAACCTGGCTTATTGGACTGCTGGTCCTGGTTGCTATTTAGTTAACCTGGGTCACTGGACTGCTGGCCCTGGTTGCTGTGTGGCTAACCTTGCTTACTGGACTACTTGCAGCCAGAGGCTTCTAAAGGTTTTCAGAAATGAGCAAGATAATCCCAAAGATTCTTTTTCAAGAGGCAACTGGACTTTTTTGTATTTCTTTGAAGATGTTTCACTTTCTCATCCAAGAAGCTTCTTCAGCTCTGACTGGATAGTGGGGAATGGAAGGATTTATATTCCTTGCAGACAGCTGGTCATTTGCATTTGTTTAGAGCAGGGATATTAAACTCGCAATGACACGTCATCACATGATGTATTGCAACTTTTCCTCCCTTTGCTAACCTGGGGGTGGGCATGGCCAGCATATGACGCATCTTGTCCACAGACCGCGAGTTTGATACCCTTGGTTTAGAACAGTGATGGTGAACTTTTTTGTTCTGGTTTGCCGAAAGCACACATGCACTTGATAGTGCACACGTGTGCATGCTGGTACCCACAATGCAATGTACCCTGCCTTCCCTGCGCATGTGCATGCAACATGCCCACCCTGCCCCTGTTTTTCAGACACCCAAGGCTGCAGAGGCTTTTCTCGAGCCTCTGGGAGGGCTCCAGAGGCCCTCTGAAGGCCCAAAATGGGTACTTCTGGTATTTCTGGAAGGGCCATTTTTCGGCCAACTGAGGCTGCAGAGGCTTTCCTTGAGACTACAGGAGGGTGAAAACAGCCTCCAACAGGCTGAAAATCAGCTGGGAGGCACACACATGCACAATGCAGTTAAATTTGGCTGGGGCTCATGTGCCCACACAAATGGCTCTGCATGCCATACGTTCACCATCATGGGTTTAGAGAGCCATTGAAACTATTTGGAAATTTATCTGTGTCCTCAGAGTCACCTGAGTAGAGCAAATGGGTGTGGAATCTTCTTGCAACTGCAAACAAAACCTGGAGATAGATGATGTCATATCCCCCTACCGCCGTTGAAAGAGGCCTGTTGAATTTTGACATTGATTGCCTCTTTGACTCCTCTTTCAAATGAGAAGTCCTCAAAAGGGTGGCCTTTGCTGTCTTCAAAAGGGTGGCCTTTGTCTTGTAAATGCAGATGGGCTGCTGAATCCTTCCATTCCCCACCATCCAGTCAGAGCTGAAAAAGCTTATTGGATGAGAAGTGAAATGTGTTCAAAGAAAATCAAGTTGCCTCTTGAAAAAGCACCTTTGAGATGAGCATGATCTGGATGACTGAGAATCTCCATAGACATTGAGCAAGATAATATTCTGACTTACTGTACATTAATAATTAACTTCTGGCACAAGATGGGTTCTTTTTCATAAGTACTGTACTGATATTTTTGCCACTATCCTATGAAGGTTGGTGATAAAAATATGGAAGTAAGAGTGGTGTTACTCTAAAAGGAAATAAAGTTACTACTGCAATAGGGCTTGTTAAGTCACTCAGTAAAAAGAAATCATTGGTCTGCAAAATTTGTGATATTTGTATCCTATGTACAGTACATCAGTCCAGAGTATTAGAAATAAATTAGTTCATTTTGAACTCTTAGTATAGCAAGGCACATCTGGTTTCCTGATGGCCAAAAGATAGCAAATGAAAGATACAATTTGTGTAAAAGGAGAAGAAGCAATAAAAAGAGAGGAAGACTTGCCATTGTATGCTCAGATATCGAAACGAATTATCTTGGCAATACTTTAAAGAGTATCTGAATTAAATTAAGTAGAATAACTAATGAAAACAATATTTTGCTGTCTGTCATGATATCTAACCAGACGTGTATGATGGTCTTTCAAGGCAACCTGCAAATGTTTCAAAGAGTCATAAATTAATAGGGATGTGGGTTTTATCTAACACCTGTTGGGAAACATATTTTGCAAAGATGGACTGCAAGGATTCTTGCTAGTAGTTTCCTTTACAGAGCAGAGGAAAGCAACAAAAGGTCAGCTATCCTTGACTTCATGTTAATCAACAGAAATGATTTAGTCAAGGAATTTAAAATAAGGGCTTTGCAGGAAAGCAAACATGTTATGCTGAGATTCCTGTATTTAAGTAAAAAACTAAAACAGGAGGTAATTGAAATAAAAAAATGCAGAAGCTCAGTCATTATTAGTAGATTTCAGGCAGGAATAACTAGTGAGAAAAAGAATTCAAGACCAGTGGGAGTTCCTAGAAAAGGATATACCAAATGCATAATTGCAAAGAATTCAAATCAGAATAGAAATAATATTAAGATGTTAGAAAAGCAAAAACTCAGAATAAGCTGAGATTGGCTAATATAACAAACAACACAAAGGTTTTCTTTAGATATATTCAAAACAATAGAAAGATGGGGGGGGGAATCAGTTAAGAAACAGCATGATGGATAGGTGAAAAAAATCCAAAACGAAACTACTTAATTCCTTAGTTAATTATATCAACAAAACATTAGATTTTTCACCAAGGCAATAAGAAGGGGCAACTTGGAAATTTGAGGCATAAACAATGTTATATGAATATGTGTATTTTAATCTGTAATATCCAACATTCTGCATTCTAAACAGGCATTGTGTGTCTTCTAACAGCTGGCAAATGAAGAAAATAACTAGCTAGCTAGCTAGCTAACTAGATATCATCCATCTACCTATCTATCTATCTATCTATCTATCTATCTATCTATCTATCTATCATCTATCATCTATCATCTATCTATCTTCAACTTTTAGGTAGATAGCAATCTTCTTCTGTCAGACATGAAAACCAGAACCACAGAACAGACCACAGAACAGACCAGTTCCAATTAAATCGATTTATTACTCATGTCTATGCCCAGGAATCTACTTAATGAATGGTTAGCACTATTTTGGTGCTAGATAAGGGTTACCAGGATTCAAGAAGAGTTGGACTAAGTCATTTGTGGCTACATAATTATTCTGGGCTGATTCCTGTTTTGATTCCTCCCTCAGGTTCTTCCACTCTTTCTACTACATCCCCTCTAAAGGATTTAAATATTTATCAGTCTTATCTCTCTTGTCATTGAATTAAAATCTTTCATTTTCAGTGACTACCAAACAGGAGCATTAACTGTATATGTATGTCAGTTTACATTTAAATAACTGATAATCACATAAATCAAGAACTTTGTTTAAGAGAAATTATATGGGAGAACTTTTGATGATTTTCTTTTTTAAGCCAAACATTTATTATTTTGACTCTTTTAAATCATGCTGTTAGTTTATATATTAATTGGAGTGTAACAAATAAAAAGACAGACAAGATTTTAAAAAAAATCCTCTAAACACATCTTTTGAAATTTTATTGATAGTTATTTTACATTTTCAAATTGTGTTTACAGCTATGAATATATTTAATTCAACTATTTGTGTTCTGCTCAAAGCTGTTCAGCCATGGAGATTTCCTACATATTTTATGTAGAAATTGTCTAGTTTAATTTTAGAGTATTAATTCTTCATTAATCATGCCTCTCTATTGTCTGTTTTTCAAGACATTTGCAAATAATTTCCTTGGAAAATCTAATATGCTGCAAAGACCTTATTCACTCTGCATATCTACTGTATATATATCTACAATTTTGATTTTATAAGGAACCATGTCAGTTTCTCTGAAATGTGAGTATAATATGTTGACAGATTCTCTAGAAGCATGACAGAAAAAAACAGATATATCAACTGATTTTCTTTTGATAACATTTTGTAGTACCAACAACAGACATGTACTTGTTTTCCAAAGACTGTTTTTCCAAAAGATAAACTTATGCTACATACATCAGTGGATTTATTTGCACAATTTTTCTATCAAATCACATTTCTTCAAAGACCCACATTATTTCAGCCAAGGCCACCTATATCTGAAACTAGATTAACTCACATCACAAGAGAAAATAATATAGATTTTACATGTCTTTTTACTGTTGATAAAAGTAACTGGTTTCAATATGTATATGGTCATTCCAAAATATATTTAATCTGGATAAAAGGCAGAATGAACCAGAATGTGAGCAACAATCTTTTGTTTCAGATGCAATAGTTGGTGGCTGTTGTGATATGGAAGATCCATTATAGTAATCGTCAACTCATGAAAACAATTGAACTCAAAATTTCCATTGCTGAGCAAGACAGTTTTAAGTGACTTTTTGCCCCATTTTATGACATTTTTGCCACAGATGTTAAGTGAATCACCATAGTTGTTTAGTTAGTAACATGGTTGTTAAGTGAATTTGGTTTTCCCATTGACTTTGCTTGTTAGAAGCTCACAAAAAGTGAGATCGTACATGACTCCGGGACACTGTAGCTGTATCATAAATACATGCCAATTGCCAAGAATCTGAATTTTGAACATGTGATTATGTGGATGCTGCTATAGTTGTAAATGTGAAAAATGGTCATAAGTCACTTTTTTCCCAGTGCTGTTGTAATTTCAAACAGTCACTTAATGAATGATTCTAAGTCGAGGACTACCTATAGAGGGCTACCTATAGAGGCACCGTTTTACAGTGGTTCTCCTCCTACCTTTTCGGGCTGCTTGCTATTGGTGTTGGCAGGGGGCAGAGGTCGAGCCTGAGGCCCCGCACTTGTGGGGTACCCCAGGGGTCGGTCCTCTCACTTCTCCTGTTCAACATCTATATGAAGCCGCTGGGTGAGATCATCTGTGGATTCGGGGTGAGGTATCACCAGTATGCGGATGATACCCAGCTTTATATCTCTACCCCTGACCACATCAGTGATGTCCTCTCCATGATGCCCCATTGTCTGGATGCGGTGTGGATCTGGATGGGGAGAAACAGTCTCCGACTCAACCCGGCAAAGACTGAGTGGCTATATGTACTAGCATCTTGGATTACTCAGGATATACCATCTTTGGTCATGGGGGGAGAGGTGTTGCCCCCATGGACAGGGCGCACAACCTGGATGCACAGCTCAGTTTGGAGGAGCAGGTGGGAGCTGTGTCCAGGGGGGCATTTGCCCAGGTGCGACTGGTTCGCCAGCTGTGCCCTTACCTGAGCTGAGATGCCCTATGGACAGTCACTCATGCACTCGTCACCTCTGACTCTACTACTGCAATGCCCTCTACATGGGACTTCCCTTGCGGACCACCCGGAGGTTGCAGCTGGTGCAGAATGCGGCTGCGCGGGCTGTGATGGGGGTGTCCCAATATTCCCATATTACACCTCTCCTGCGCGACCTGCATTGGTTGCTGGTTGCCTTCTGGGTGAGATTCAAGGTGTTGGTAACAACTTATAAAGTCCTACATGGCTTAGATCCGGGGTACTTGCGGGAGCGTCTCCTGCCAGCATCACGCTCCAATTGCCTGGTACGCTCCCACAGACAGGGCCTCCTTGGGATACCATCTGCCAGACATTGTCGGTTGGCAGTGCCCAGGGGTAGGGCCTTCTCTGTGGGAGCACCCACCCTGTGGAATCAACTTCCCTTGAGCCTTCATTTGGCCCCCGATCTCCACTCCTTCTGCCGTGACCTTAAGACTTGGCTCTTTTAGCAGGCCAATCTGGACTAACCAAGGGGAGGGGGAGTTGTTTTAGAAGGTTTTAAATTTTAATTGAATTTTAATTATTAGGCTTGTATTTGGTTTAATTTCTTTTTATTGTAACTTTGTAATGGGTTTTATATTGTTAGCCGCCCTGAGTCCTTAGGGAGAGAGGGCGGCATACAAGTCTAATAAATTATTATTATTACTTACATTTCATATAATCTCAAGAGTGGTTTCAATTCTAGGCCAGCATCCTGCACAAAATATTAAAAAGTTACGATATCTTTGTAGTTCCTTACCAAGCACATTTAAATTCTTTTACAGCAGACAAATATCAAACCATAATACAACAGATAATCTTCGATATTAACAGAATATCAAAGTAAACAGAGTTAGTATCAATCAGTATTCAGTCAGAGAGAGAGTCAGTATCAGCATCAAGAGAGATCTTCAGTGGGAGAGAGATTCAGTGGGAGAGAGAGTTAAACCATGATCTATAGCTCCCTCTTATGGCGACTTGCAGCATACTCAACCAACCAGAACACAGCATAATACATTACAGTGTTTTTCCTTAAAGCTACAGACATATATATTTGTGCTTTATATATTGTCAACCCAACTACGTTATGTACATATACTTAACAATATTATATTAAAGTAACCAAAATATTTTTATAATCCCCAAGGCATGTCACAACTTTTGACCACTCCTAATGTTTGGAAATTGAAAGTTGAAAAATTTGATACACCCTACAATTTCAGAAACCATTAACATTTAGACCTGAGGCCTCATCCTTGTGGATTTTGATTGGTTTTCATATGACTAAGCTAATCTTTCTCTTCTTCCCTAGTAGAATATGTTCTATACCATGGAACGTGAGTGAAAAAATAATAACAGATCCATATCAGCATTCTTCTGATGCCTCCCCATGTTTTCCTTCCTCACCACACTTTTTTTATCAAGCCCTATGTAGTCTCCCAAATATCTATGTGAGCCTCACTTCAACATGCCCACATTATGCTGGCATCTCCACTGTCAGAAGCATGGGCAATTCCCTTTGTGCCAAAGCTAGGACAACAAAACAGAGAGAATAAGAGGAAGAGTTTTGATTGCTCCATTTGTTAAAGCAAAGCCTTTGATTCTATAGATCATGCTAGTATGTGGGACATATTAAAGCTAATGGATATGCAAGACCATCTAATTATTCTTCTGAATAATCTTTACAATTAACAGGAAGCTAGCATAAGAACTAAATCTGGAGAAACAGAGTGTCTCAGAATGGGGATGGGAGTGAGAAGCATGTATATTTCAATATCTCTTAGACTATGCAGTGAATATATGCAGGGCAGAATGGAAAAAAACATGACAGATGGAATTAAACCCAGAATTTGGAATATAACAAATTGAGATATGCAGATGATACCATTTTCTCAACCAAAAGTTTAAAAAGACCATGAAGAAAAAAATAGGACAGTGAAAAAAATCAGGTTAATGTTTAGTATTAGAAAACCATGATAATATTTTATTTGTCTTTCACAAGACAATTTTTGTTGTTGTTAACTAATCTGTTCACTAATTCCTAATCAGGAAATTGGAATATTAGCTACAGCTATAAGTATGCTTCTGATTTTCTTATACCAAATAGAAAAGTTCAAAATTGAAAAGTAGCCTCATGTAAGATAAGAGATAGTGAATCCTTTGATGATAACTTTGATGATTTCTCTTCCCATATTGTTTTCAGAAACAGACATGGAACTAGATACTAATGAAGAGAAAAATGTTATTTGAATTTACAGTCGAACACTAAAGAGGGACAAAAACTTTTTTCTAATGTTTTTCCAATGAATACACTTGTATGGTTCAAGATCATCCTGACTGAAGGAAAAAAACAATTGTAGCAGCTTTTAAACTAATGATACAATGCCATGGATAATTTCCCTTAAGTAGCTTAGAGATGTGAGTGAATGAATCATATATCATTTCGGGAAGCAATTTTCCTCAATGAGTTCTACTTGCTGGATATCACAATGCATTTCAGAAGGCGTAAAAGCTTTCATTTAAAATATGTCTCTGAAACTAGCTTAGGTACAAAGCCTAAGTGTGTGTGTGTACAAGTATCTTATGGCACTTGCCTTTCAGGTGTACTTTTGTACAGGAAGCAAATTGTTGCTTGGAGAATTTATCCCATAGCATAAGTGGATTCCAACAATTCTTCACAGATGCTGTTACTATCCCAATGGAGGTCTTGATGTTCCTAGTGTGTTGTACATGTTCTAAAAATATTTTAATGTACAAGAAATATGTCATAAAGCACTTCATTAGACTACAGCATTGTACTTTTTCAAAGAAAAAAGAACTAAAAAACAATGATTTTTGAAGCTGTATCCAAGTTACCAAGATTTTCTTAGGGAAAAATAGAACAATTTGAAGTTTTCTTGCCTACATTTCAGTTTGAATTAGCATGTACATTTAAGTTTGTTATTAGGAAGACTAAAATGAAGTATACTGAGCTGAGGTTTATAAAAATAATTTGGCATTGTTATGTCATAGAATTAAGTCATCTATTGGGATTGACTGACCTTTCTTGGTCCAAGGCTACCAGTATATTCTAGTATGTTGTAGCCCTAAGGGTATACAGTATTGCTTTTGTGTGGCATGTTCATATTTAAAAGTAAGCGTAGACATACCAAATCTGAGATGTACGAAGTACTATTTCTAAGAAATATGCTACTGAAATTTGATAGTGCGCTGCAAGGCTGCCAATTTTCAGCAACAATATAAGATGAGGCCTGGAATGAACGCAGCAATGCCATACTTACCCAGCTTCATACATATGAACAGGGTTTGAGATGTAATGAAATGTGGGAGACACTACATCCATATGCATCCATGAGAGAAAGAGAAAAGTAGACATTAATGTGTTGTAAGTACACCTCATTCAGAGAATTGTGGGAACTCGCAGATCTTTATGTCTTTCATCACAGCATTTATTCTGGGCTAGAAGCCAAAAAAAACCCGAGAAGTTTCTCATGCTTCTTTGAGATCCCAACAGAATATATGAAGCTGCCATACCATGAAATGGAAAATTGGTCTATCTGGCTTATTCATTACCCAGTGTGTAGTTGATCTATATGTGCCAGGATGGTCCTTAGCTTGTAAATACTATTACTGAAAACTTCTACATTCTGAATATATGTTTTATCACTGAGTTACAAACATTATCTTAAGATTCCTGGGTTGGTTACCATCTAGAAAAGATATAAAGTATACAATAATGTGACATAAAGCTCTTCTTCAGCATAAGCCTTCCTACGTTTGGTTTCAATTGGGGATTATACAATTGTTTGAAATAAATATCAATACATAACTTTAAGAAAAATCAAAACTGTATTGTACTAACCTTAATACCATAATAAAAAGTAAAGATTTTTTACAAGAGACCAAATGATATGCCTAGGCTGGATTTTTCAAGTCCTAAATGCAAGTGAAAAAGGCAAGTTCTTACTTTTTTCCCAAAAGGCAATATTATGTTTGATAATGCAATCTGGAATTCTTCAGTGGACAAAGCCATCTATTGTGGCCACAGGGAATAACAGAATAACAGAATTGGAACAGGTCCTTGGAGGTCTTCTACTCCAATCCCCAGCTCAAACCAAAGACCTTAATTTCAGACAAATGGTTGGTTGTCCAATCTCTTCTTAAAAACCTCCAGTGATGGAGCATCAACAACTTTTGAAGGCAAGTCTTTCCACTGTATAATGTATGTCCCTGTATAATGTACTTCTCCTAGCTATGAGTGTGGAGGAGGGCCCTCCCTGTGGACATCTTTCTTTCCTAGGGTAAACCATTCTATTCCATGCTAAATGATGGAATGCTTTATTTCCAATGTTCTATGCAAGACACAGAGAACTAGTTCGGAATAAAAAGGTATAATGGTGGATACATGTGCAACAGAAGAGTTTTCAAGCTAAACATTGCACTTGAAGCCTATACTGTACCAGCTAAATGGTTGACAATTTCCCTGATTTTGTCCATTTTGACAGTCAAAAACAGACTGATTAACTATGAGGGCAGAAAGAGTTATGAATGTGCAGACACACCAATGTATACTGTATACTATCTCCTACGGCTTGTCTTCCAACAGGCTGCTCCCCATTGCTGGGATGAGGAGCCACTTAGATGGTTCTGCCCCAGACACCTGATGGACCCTGAGAGGTTCCAGGCAGAACTGGGGTCTTTTCCCACTTCCCTTGCCCACAACTCTGCCAAGGACCTGGTGGCTGCTTGGCAACAGGCTGCCAGGGCTGCCCTTGGCAGGGTTGTCCCTATGAGTCCCCTCACACGCCGTGGATCCCGGGTGGCTCCTTGGTACACTGAGGAACTCCGGGAGATGAAGCGCCGTTGGAGGGGTTTAGAGAGCAGGTGGAGGGCCACCCGCTCCCAATCCGATCGAGCCCAGCTAAGAGCCCATATTAGGACTTACCTGGTAGCTATGAGGATGGCGAGAAGGTCTTATCTCTCCACCCTCATAGCATCTGCAGATAACTGCCCAGCCGCCCTTTTTAGGGCCATCCGCTCCCTCCTACATCGAGGGGTGGTGGATCCTCTTCGGGGAAGGGCTGAGGAATTTGGTCAATATCTGTCGGATAAGATCGCACAGATTCGGGGCGGGTTGTGTTCCACCTTGCAGTGGTCTGAGGATCGGGGTGCAAGTAGTCTGGCCGATGTGATCTGGGCTGAGTTCGATCCTGTTTCTGAGGATGAAGTGGACAGGATTATGCGGCGTCTTGAGTTCCACCACATGTTTGTTGGATCCGTGCCCTTCCTGGTTGGCTTATGCCTCCAGGGAGGTCACCTGCGGTTGGCTCTGGGCAGTGGTCAACGCTTCGTTAAGGGAGGGTGTCTTTCCCTCCGCCTTGAAAGAGGCGGTGGTGAGGCCCCTCCTGAAGAAGCCTGCCCTGGACCCGACCATGTTAGACAACTTTCGTCCAGTCTCCAGCCTTCGTTTTTTGGCGAAGGTTGTTGAGAGTGTGGTGGCTCAGCAGTTTCCACTCTTCCTGGATGAAGCAGACTACCTAGATCCGTACCAATCGGGCTTCCGGCCAGGTTTCAGCATGGAGACGGCATTGGTCGTACTGATGGATGATCTCTGGAGGGCCCGGGACAGGGGTTTTTCCTCTGTCCTGGTCCTATTAGACCTCTCAGCGGCTTTCGATACCATGCGACGCCTCAAAGGGGTGGGATTGGGGGGCACTGTTCTTCGGTAGCTCTCCGACCTCTCGGGCGTGCATCGGTGTTGACAGGGGGACAGAGGTCGGCCCCGAGGGCACTCACTTGTGGGGTCCCTCAGGGGTTGGTCCTCTCCCCCCTTTTATTTAATATCTACATGAAACCGCTGGGTGAGATCATTCGTGGTTTTGGGGTGAGGTATCACCAGTATGCTGATGATACCCAGTTATACATCTCCACCCCAAACCAGATCAGTGATGCCCTCTCCATGATGACTCGCTGTCTGGATGCGGTACGGATCTGGATGGAGGGAAACATGCTTCGCTCAACCCGCCAAGACTGAGTGGCTGTACATACCGGCATCTCGGTCCAGTCAGGAATGTCCATCATTGACTATAGGGGGAGTGGTGTTGCCCCCTGTGGATAGGGCGAGGAACCTGGGGGTCCTCCTGGATGCGCGGCTCCAGTTGGAGGAGCAGGTGGGGGTGTTGCCAGGGGGTCCTTTGCCCAGGTCCGGCTGGTTCGCCAGCTTCGCCCGTTTCTGGACCAAGATGCCCTGTGTACAGTCACTCATGCCCTTGTTACTTCGCGACTCAACTACTGCAACGCTCTCTATTTAGGACTGCCCTTGCATACCATCCAGAGATTGCAGCTGGTGCAGAATGTGGTCGCGCGGGTGGTGATGGGAGTTACCCGATTCTCCCATATTACCCCCCTCCTGCGTGACCTGCATTGGTTGCCGGTTGCACTCCGGGTGAGATTCAAGGTTTTGGCTTTAACATTCAAAGTCCTACACGACATGGGTCCACAATATTTAAGGGAGCGTCTCCTGCCGATATCGAGTGCCAACTGCCCTGTACGGGCATACAGGCAGGGGCTCCTCGGGGTCCCGTTGGCAAGCCAATGTCGGTTAGCAGTCCCCTGGCGGTGAGCCTATTCTGTGGCGGTCCCCGACTTATGGAACCAGCTGCCTCTAGACCTCCGTCTGGCCCCTGACCTCCACACCTTCTGCCGCAAATTGAAGACCTGGCTATTTGACCAAACCAGGCTGTGATTACCTCATGGGGGGGTATGGGATAGTTTTAAATTATTTTAATTTGGCCTTATTGGACTTTATATTTGTTTAATTCTTTTTAATTATTTATTGTATTTGTATGTTTTAGCTGTGAGCCGCCCCGAGTCTTCGGAGATGGGGCGGCATATAAGTCCAATAAAATAAATAAAATAAATACACACATATATTGAAGAACCTCTCTAGCTTCAGGCTGTCGCTATGGGGCTGCAGTATAATCTAACTATTAAAGATGATTGCAGCTAGCCTTGCATTCAATCTGCTGCATTGGCAAATTCACTTGATGAGAGAGGATAATCTTTCCAGGTTTTTGCTCATTTCTGACTGGGTAAAGCCAGAGAAAACTATGAAGATTCAGAAATCCTGTCATGTGGGGAAGCTTTATTTCATTTTCTTTTATTATTATTTTTAACATTCAACTTCTTGCAGGAATTATGGATTCAAAGGTTTTATTAAAAGTTGATGCTAATCTATTCTTTAGGGTCAAAGGATCTCAGACATTTTGTACTGGAGGAAGGCAGTGCACTGGAACAGCAATCTCTGCTAACAAAATAGAACAAGGACAACACTACAATGCAAACCTGATAGACGGCTTGCTAGACACTTCTCCATCTGTTGTGTTTTTTTCTACCAAGATTAGTTCCATTCACTGCCTACGCCCATCCAAGCTAGTAGATTCTGTGGCAGATAGAACTTGGAAGATATCCTCGTCACTTTCACTCAGTCACAGCTTTCAAATATTATGTACTAATGTCATATTATGCCTGTCTGTCAGAGAAAAGCTTCATTGAGCTCAGGAAAATTTCTTTCTAGGAAAAGAGCCCACTGAGTTTCTACTTCAATATTTTTAGATCAAAACAGTGATGGCTTCTGAGGTTGGCTTCTTAACTGATTCATGCCAGTCAGTTACATCCACAAACATTACAAGTGACATGTACAGATACCAGAAATAGTAATATAGTATGGATTGGCATGTGTGTTAATCGTAAACATTAAAAAAATATTTTGACATTGGAACAAAATATGAAATGAACTGATCTAAAATTTGAGTTGAATCATATAAGGCAACATCATTTCCCATTCTGCTCTGTTAAATATTGTATGCTTAGGAAGTCAGATTGACATTTAAATCTGCTTGTATATTCAAGTTTCCTTCTACTAATGATGAACCTCGGTGGTGCAGTAGTTAGAGTGCAGTACTACAGACTACTTCTGCTGGCTGTCGACTGCCTGCAATTTGGCAGTTCAAATCCCACCAAGCTCAAGGTTGACTCAGCCTTCCATCCTTCCAAGGTGGGTAAAATGAGGAGCCAGATTGTTGGGGGCAATATCTGTAATCCACTTAGAGAGGCTGTAAAGCACTATGAAGTGGTATGTAAATCTAAGTGCTATTGCTATTTGATTGAACATTATACTTTCTGCAACCAGCTTATTGTACAGTATAGCTTTCATATTCTGAAATCACTATGAGAAAGAAAAAGAGAAAAGAAAAAGAAAAGAAAAGGCAATGATTTCCTATACCTTTGATGCAGCAGAATAAAAAGCCTCAACTTTTTGCTTTACATTTCTGATATATACAAATAACAAAGTTAATCTATTCATCAAAGCCTAAGACAAAATTTTCACTTTTTTATGCCTCTAGCATAAGATCCAGAAGTGGTTTCCTGTTGGAAACAAAATTAAATAAGTTCTTCTCTTTAATTAAAACAGTTACTACAGCTTTGCCATCTTCCCAACTCAGTACTTTTTCTGATATTGATGATACTATAGACAAATTCACAACTAATACAGAGAAGAAAAACCGATGGGCTCTTCTTGAATGAAATACTCCATTGCATCCATAACCATGTTTGTTCTTCAGCTGTTATCTTTTAGTTGCACCCTACCTGAGACATCCTTCATAAGAACAAAGGGTTAATTATACAATGAGCTCATATTAATATTGAATGCCATGCAGCTATATTTATTTATTTACTTATTTATTTAAACTTATTTATATATTATTCACATTTTTGAACCACCCATTTAACTTAGAGTGGGACGCTGGGCGTTGTACATTTAAAACATTAAAATATGGATGATTCAACACTGTAAAAATTAGTTAAAAGGCAAAGGAGTGTCTTTTGGAATACCAGCTAGCCTCATAGCTGTATGCTCATGTATACTTCCCACATGAGGCCACAAAGCCATGTTTTGACTCTTTTCAGAAAGCCAGGAGAGTAGGGGCCTGTCTCACCTCCACAGGGGAGGTGGCAATGGCAGAAAAGTCTTCCTAGATATTGCCAGTTGTAGTTCTTTAACAATGATAACTTTTATGAATTTATGATGAAATGATTGTGGACAAAAAGATAATATAAAAGACAGGTAAGTTAAGAGTTTTTGCAGATGATTTAGTGGTGTTTGGGGAAGACTCTTTAAAGGGAATTGAATTATTAATAACTAAATTAAAAGATTTTGGTACATTAGCCAGCTTTAATATTAACAAACAGAAGACAAAGATGTTAACCAAAATATGAAGATAAGATCAAACAGAAGTGATGAATAAAACAGCTTTTAAGATTGAGAAAAAAGTGAAACACTTGGGTATTACTATGTCACATATAAATTGTATGTTATTTTAGCATAACCTTGTGAAGACATAGAATAAAATTTAAAAGTATATTGTAAGATGGATTAAAGTACAATTGTCATTGTTGGGAAGAATTTCTGTGATTCAGAAGACTGTTTTACCTAGAATATAACTCATTTGCATACAATATCTGCTTTGACAACTGATATACCTTTTAAGCAACAGCAGCACGACATATTGAAATTTGTATGGCAGGGGAAAATATAAGATGAAATGGAAAAATGAGAATTGCATGTACCAGATTTGAAATTATATTTTGCTACTTGCTCTTTAATTTAGGTAGTAAGTGTTGCTGAGAATTAGTAGGCTATTGCAGAGGTGGTATTCAGCAGGTTCTGACCAGTTCTGGAGAATCGGTAGTGGAAATTTTGAATAGTTCAGAGAACCGGCAAATATCACCTCTGACTGGAGATTTTACAGTATCCTTTGCCTGCCACGCCCACCAAGCCATGCCCACAGAACCGATAGTAAAAAATATTTGAATTCCATAATTGGCCTATTGGTCTTAAAAACACATGATCTAAGATTTGGGAAGCTTTGGTATGACAAAGCAAAGGTTAATGTAGATTTTAAAAATCATTATATCAGGAAGGTTACCCATTGCATGTAGTAAAAACAAATCTAGGCTGTGGCCCTTTGTGTCTTTCAGCACAAAGAGCGTTATGTATATGAGAATAGATATGTAAACATATATGATTAATTATTTGTGATATGAATTGATTCATTAAGAGCTGTGGTGGAGCATTGGTTAGAATGCAGTACTATGGGCTACTTTTGCTGATCAGCAGCTTCCAGCAGTTTGGCAATTCAGGTCTCACCAGCTCAGTGTTGACTCAGCCTTCTAAGGTTGGTAAAATGAGGAGCCAGATTGTTGGGGGCAATATGCTGAGTCTGTAAAACCACTTAGAGAGGGCTGTAAAGCACTGTGATAAGTCTATAATATAAGTCTAAGTACTAGTGTTAAGTGCTACATATAGAATTTTCTTAAGGAGATTGTGAAATAAAATCAAGAGAAGATTTCATGACAATGTTGCCAATGTTTTCTTATGTACAATTATTAGAAAGGATTAAAGTAAGTAAAATAAGTCTGCACTACTATTACTATTAATCTTTTCATTGCTCCTTATCACCCATCTCCTCCCACTTGTGACTGTATGACTGTAACTTTGTCGCTTGTATCCTTACAATTTATATTGATTGCTCCCTAGTATTATTATTATTTAAAAAATACATTTATATGCCGCCCTTCTCCGAAGACTCAGGGTGGCTTACAATTTTTGGGACACAACCCAATGTGCTTAGCAAAAGCCTTCATTCCATTGTATATGCCTGCTTATTACTAGGGCTTTTTGGTCCCCCCCAAGCAGCATTTTTACAAAGTCAGCTTATTTCCCCCAACAATCTTGGGTCCTCACTTTGCCTACCCTGAGAGGATGGAAGGCTGAGTCAACCTTGAGCCTGGTGGGATTCGAGCCTGCACTAATTGCAGGCAGCTGGGACTAAGTGCTAGGCGTTTAACAGCCTGCACCACCAAGGCTCTTTGATTGCTTATTGTACCCTATGACTATCATTAAGTGTTGTACCTTATGATTCTTGACTCTTAACAAATGTATCTTTTCTTTTATGTACACTGAGAGCATTTGCACCAAGATAAATTCCTTCTGTGTCCAATCACACTTGGCCAATAAAGAATTCTATTCTATTCTATTCTATTCTATTCTATTCTATTCTATTCTATTCTAAGTAAAACATTGTATGGTTTTTAACCATGTAAGACTGAGTTTGAAATTGAATTAAGTAAAATGATAACCATGTTAATGCTAAAATGTACAATTTTACTGAAATTTGAGGGGAAAAAATGAAAAAATGAACAAATGGTCTAATATTTTGATTATAACATGCAAATGCAAAAATACATGCTTGAAAGAACTGAAATTTACATGATGTTCTAATCTTAAAGAAAAGTTTTATAAAATGATATACCATGGGTATTTGTCATAAGAGAATTTCTAGAATGTATAAAGGTACTTAAAATTTATCTTAGAAATGTGAAAAACATGAAATGACATCATGTAGGGTAGACATGTAAAAAAACTTTAAAAATTGGGTAAATATCTAATTCACAACATTTTATTGAATAAAGTACAATTTAAAACATATATAACAAATTCAGTATGATTACTATTTGCACAAAAGTGAAAAGGTTCAACACTACTCCCAATAGTGGGTAGAAGCAACATTGACGTGAAGTCACTACTCAATAAAATAATCAATATATAGTGATTTAGAAAAAATACTTCATAGAATTGGAACTGAATCTTCTTTTGAAAAAAATGTGAAATATTGGCAGAAGAAGAAAATTTAAATCTGTTCATGATACTTGTAGCAGCAGAAGGTTTAAATGGTCATTTTAAAAATGTTATAAAATTAAGAACTGACTTCTGAAATTTTTGGTTTCCTTTTCCTGTCCCTCTTTCTTTGCATTGTATATTTTATATTTTTGAATAAAATATAAAAGACAAAATGAATTTTAAAATTAATCTCATTTATGAAGTGCTCTGGGAAACTGTTCAGTGGGAAGTGAGATTGTGAGTGCCCAAAGCAAATTAATGTTCTCACTAATTTCAATTACTTTATTTCAGATTATCTATCTGTAAGGAAAAATAATCAATCCATTCAAAAAGTGCTAAATATAGGCTGCCCAAATTGTACTGATCTTAAAGTAGCTTAGAACATATCCTCTTGAAATATAGAAATATACAAAGGTTGAATGTGGCTAATATTAGCTTTTAACCAGAAATCATTTGGATGAAAGTGAAGAAAAAAATCCAAACAAATTAATATGTTAAATGCCCTTGTAGTTAGTCAGATCTTTCTTGTGATATTATAGCTAATTTTGGTGACAGAAAAGTATAAGTCAAGTTATATATTTTAGCACAAGTGGGAATCTTGAAGTGGAAAAAGCATACATTAATTTGAATCTCATTTCTAATCAGTTTTTTCTAGTTATTTTTATACCTCTTACTGCTTTTTTTTCCTAAGAGTTAATAGAAATGAGATGAAGGATTGTCATTAGTTTTTAAAAATAATTTGATTGACTTTTCAGAGCCACTAGAAGAATCAAGAGGGCTGGACTACAAAGAGTGACAGATTAAGTAGGGTAGGAAATAAATCTTCTTGAACATTAAAAGCTTTCATCTGGTTTAACAATCTTCCTTCCTTCATTGTCTTCCCACACTTTTAGTATTATTGAGAAATTTCTCAAAGGTGAGAATGTCATCCTTAGATGATAAAATGTGTCTGTTCACAAATGTAACCTGAGCCTAAATCTCTTCCCAGCTTCATTTTTATTTATTATGTGTATTCTGCTTTTATTAGTTTTATAAAAAAACTCAAAGTGACAAACATATCCAAAATAGCTATCTCCTCCTATCCCCCCGCCAATGACATCTCTTTTCTTAGATGGTTGAGCTGAGAGAGAGTGTGTGACTAGCCCAAAGTCACTCAGCCAGATGGGGCTTTTTTTTGTAAAAAGTTTTTTATTTTTTAAATTTTTTACATCTTTTCATGTGAGCAACTTGTTTCCAGATTATAACACTTACACATATACATTCACTTCCATTAATCTTACATAATATTAAGTCATATTATTATCCATTTCACTCATCTTTAAATAAATTTGCATTTCATATTTCAGTTCATTAAGTCAATATTAATATCATTTCATCCATACATAAGTGTTCAATTCTTTATCCCCTATTATTTCCATTTTCAGCTTACCACCTATTTTATTTTACATTACACATCATTATTGTCCTTAATTCTCTCTAAGCCAATATATAATAAACAATCTAAAAAGAGTAAAAATATAATAAAGCCAATACATTTAGGATCCACATGGTATTTTCCATTCTCCTAGTTTAATCATAATAAAATATTCTTGTTATACAATTCTAATATCCATTAAATAATCAACTGTATATATAGTCAACTGTATATATCCCATCCAGTAAATCACTAAAATAACTTCTTAATATCTCTCATTTTATCTTCACTTTACTTATAATTAATAGTCATATATTTTTAATTCATTTCCATTCCCTTGTTTTAATCCTCCAAAAAAGAAAAGGGTTCATAACAACACATTTTATATACATTTCATATTCATATATATATGTAATTATACATTCCTAAGGTATTTCCCAACAAGTTTTAAACTAAATACCAATATAAAGTATATTCCATGTGGTATCCGCCTTATAAAATCCCTAACCCTTATTGACTCTGTCATCAATGTCATAGTTTTAATTCCTTTGGTGTCTTTTGGCAATGTCTCTTGTTCTCCATGTCTATCTGGGCCTCTTTCTTCTTCCTTTAACTCCGCCTCACTGGAATTTCTTTGTTCTTCTGTCGTCACCATTATTTTCTTTTCCAGTATTTCCAATAATTACCTTCTTTCTTTCAACATACCTCTTACAATTTGCAATTGCAACTTAAAGTCTTTGCTTATTTCTTCTATTTTTTATAATCAGTTAAGTTATTAATATTCAAAGTCTTTTATAGCAATCCTTGCCAAAATTTTCCTTTTATCTTTGTTTCTTTTGTAAATCCTTCTGTCTCTTTCACAATCAACACCCAATGGTCCCAGGGAATTGCATTTGTATATCCTCTTAGTAGCATTTCTCCCCCGCCCTTTTTTTTAAAAAAATTTCCGGGGTTCTTGTTATTTTATTTATCTTTTGTTTCATAATAAAAGTCCAGTAAATTTCCATAAGATTTTGTAGGGAAAAAAAGTCTTTGACCATTAGATGGTGCTCTGTATCACTTTCCACTTTTCAAAGTTCTTTTCTTTTCTCTTTTCATTAGGTTAAACATTAATTTCCGACCATTTCCACGATTAATTTTCTTAATAGTAACCAATTCCAAGCAAGTCCAGCATTTTATCCAATGCCTAATTAATGCCAATTTATATTACTCAAAATTTAGTCTCTAATTTCATTGTAACTTTTTATACTCCAATTTTCTTTACCTTATATTTTCCTCTTATATTCTGTTTGCCACTGTGATACTCTTATGCGAGGGCATTTTCTTTCTACTTCTCGGAGTTGTTAAGAAAAATTCAGTTCTTTTATCTGGTTACACGTTGCTCACCACTTCACCGCTCCAGCACAAAACTTAGGGTCCCGGCAGCTTTCCATCTTCAGGGCAGCCATTTTAGACTTCCGTTTCTCCCTGTCTTCCAGGGGAGTAATACCTAGCTAGGGAAGGGAGATGCTGCTCCCCTCAACCCAGCTTCCCCCCACCCCTCCAAGGTGGGTCAGATGACTCCGGTCCCTTAAGGACCCTTCCAATAAGGTAAACACGGATCAAAGCAGTGCACGATCGCGGTCTCTGATCCGTCATTGACAGCTGAATTGGTAGACCAGACTACCACTTAAGCAATATTTGTTCTCCTTAAAACCATTTAGACTGGCAAGGATTGCTATTCAACAAACAAGAGTATTAATTAAAGAAATCAAGAAAAACTATCATGATTTGTTTCCCACTTTTCACACATCAAATTAAAACAAGCTCAATTGGAAGCTACCCAGAGGGCAGTTAAAAGCTGTTTTCCACTCATCTCCCTCTTTGATGCAAACCCGGTAGTAAGCTTCCCTGAGATCTAGCTTGGTGAATACCTTGCCCTTCGACAGGTGGTTCAATAAGTCCTTCATAAGGGGGAGAGGATACATGTTTTTGAGCATACGGTGTTCATGCCTCTAAAGTCAACACACAATCTCAACCTGCCATCTTTCTTCTCCTTGAACAACACTGGGGCAGCTAATCTTGATTTGGCAGGCTCAATAAACCCTCATTCCAAATTGCTGTCAATGTATTTCCTTAATTCAGTCATTTCAGCTCATTGAATATATCTTTGGTTTTGGTAATTTTGCCCTGGGCTCTAATTCTATGGCGCAATCAGTGGCTTGATGGGGAGGTAAAACATTACACTCTTCTTCACTGAATGCTTCAGCCAAGTCTTTGTATTGGTCAGGTACCTTGGGGTTATCTGGGAGAAGGTGGGACGCTATGGATGCTGGCTCAGGCTCTGGGTTCAAGCTGACTGGTGGTTTTGTAGTGGGCAGAAGAGGGGGCAATGGGCCCGGTGCAATGAGGATTTTTCTGAATCCATCCTCCCATTTGATCATCAGGGCCCATTTGTCTAGCCAAGCAAGTTCCAGTATGATTGATTCTGACATCTTGGGGGCCACTATGAAGCGTATGAGTTTGCGAAGGGCCCTAATTCCATCTTGATCAATTCTGTCATTTGGTTGGCTGGGGTCCCCCCAATTAAAGTTCCATCCACTTGCTCAAATCTGATTGGGCGTTTTAGTGGGTTAGTCTTTATGCCCAATTGTTCAATGATAGGGAGTCTGATAAGACATCTAGAACACCCAGTATCAATGACAGCTTCTAACTCTCTGGCCTCCACCGTGTTTGGTACCACTAACTTGACCTTGACTGCAAAAGGTATGATGGGATCACTCACCATTGGTTCGTCTTCATAGGTCGGGTTCTCGGGACGTGGTGCCAGTCTGGTGATCCATTGCTCCCATCTGAGCAGAGAGGGCTTTCCCAGCTGTGTTTGGTGAACCCGCCAATGCCCGGAGGTCTTCCTTGATTCTTCTGACCTTTAACAGCTGGATTAGACTTCAACTGCGGTACTTGTGGTACAGGAGGAGGGGCCAGACAGTCTGCTGCTCTATGGCCAGCTTGGCCACAGTGGTAACATTTCAGCCCCTGGTGGGTTGGGTACAAGCAGTTTTGGCTGGTCCAGTAGGTGGTCTCCTAGCCACAATTCTCTTAGGTGGGGCTGCCGGAATGGGTTTCCTGGGTGGGTTGATGCTGTGATCTAAGCTGAGGAAGGCGGCATACCACGATTGTAAGGTCTCTGGGATTCCCCTAATTTCACAGGCCTTCTTTACTTCTGAATCAATGGCATTTTTAAAGTAGTGTAAAGTCATTCTTTCAGGCCAATCCATGAGGTGGCTTGTGACCCTTCTAATGTCCCAAATAAATTCTGACAAGGGTCACTTGCCTTGCCTCATTTCCATTAACTTCTCTTCATTCTCTCCTACTCTGTCTGGATTTTCAAATCTGATTCTTAATAATCGAATAAATCCATTTACGTCATGCAATTTGGGGGCTTGTTCATTGTGTAGTTGGGCTATCCAGTCTGAAGCATCCCCTTCATTCATCCCATCTGTTATGGCCGTAACCAAATCGCGCTCTGTAGCATATTGATCTTCAAATTGTTCTATATGGGATCAGATTCAAGTGGGGAAGTAATTGAAATGTTCATGGTGGCCATTGAATATGGCCTTACAGGGTATTTGGTCCAGCCTGGGTCGTGGTTGGGGAAGTGGTACCTGCCAGGTCCCTGCAGGTTGAACTGGAATGAAAGGAACTGGCCGGATGACATACATAGGCTGGGTAGGCTCCCTGAAGCCTGGCTGGGTGGTGCCTCTCTAGAATAGGGGTCCCTGTGGCCTCGCTGCAGGTTGGGGTTGCATTTGTGGTTGTCAGGAGGAAGATGGGTGTGGCCTGGTTCCTGGTCGGGTAGAGGGGATGTGGCTGCTGTCTGTTGTCTGGGCAAACCCTCTTCAGACCAGGAATGTGTTGGTGCTGGCTGCCATTGGCACTGAATCCACCCCTGGCCTGGATAAAATCCCCACCCTGGAGGGATACTCTCTGGAGGGGGCAAAATTCCTATTTGGAAATGAGGGGATTGCCTCAGAGGCTGCAACACACCTCTGTCAGTTGATGCTTCTTGCTGGGCTCCTCCAACTGGCATCTGTACAGTTTCCTCATCCCTCACGATACTTGGGTAAGTGAACATGGGTGGTCTCAAGCTTCCACCCATCCAAACAGACTGTGAGACCAAGCCTGTCACCTTTAGATTCTGGAACTGTTGATGTAAATCTGCCTCCAATGGACTCCCAGGATAAATCTTGGGTTTGTCTTCTTGAGAGATTTCTGACCCCAATTGTCTTTCTTCCCTCCAATCTAGCAGAATAGCAATATCCCTGGGGCTAGAAAAAGATTTCTCTTCAGACAGCTGAGTTACATCTGGGTTATAACAACTTCTTGAGTTGAAACGCTTAGGTATAGCTCCCAAATCTCTTTCATCTACTGCCATTCTGAAAGCATCCATCATCTCCTCCAAACCAGGGCTGTCAGATTCAGTTAATGTTCCGGAGGGAGGGCCCCCACATGCCCCCTCCTGCAACTCTCCAACTTCAGCTGATTGTTGATCTTTTTCCATCTCTGTGAAAAGACCTTCGGGGGACCAGCCAAACCCCTTCAAAAATAAAAGTGGACTTTGGAAAATAAATATAAGGCACCCAGAAAGTATCCATGATATCAATCACTCTGAGACATATTGTCTCCAATTGATTTATTAGAAACAGATCTGGTACGTCTAAGGCATTTCCCAAAGTGAAAGAATTTTCGTGTGCTACACAGAAACCACCTTTTTCTTCTCCCACTTCTAAACTTCATAAATCACGAGAACAAATTAACTGCAGCTGGAATTTCTTAGTACACATACAGAATAACCTTGTCAACTGCTCCACCCCCCTTCCCATTATGTTGGCAGCTGAATTTCAAAGTTGACAACTTCACAGATTTCCCAAGTGAAAGGATAAGTATAATTTTGCTCAGCTGCCTGTACACACTTCTCTAAGCAGTTTACAGAGTTAGCATATTTTCCCCAACAATCTGGGTTCTCATTTTACTGATCTTGGAAAGATGGAAGGTTGAGTTAACTTTGAGCCAGTGAGATACAAACTGCCCAACTGCTGGTGGTCGACAGTCAGCAGAATTAGCCTGCAATACTGCATTCTAACCACTGGGCCATCATGACTCTGTGGCATTGTTATTGCTTTAAAATTTTCCATTTTTCATTATTAATATTATTATTCTTACCATCATTATTGCTACTATTCATAGCTGGCCATTTTAAGAAAAATGGATGAAGCTGTTTTTATGTATTTTTTAAAGAATGAATAAAGCAGTATTGTGCTATTAACATTTTATGAATAATTACATTCGGATTTACATTTCCTGATTCTTCATAAACACCAAGTAATATAATAAACATTATATAAATACACGCTAATTTAATTATTATAAATTATAATTTCTTTTTTATAATACCTTTGTTGCTTATTAGAGAAATGTTGCAGAACATTAACTCAATATGCCTTTATGCCAACATAGGAAACTAGCCAGAGATGCGTAATGAGAATCTAAAGAAGAGAGAGAGACCTAGCGAGAGCAAGAATAAGGAAAGTAGAATTGCAATTTTAGATTCATATCATCCTAAAGGAATTCATTCCAGGAAGGAATCTCAGCTCTCAAAGGGCTGTTTGACTGGGGAAGGGAGGATGATTAGGGTTAGGGTATGTAGCCTCTTAGCACGCAGCCCTTTCATTCCATCTGTTTAAAACCCCAGGAGTGCCAGAATTGCAGTCATTGAACGAAGTGATTATATGGACATCTCTCTTAATGACTTCTTCACTCATCGATCAAGATTATGATCCCAATTGTTATCATAAGTCAAAGACTACCTGAATTAGCTCCAGATGTAGAATATAAGTAATAGATTCAGGTTACAAGATGGCAGAGTCCAATCTATACATATAAAAGTGAAATACCAGTAATGCATCACCACAGAAATTCCAGAACCGTAAAGCTTACAAATTTGTAATTTGGCATGTATGTTCCTCATGGCTTCTAGGTGCTTACCAAGAAAGGACTTTTTGAAATGACCATCAGAACATCAGTATATATTATTATTAACATGCTCTGATGCTAAGGAGTTCTACTTCCACTCCCTACCTGAAAGGAAATCTATTCCAAATGCAAAACACAAGCAGAGGAGAGGAGTTTCAGTTTCAGTTTTAGTTTCACAGCAGCAACCAGCTTTAGTACAGAACAGTTGAACTAAACCATGCCCAGGATCTTTGCTGTCTCCTTCTTGCTGACACAGCAAATACTGTTTCAGTTTCCAAACAACCCTCAACTCTCTCACACATTGACAGGATTCTAGCCAGATGAATACCAATGGATGCTGGTAGGCAGAGGCAGATTTCCCCCCCCCCTTTATTTTCCTCCCCAAAAACTAAGCCTGACCACATAGTTTCGTAGCGAAGCATGGGTATCGAGCTAGTTTAATATATGGGAAAAAAGAGACAGAGACAATATTAATGGGACCAACTACCCAGAAAGGTAGTAAGTTCTGTTCATTGTATGTGTTCATATGGGGCCTACGCAGCCTTCTGCATGGTTGCTTTAATGGATTGCTGGAGTGAGAAAATTTTACATAAAACCATTTAAGCTTTGAGAATTACCAAAAAGGACTGGTCTCATTATATTCATTTCAAATTTACAATTTAATCTGAAAATAATTTAATCTTAAAATAAATGGACAATTTACCAGAAATAATTACATAATATTAATCTTCCTTTGGAAGAATTTATTTATTTATTTTATTTTATTTTATTGGACTTATATGCCCCATCTCCAAGACTCGCTCACAATTAAAACATACAATACAATAATTATTTAAAAAAGAATTAAACAATTTAAGCCCAATAAAACCAAATTAAAATACTTAAAATTATCCCATGGCCCAGGTGAGGTAATCACAGCCCGATTTGGTCGAACAACCAGGTCTTTAAGTCGCGGCAGAAGGTGCGGAGGTCAGGGGCCAGACAGAGGTCCAGAGGCAGTTCATTCCATAAGTCGGGGACCGCTACAGAATAGGCTCGCCACCGGGGGACCGCCAGCCGACACTGACTTGTCGATGGGACCCCGAGGAGTCCTTGCCTATGTGCCCGACGGGCGGTGGCCGATATCGGCAGGAGCCGCTCCCTTAAATATTGTGGACCCATGTTGTGTAGGACTTTGAATGTTAAAGTCAAAACCTTGAATCTCACCCGAGTGCAACTGGCAACCAATGCAGGCCGCGAGGAGGGGTAATATGGGAGAATCGGGTAACTCCCATCACCACACGCGCCGCATTCTGCACCAGCTGCAACCTCCGGATGGTATGCAAGGGCAGTCCTAAATAGAGAGCATTGCAGTAGTCGAGTCACGAGGTGACAAGGGCATGAGTGACCACGCAGGGCATCTCGGTCCAGAACGGGCTAAGCTGGCGAACCAGCCGGACCTGGGCAAAGGCCCCTGGCGACGGCCCCCACCTGATCCTCCAATTGGAGCCGCGATCCAGGAGGACCCCCAGGTTCTCGCCCTATCCACAGGGGCCACCACTCCCCTATGATCAACGATGGACACTCCTGACTGGACCGAGATGCCGCGTACAGCCACTCAGTCTTGGCCGGATTGAGCGAAGCATGTTTCCGTCCATCCAGGTCCGTACTGCATCCAGACAGCGAGTCATCATGGAGAGGGCATCACTGATCTGGCCTGGGGTGGAGATGTATAGCTGGGTATCATCAGCATACTGATGGTATCTCACCCCAAAACCATGAATGATCTCACCCAGCGGTTTCATGTAGATATTGAATAAAAGGGGGGAGAGGACCGACCCCTGAGGGACCCCACAAGTGAGTACCCTCGGGGCCGACCTTTGCCCCCCCGTCAACACCGATTGCGACCACCCGGAGAAGTAAGAGGAGAACCACCGAAATACAGTGCCCCCCATTCCCAGCCTCCCGAGGAGTCGCAAAAGGATACCATGGTCGATGGTATTGAAAGCCGCTGAGAGGTCTAATAGGACCAGGACAGAGGAAAGTCCCCTGTCCCGGGCCCTCCAGAGATCACAGAAGAAAGCATTCAGGAAAACTCATTGCCAGTTGAATTTAAATTTGAGATAATGCACTTACAGATTAATAACAAAACATAAACAACTTTACAAAGTTTAACAATTTACAGATTAATAACAAAACATAAACAACTTTACAAAGTTTTATCCTTATAATTTTTTAAAATAAGTATTAGAAATTATGCTTTACTCTTGAATTGAAACAGAATGGACATAATATAAAATTTTGATATCCATATCCTTTTATAAGGGCCTCATTTATGGAAAGATTTTGATTTACGTAGACTCACAAAAATGCTGCTGTAAAAAATTTATAGGCTCTCTATTCATTTGAGGACAACAGTTTTGAATTTCTTTCATCCTCTATTATATGAATTTGAAAGCTAATTGACCATGTCTCTATTCCCAGGATCAGGGAAGGATGTGTGGAGAGTGTGTAACCTGGAAATTTAATAGTTGTTCTTTCTTTATTTTTATTTCTTTCTTTATTTTTAAACATTAGCACAGTGCTAGTGGATGTTTTCTTTTATGCTTTGCTGCTAGTGTCATTGCATTATATTTATTTCCACTTAGAACCATATTTACCATTTAAATATTTATTCTTTATGAATTTGCTATTTAGTATGCTTACTATAGTGCACAATTACTCTAAAACTTGGAAACTAATATTGAAAAATCTTTTGTCTGCAACAATACATAAAGTAGTCTGTTGTAATGTAAACATACTTGTTTTATCTTTTTAAAAGAATACATTTGCAAAAAACTAGAAAAATTACAAATAAATATCATTAGGTTTCAAGAAACACATTATCTAATGAACATTTTTTAGAGAGCAAAGATGTAGATTAGACTACAAAGTACTATGAATTATTAGAATCTCAAATAAAGCACATGGATTAGCTAATGTTTTAATAACAATATTAAAATTGATATGGAATACAAATATAATATTAGAAGGACACTTTATTTATAAATTAATAGTGAAGATAGGTAATATCACTATTGCTTTGATTAACTGTTGTAATACGATTAAAATAACTTTTTGAAATATTTCATAATTGTTTCTCTAAAAGATATTCTGTAAATCATGAATGTATAATTTGTGCTGGAGATTTCAACTTAGTTCAAGGTCCTTAGACAGAAGCACTTAAGCAATAGTTTTTTTCTTAAAACTAAAAGATACTTTTACAAACATACATTGGACTTTATTTGGCATTTCTTAACATATAAAATGGTGCTTCGAACATCATCCAGGGATATATTTTCCATTTCAACAAAATATAGACTCAGAGTTTTTAATCTTTATAGTTGGGAAATATAATTAAAGTTTTACTTTTATTATAAGTAAGAAACCTCACAGACAAATCTCATTAAGTGTTTATTGAAGCAATGTTTAAATTGGGGCCATCACATTAAAAAGCATTTGAATACTCTTTGAAATGTATTTATCAGAAATGTTAGGAATCAAGACAGAAAGAATTATCGGGTTATCATTTGAAAGAACAAAAACAATGAAACTTTATATTTGGAGTTCATACAATTAAAGATTTTTTAAGCTTTATATCAGTGGTTCCCAAAGTGGGTGGTACCACCCCCTGAGAGTGGTGGGATGCCTTGGGGGGCTGCTAAAAGGCAAGGGGGCCAGCAGGGGGGCACTGGAGGTGGGCCCCTCGCAGGGCATCTCAAACGTGGCAGTGGGGGCACTCTGTTCGGCAGCCTCTGGGGGTGGAAACAGGTGGCACGCAGATCTTCCTTTGGAAGAATTGACACTTGTCATCCAGAGAAGCAGCTCTTCCCATGGCAGAATCTACCCATGAAATGAACACATGTGTTTGTGTGTGTGTGTGTGTTTGTGTGTATCAAAGGAGGAACATGTGTCGAGGGGGAGGAAATGTTTTTCTCAGAGTTTTGTGCTGGGAGGGGCCAGAATGAGCTGAAGCACCAATGGGAATTCTCCCTGCTCCAGTGTCATCAGTCTCTGGGCAGAGTCTCCCTTGACTTTACCCAATGGAGGAGAGAGTTCTGAGCAGAGAGAGAAGCGGAGAAAGTAGGAGGGGGATCTTTTCAGTCTTGGGGGGGCTGCATTCTAGGGCGGTCTTTCATGCCAGCTCTGGAGGGGAGGGTGGACTTCCTTTTGCATCCCCCCATGATTTTCATCCAATCTCCCTTTCTCTGTGTGCCTGGAGGGGCAGACTATATGCCATTTGAGTTCCCACAGTGCCCAGAGCGCACCCAGGCTGGAACTGCTAAGACTCCAGATGGGCAAAGTGGAGCCAGAGCTCAAGGGGTCCTTCCATTCTGCCCCCCTGCTCAATCTGGAAGGAGGGAGCCCCCAGCAGCTGCACCAGAGGACAAGGGGGAAGGCGCAGCCCCACAGCCAGCCAGGACTTGGGGGCCCCACACTCACCCCAATCCGAAAGGAAGCCAGGAAAACCCTCAGCTGACAGTCCATGCAGGAAGAGGCAGAGAGGATCTCCAGGGATCCCTCCTAATCTGTCTGGATCCTCTCCCCAGGCCCCCTCCCCTTGATGGGTGGATTTCCATAGGGATCTCTCGGCTTTACAGGAGAAAATGGCATTTTCCATCCTTGAACCCCACATCTGTCTCGCTCAAAGAGCCCCTTTTGATCCCCCATAGCCCCCAATGGAAAGGCATCTCCTCCTTTCTTTCTGTGGCTCGGGATCCCACTTTTCCTTGCAAAACAGCCCCTGATGAAGATCCCTGATGAACAGCCCCTGATGAAGTTTGGCCATTTTTCCTCCATTTTCCGCTCCTTTCCTTGGACAATTTCAACATCTGCCCATCATTTCAAAGTGCAACAATTGATACTTTCAGCAGAAAATAATATACAAAGTAACATTTGGGGAAATTGCCAATATAAAAATGTAGACATAGAAGTGGACTCACAATGAACTTTTTTTCCCTCAGAAATTTGCATATCTTGGCTGTGGAATAGGAAGCACTGCTAAAACAAGGGTCCTTTTTTAATGGTTTTTCTTCATTATTTCTTTATTATTAGTTTATCATGGTATAAAATAGAAAAAAATAAAGCAAGTGAGGAAATGAGAAAGGGAAGGGAAGGGGAGGAGAAGTGTGAGAGAAAGGAGGCACCAGCCCCACAGGCACATCGGGAAAGTAGAGCAAACCCACTCTGGCTTTGCTCTACTTTTCAAATGTGCCGCCAGTGCCGCATTCTAGGTGTCAGTCCTGCAGGTCCACCCCATTGAGGCCGCTGCACCGGGGGGACCTGCCCAAGCAAGTCTGAGCGAAGCAGTGAACCAAGTCAATGGGGTGAGCCTGAGAGAGGGAAAGAGAGAGAGAAGAAAGAGAGACAGAAAGAGAGAAGGAAGAAAAGAAAGAGAAAAGTGAAAGAAAGAAAAAGGGACAGAGAAAGAAAGAGGGGGGATGGAGGGAGGGAGAGAGACCTGATGCATCAGATTGAAATGAGGCCTAGTTTAGACTGAGGCCCTTTTCCACATTAAAACATCTTTGCCAGCATCTTTACCAGTACATTGAAACATCTTTGGCTTCTATTAAAGGTTTTGTGGATGAAACAAGTCAAGACTATCAGGAAGCTCTCACATTTTGTCGAGGCTTTAAACAGGATCCATTGGACCAGACCTCCATCCTAAAAAATTACTTTTCCCCAATGTATTACATTGCCAATTCTGAAGAAGGCAAAACCAAAATGTACTAGTAAATTACAAGGAGAACACACACACACATACACTCCCTTCTAACCCTGCTGGAGCAGGTGATTAGACTAGAATAGATATCTCATTATCTTTCTCCTCCCTCCCTCCCCCTTTATTTCTTTTTCTTTCTGTCCCTTCTTTCCATCCCCCCTCTTTCTTTATCTGTCCCTTTTTCTTTCTTTTCCTTTTCTCTTTCTTTTCTTCCTTCTCTCTTTCTCTCTCTGTTTCTTTTCTCTCTCTCTCTCTCAGGTTCACCCGACTGACTTTGTGCACCACTCCACTCGGACTTGCTTGGGCAGGTCTCTCCGATTCAGCAGGCTCAATGGGGTGTACCTGCGTGGCCGGCACCTAGAACATGGCAGTGGCAGCACATTTGAAAAATAGAGCAAAGCCAGAGGTCAGTAATTTTTGCTGCAGAGAATCACAAAAGCTTCTGGGCTGTGCACAAGAAGGGACACGCATGTCAATGCAATTCAGCAACATAAAATAAAGAAATACAAATAAAACAAATCATCAAGAATTGGCAAAGCATCTCTGATTAGATTCTATTCACTACTAGAATCTAATCAGAGATGCTTTGCCGATTCTAGTCCAATGACCTGCTCCAGTACGGTTAGAAGGGAATGTGTGTGTATGTGTGTGCATGGCTGTCAAAACTCCAAAGACAGGTCATAAATTAGAACACTTGCTAAGCAACCAGCCATTAAATGAGGACCACTTGTATTTGGTTTGCCAGTCACCTGGCCACACCCACCCAGTCACATGACCACCAAACCGCACCTACCCAGTCACATGACCAGCAAGCCATGCCCAGCCAGTCACATGACCAGCAAGTCACACCCTCAAATTAGGCCATGCCCACAGAAATTTGAATCCCACCCTGGACAGGGGACACCAAGGATGAGTTTGTAGCACCAAGGGGGCGGTGGACTGAAAAATTTTGGGAACCACTGCTTTAATGTTCCTTTTGTAGGGACATTCATAATTAAATCACTATTGGAATCAGCTATTTTAATTTCATTGGATGCTGAAAAGGTATTTGATATAGTTCAGATTGAATTCATGAAGTATATTCTAAGAATATATGAGCTTCCACTATGTTTTGTTCATTGGAATATACTGCAGTATCTTCATCCAATGTCTAGAGTTTTTACAAATGTATTTGTTTCTCAACCTATCAAGTCATATTGTGGTGTTCATCAAAGATGCCTATTAATCTTGTATGGTGACACTATACAGAATATAAATTGTTCTTATATGCTGATGTTATTATTGCTATATTTGAAAATAATGTAATGGGATTACCAAAGATTATTGACATTGTACAAAAATATGCCATATATCTGGCTATAATATCAACTTCACTACATCTTATTTGGGACCTTCAGATTTACTCTTTCTATGTATAAACTACTGCAAGAAATTAGGATTTATAATTTATAGAAATTGTAAAATATATGCAGATATATAGTTTATTGAAATATATCAGAATATGTTCAGCTATATATATTTAACTCTATAATACATATACAATATAAACAATAAATAAATAATATATAAATAAGTTAATAGTTAAAATTGTGATTACATTTTGTGGCAAGTTCAATGTTATCAAAATTAATATTTCTTCAAGATTATTGTATATTTTAAGATAGATTGCAATATCAATCATTTTTATATGCCTTACACAGATATATTAAGAATCTTTTAGAAGAGATGGACCTCACATTTGTCTTGTGTGTGTTGATATTATAAAAATTTGAACATACAGTATGATTTGGCTAGATCCAGTTATAGTTTTGGTTTGGCTTTAAGTCATTGGGGAAAATTGGGAAATATTCGGGAAAAATACTATACTATACATTAAAACCTTAATGTGATGTTGATCTATATTACTAACATATGGAATTTGTCAGTTTATGAACAGTTTTGACTCTATATAGCCTGGGGCATAGCAAAGAGGATTGGTTTGTATAAATGGCAAGAAAATTACCTGTTTGATTTTAATGAATGGATTCAAGTTATCTATCTTGAAAAATCTTTGTGTTCTATTAATGAGTAGATGTTTCCATATAGTCTACATTTAATAATAAGCTTAAGGATTGAATTAATTTTTGTATCACTATGAACTGTTTTTATATGGATTTTGCTCTTTCCTTTTCCCATTTAATTAGTATTTTCTTCCTTCATTCTTTTAATCATCATAGACCCCTCCTGAAGAAGCCTGCCTTGGACCCAACCGTGTTAGACAACTTTCATCGGTCTCCAACCTTCGCTTTTTGGTGAAGGTTGTTGAGAGTGTGGTGGCTCAGCAGGTTCCGCTTTTCCTGGATGAAGCGGACTACCTGGATCCATACCAATCGGGCTTCCGACCCGGTTACAGCACGGAGACGGCATTGGTCGCGCTGATGGATGATCTCTGGAGGGCCCGGAATAGGGGTTTTTCCTCTGTCCTGGTCCTATTGGACCTCTCAGCGGCTTTCAATACCATCGACCATGGTATCCTTTTGCATCGCCTCTGGGGGTTGGGAGTGGGGGGCACTGTCCTTCAGTGGTTCTCCTCCTACCTCTCGGGCGTGCATCGGTGTTGATGGGAGGGGTTGGGGACCCGAGGGCTCTCTCTTGTGGGGTCCCAGGTCGGTCCTTTCCCTCTCTTATTTAATATCTACATGAAACCGCTGGGTGAGATCATCCGTGGTTTTGGGGTGAAATTCCATCAGTACGCTGATGATACTCAGCTGTACCTTTCCACCCCGAACCAGATCAGTGATGCCCTCTCCCTGATGTCCTGGTGTCTGGATGCGGTACGGATCTGGATGAGTAGGAACATGCTCCGACTCAACCTGGCCAAGACTGAGTGGCTCTGCGTACCGGCGTCTTGGCCCAGTCAAGATTGTCCATCCTTGGCCATAGGGGGAGAGGTGTTGCCCCCTGTGGATAGGGCGCAGAATCTGGGGGTTCTCCTGGATGCACGGCTCCAGTTGGAGGAGCAGGTGGGGGCCGTCGCCAGGGGGGCCTTTGCCCAGCTCCGTCTTGTTTGACAACTTCACCCTTTTCTGAACTGGGACACCCTACGCACAGTTACTCATGCCCTTGTCACCTCGAGACTCGACTACTGCAACGCTCTCTATTTAGGACTGCCCTTGCATACCATCCGGAGATTGCAACTGGTGCAGAGTGCGGCCGCGCGGGTGGTGATGGGAGTTATCCGGTTCTTCCATGTTATCCCCCTCCTGCGCGGCCTGCATTGGCTGCCGATTGTGCTCCAGGTGAGATTCAAGGTTTTAGTTTTGACATTCAAAGTCCTACATGACATGGGTCCCCAATATTTGAGCGTCTTCTTCCGATAGCTAGTGCCGGCCGCCCTGTGCGGGCTCATAGGCAAGGACTCCTCGGGGTTCCATCGGTGGGTCAATGCCAGCTGGTGATTCCCCGATGACGAGCCTTTTCTGTCGCGGCCCCTGACCTCTGGAATCAACTGCCTCTGGAGCTCTGTCTGGCCCCTGATCTCCGCACCTTCCACCGTGAATTAAAGACCTGGTTATTTGACCAACCCAGGCTGTGACCCCTCCCTGGGGGAGGGATGGTTTTTAATGTATATTATTGTCGTGTTTTATATTTGGGCTTGTCTGGTTTAATGTTTTTTAAAAATATTTATTGTTCTGTGTTTTTAGTTGTGAGCCTCTTCGGAGATGGGCTGCATACAAGTTCAAATAATTTATATATATATATATATATATATATATATATATATATATATATATATGTAGGTCTTGGTGTATTCGGTCTTGTCCGTGTAAGATTGAGAATACCTTGGCAACGTTTCGACGAAATCTCATCCGTCATCTTCAGGCTGGTGTCTTCAGCTTCGTTCTCCTGGGAGAAGTGTGTGATAGTGGCTTTTCCCTTTTAAACTCTAGAGTTGGCTGTGTTGTTACTTCTTGATTGGTTTGTGGAGTTGATGTATGCAGATTGGATGGCTTTTTCCTGAGACCCTGTGTGGCTGAGGTGCTGGCTGTGTGTCTCTCAGCCTTTTGTGTTGTAACGACCTGGGTAATGGGCTGTGTGATGACCTTCTGAGTTCTATTGTTGTGATGTCCTGGGTGTGGTGCTGTAATCTCCTGGGTCGTTGTCTGTGCTGCAACCTCCTGATGTTTTGTGTTGTGATCTCCTGAGTTCTGTGATGTAGTATCCTGGGTGGAAGGCTGTGATGTGGCATTCTGGGTCTTGGTTTGGCTCCGAGTTTGAGGTCTGGCTATGTGTTTATAGCGTGTGTCAGTTTGCTTAGTTTGGGGGTTGGAGGGGGGTGTAGCAGCTGGTGTTGCAGCCATGGTCACATCATGAATGCCACATCACAGCCTTCCACCCAGGATACTACATCACAGAACTCAGGAGATCACAACATCAGGAGGTTGCAGCACAGACAACGACCCAGGAGATTACAGCACCACACCCAGGACATCACAACAATAGAACTCAGAAGGTCATCACACAGCCCATTACCCAGGTCGTTACAACACAAAAGGCTGAGAGACACACAGCCAGCACCTCAGCCACACAGGGTCTCAGGAAAAAGCCATCCAATCTGCATACATCAACTCCACAAACCAATCAAGAAGTAACAACACAGCCAACTCTAGAGTTTAAAAGGGGAAAAGAGCCACTATCACACACTTCTCCCAGGAGAACGAAGCTGAAGACACCAGCCTGAAGATGACGGATGAGATTTCGTCGAAACGTTGCCAAGGTATTCTCAATCTTACACGGGACAAGACCCGAATACACCAAGACCTACATACCTTTACCCGTGAAAATCTACGAAAACAATATATATATATATATATATATATATATATATATATCTAGAATTAGAATTAGAATTCTTTGTATTGGCCAAAAAGCTAGGATTTTTGCTTGCACTGTATAATCAGTTATCTGTTTTTTTATCTATTGGGACTACATTTGTTTGCACATCTTTATTCAAAACAATATTTTTTTAAAATGCAGCATTCAGAATTAACTCCTGAATTGCCTTTCCCTTGGGAAAGAAGAGTTTTTTTTAAAAAAATTACTGTACAGATTTGATCTATTTTCAAACTTAATATTTATTTTTCCAACTTCTTCCAGCACACATCGCATTTCATTTTATTTTGTGCAGCTTTCAGAGTTTCAGAGCTATTGATAGGTATATGTAGAAGCATGTGGAACCCATTTACCTATTTCTTTGCAAAATTCTGTTAAGAATAAAAGCTGTCTTGCTGGGTATACATAGTCAATCCAATTAAACAACCCTTCCAAAATATTGGACTTAACCATACCTAATGCACATAGATATGATTTCTCTGAATGATAACACTACCTACAAATTTCTCCTAAGATTAGATGCTTTCAGTGCAAAATTCAGGAGTTTGTAATATGAAAGTCAAGCACATTTTCCCCCATTCCTGCCAACTGAAAGGACTTTGAAAGCTGTAACACTAGAAAAGGAAATATAGAACACATTCTGTTCCTTTCTCTTTGCTACTTTGATGTACTGGATGTAAATCTTTTGGGTATCATGGGAGTATTTAAAGCTAGCATTCTTAATGGCAGGACATGTATTTATTAATAAATATAATTTTCTGAGTTAATTAGTATTGCTTCCTATGGTTCTTTTCAAGCTTTGTTACATGTCATTGTGTATAAGTGAATTACACCAACATAGTTTGACTTAAAAACATTTTCCACCCATCCACCATTCCTAGATAATAGTATTGATGCAAAGAATGTCAAAATCAAGAAAGATAAGACTTACATTTCAGGCCAGGAACAATTGTCAAAATCCAAATAGCTACCAAGAATATATGAAGAAAATTTAAATCTTGCCCAATAAGAACAAATAGCGTAACATTGTCAAAAATGTAATAAATCAATAAAAGATGTTTTTAAGAACATATTTGAAGACCATATTAACATTCACACACAAACTCTTTAAATATATTAGAAACAAAAGACTGAGTCAGTGACTATTTGGCTGTTGTCCAGCAACAGGGTTAGTTGTAAGGATTTTTTTTTAATCTTTTGCCTAGGACAGAAGTGTGTCCTAAACTTTCTTTTTCAGGAAGGGAATAAAAAACTGAGACAAATCTTAAACAACTGAAATGTGAAGTTGCTACTCTTCTGATAGAACTATGCAATTGCTTTTTAAGGTTGGCATCTGTTCCTGAAGACTGGAAGACAGCCAAACTGAATACAGTTTTGAAATGGGATCAAGGGAAAGTTAAAAGAAATGATATGCCACTCACCTTAACATCTGTTCTGAGAAAACAGTACAAAGTATTGTTAAAGATGAAATAATCAGCTATATAGGAAAATGAGCTTTACTGGAAAAAGACAATATGGATTCTAAAAGACTAAAGCTTGTAACATTAATCTTCTAGACCTTTTCAATAAGCACAGTGGACCAGGAAGCAAAATGTAGCATCCACAGAATAAGAGGACAGGCATTTTCATGAGCTGGAAACCAACTAAATAAAAGGAAATAAATTTGAAATAAATTTTGGTGATCTAAATGAGAAATTACCAGGCATGGATTGCCATAGAAAAATGCTTTTTTTGATAGAAGTACTAAAAGATTAATTAACAGTTAATTAAAATAAAATATGTAAAAATGTGTCATGTCCAAGTACCTGGCTGATTAAAATCAAAAGATTTTAAAAAAATTTCCCACTGCCACACTTGGCTCACTCATGAATTGATACTAGTGCTTTAACAGACTTGAGGCAAATCTTATTGGCATACTATATGTAGTTAACCTGAAAAAGAATGCTAGGGCTGGAAAACATAGTGAAAAGTATAACAAGAGTTATTAAATGAATAGAGAACAAGTAAAGGAAGATAAGATGGAAGTACATAAAATCATGTATGGCATGTAAAATATGGATAGAGACAGATTTCCTCCATCCCTAGCAATGTTAGAAGATAGTCTTTTGTTCAAATTAAATAAAGAGAGATTAGGAATTTATAATTTATAGAAATTTATAAAAGGAATTTACACAACAAATAAACTGTGGCATGTGCTACAACCAGATGTAGAGATGGCTACTAATTATAAGGATTTTAATGTAAGACTGGACAAATTCATAAAGAATTGGTCTGTTTGCTATTTCCAGAATCAGAGGTAATATGCCTTGAATAACAGCTACTAAAGAGCTTCAATGAAAAACAGCTTTTAATTCTATCTGTAACTGAACTTTCCCCTGAAAGGACCTAATGGCAAAGACTGCAATGATGACACCATCAAAGCCAACCTCTTTAACACATTCTTTGGCTCAGTATTTGTAAACAGCAATGGATCAATCCCAGTACTTCCTAGGTGAACCACAGACAACTACAATGATCTAAGACATATCAATTTTACAGAAGACATTGTTAAAAAGCAATCTAAAACCATCTCTATCTATTAGACTGGATGGAATTTATGCCTACTTCTTTAAAAAGCTATCCACTGCTATAGCGAACCTCTAAGCATAATCTTTGAAAAATCTTTCGGACCAGCTCCTTGCCAAAATTATGGCCACAAGCCACGGTCATCCCCATCTTCAAAAAGGGAGACCCCAGCCTAGTTGAAAATTACAGACCAATCTCTTTATGCTGTGTCACCTGTAAAATCATGGAATCAATTATTAACCAATCCATTATCCTCCACTTAGAGACAAACAACCTACTCTCTAATAATTTGGTTTCAGAAAAAAACTATCCTGTAATCTGCAACTCTTACACTGCAAAAACATATGGACTACACAACTCGATGAGCCCAAAGCAATAGACACAATCTACATAAACTTTTGTAAAGCCTTTAATTCAGTGGTACACAGCAAACTACTCCTAAAACTAAAATCTTATGGTATCTCTGGACACCTGCATAACTAGTTACAACTTATAAAGCCCTTAATGGCTTGGGTCCAGGGTACTTGCGGGAACGCCTCCTGCCAGCATCACTCTCCGATCGCCCTGTTTGCTCTCATAGGAGGGGCCTCCTTGGGGTGCCGTCAGTCAGACATTGTAGGCTGGCGGTCCCCAGGGCTAGGGCCTTCTCTGTGGGAGCACCTGCCCTTTGGAATCAGCTCCCGGTGGATCTCCGTTTGGCCCCTGACCTCCGCTCCTTCTGCCGGGACCTGAAGACTTGGTTGTTCCAACGGGCTGGCCTCGAATGACCCGGAGGGGGGTTTGGGTTTTATTTTAACTTTATTTGGCTTGTTTAGTTGTTTAATTCTGTTTTATTGTAAATTTTTCTCTGTTTTAATGTTCTGCCCTGAGTCCTTAGGGAATACAAGTCGAATAAATAAATAAATAAATAAATAAATAAATAAATAAATAAATAAACTGGATAGAAGGATTCCTGTCAAACAGACAACAAATGGTCCAAATTGGGAACAACTTATCAAATTCTATACCTGTCAACATTGGTGTCCACCAAGGCAGTGTTTTAGGACCAACTCTCTTCATACTCTACATAAATGACCTCTGTGATCATATTAAGATCAACTGCATTCTCTTTGCTGATGATGTAAAGCTATTCAACACCACAGACAATACTACTACCCTCCAAAAAGACCTCAAATATGTATCAGAATGGTCAATCAAATGTCAGCTTCAAATCTCAACAAATAAATGCTCTGTCTTACATATTGGCAAAAAAAAATCAGAAAATAAAATACAAGCTGAATAGTCAAAACCTTGTTGATGATCCAAACTCTGTCAAGAACCTTGGAGTACTCATGATCTAAGTGCTAGAGCACACTGTAACTACATAGTCAAAAAGGCATTAAGAGTTGTTAACCTAATCCTATGTAGCTTCTTCTCTGGTAATATCACACTACTAACTAGAGCATACAAAACATTTGCTAGACCTATACTTGAATTCAGCTCATCAGTCTGGAACCCATTATGTATCTGATATTAATACAGTTGAGAAAGTCCAGAAATATTTCACAAGAAGAGTTCTATACTCCTCTACTCGTTGCAAAATTCCTTATGCCACCAGACTTGAAATTCTAGGCCTAGAAAACCTAGAACTACACTGCCTTCAGTCTGATCTAAGTATAGTACATAAAATTATATATTGCAATGTCCTACCTGCCAATGAATACTTCAGCTTCAACCATAACCATAATACAAGAGCACACAATAGATACAAACTCAAGGTAAACCGCACCAAACTTGATTATAGAAAATACGACTTCAGCAACAGAGCGGTCAATGTCTGGAATACTCTACCTGACTCTGTGGTTTCTTCCCCAAACCCCAAAAACTTTAACCTTAGACTGTCTACTATTGACCTCACCCCTTTCCTAAGAGGTCTGTAGGGGGTGTGCATAAGTGCACCAATCATGCCTATCGTCCCTGTCCTATTGTTTCTTTTTATTTTTCTTATACGTATCCATCTCATGTATCAAAACTATGTTTATACTTATACTTCTTATCTTGTAAGCGATTGACAAATCAAATCAAATAAATAAATAAATAAATGCCTCTGACTGGCATTTGATTCTTCACAGAAAATGCTGGAGTAGATGAGTCATTGCTTGATTTAGCAGAATCGTCCTCACAATATGTGCTGCTATCCAAGTATAAGCCTTTTTCTTTTCTTCTAATGTCCCTTTTGGCTATAAAGTAATGAGGAATTATGCTTTGGAATTGGAAGAAGGCTTCAGGGGGTCACAAGAACTGTGATCGAGGAGGCATGAAAAATAAGTAAATCTGATAAGGTTATCAGAGGGCTTCTCAACATTTACTGAAAACATAGAAAAATTTAGATTAGCTCCTGAATAGTATTTTGCCATAATTGCCTACTTAGATTTCTGGTTATCTTTTCTGGTAGTTTAGTAGATAGCTGTCAATTAAAGTCCTCCTTGTTCTCAATCACTTCCTACGAACACTGCATAAACAGAATATTCATTTAGGGTCTTTAAAATCAGTTCATTATTTTTTTCTGCAAGAAGAAATATTTTTCCTAACAAGTACTTTCTCAAATTTCTGCAAAATGTTTCTTGCCAGTTCTTTTATTTTTTAAAGAGCAATGACTCAACATACTGTATTTGCAAGCTGCTTGATGTGAATCTGTTTTTTCTGGTTTTGGGAGTTCTTATTGGTACATATAGTTCAATGACTCTTTTGACTTCAAGTAAAAATATGTTGAAGATATTTTTACTTGAAGTCAAAAGAGTCATCAAACTATATGTACCAATAACAACTCCCAAAACCAGAAAAAACAGATTACCCATAACAATAAGGAAGCTTCGATCCAAAAAGAGATCCCTTTGGCAGAAAAACAAATCTGGTCACGTTGCCAACTTCAAAAGCCGATGCAAAAATTTATGCCACCAGATAAAGACTGAATGCACCAATTATCACATTAAACAAGAGGAAAACCTTCTATGCACCAATTCCACCTGCGCTTTCTACAGCTTTGTAAACAACAAACTAAAAGACTCAAGGTCCAGCCTACTCCTGAAAGGACCTAATGGTAAAGACTGCAATGACGACACCATTAAATCCAACCTCTTTAACATATTCTTAGGCTTAGTATTTGTAAACAGCAATGGATCATGCCCAGTATTTCCTAGTCGAACCACAGACAACTACAATGATCTAATACATATTGATTTTACAGAAGACAATGTTGAAAAAGCACCATGAATCTAAAACCATCTCTATCTACTTCTTTAAAAAGCTATCCACTGCCATAGCCGAACCTCTAAGCATAATCTTTGAAAAATCCTTCAGGACCACCTCCTTGCCAAACCTATGATCACTACCCACGGTCATCCCCATCTTCAAAAAGGGAGACCCCAGCCTAGTTGAAAATTACAGACCAATCTCTTTATGCTGCGACACCTGTAAAGTCATGGAATCACTTATTAACCAATCCATTATCCTCCACTTAGAGACAAACAACCTACCCTCTAATAAACAATTTGGTTTCAGAAAAAAACTATCCTGTAATCTGCAAGTCTTATACTGCAAAAACATATGGACTACACAACTCAATCAGAGCAAAGCAATAGATGCAATTTACATAGACTTCTGTAAAGCTTTTGATTGTGGTACACGACAAACTACTCCTAAAACTAAAATCTTATGGTATCTCTGGACACCTGCATAACTGGATAGAGGCATTCCTGACAAGCAGACAACAAATGGTCAAAATTGGGAGCATCCTATCAAATTCTATACCTGTCAACAGTGGTGTCCCCCAAGGCAGTGTTCTAGGACCAAATCTCTTCATACTCTACATAAATGACCTCTGTGATCATATTAAGAGCAACTGCATTCTTTTCGCCGATGATGTAAAGCTATTCAACACCACCGATAATACTGCTACCCTTCAAAAAGACCTCGATTATGTATCAGAATGGTCAAATAAATGGCAACTTCAAATCGCAACAAATAAATGCTGTCTTACATATTGGCAAAAAAAATGAGAAAATAAAATACAAACTGAATAGTCAAGACCTTGTTGATGATCCAAACTCTGTCAATGACTTTGGACTACTCATCTGTAATGATCTAAGTGCTAGAGCCCACTGTAACTACATAGCCAAAAAGGCATTAAGAGTTGTTAACCTAATCCTGCATAGCTTTTTCTCCGATAATATCACACTACTAACTCGAGCATACAAAACATTTGCTAGACCAATACTTGAATACAGCTCATCAGTCTGGAACCCGTATTATGTATCTGATATTAATACAGTTGAGAAAGTCCAGAAATATTTCACAAGAAGAGTTCTATACTCCTCTACTCGTTGCAAAATTCCTTATGCCACCAGACTTGAAATTCTAGGCCTAGAAAACCTAGAACTACACTGCCTTCAGTCTGATCTAAGTATAGTACATAAAATTATATATTGCAATGTCCTACCTGCCAATGAATACTTCAGCTTCAACCATAACCATAATACAAGAGCACACAATAGATACAAACTCAAGGTAAACCGCACCAAACTTGATTGCAGGAAATACAACTTCAGCAACAGAGTGGTCAATGTCTGGAATACTCTACCTGACTCTGTGGTTTCTTCCCCAAACCCCAAAAACTTTAACCTTAGACTGTCTACTATTGACCTCACCTCTTTTTTAAGAGGTCTGTAGGGGGCGTGCATAAGTGCACCAATCGTGCCTACCATCCCTGTTCTATTGTTTTCTTTTTCTTATATGTATCCATTTCATGTATTCATAACTGTGTTTATACTTATGCCTGTTATCTTATAATCGCTTGACAAAATAAATAAATAAATAATAAATAAAATATTGTTCATCATTATTAAACTGAGTCACCATGTTCAATGGCAAGAACAATATCTCAGCTGAGTTTAATACATATTAGACATCTAGAGAGCCATGATGATAATTTGGTGGAGTTAATATATGCCCATATAATCACTAAACAGTTGACTTAGAGTAAATGCTTAGCACATTGTGATTATTCCATTGTGAGTTCCTCTATATTTCTTTTTGCACCAAAGATATTCATCTCTGAGCATAATTTCTAATTTATAAAGGCAGTATCTTTTGCTGCAGGTTCATTGCTTGGAAGCTGCTTCATATATCAGCTGTGCTGTCCCCAATCTTTTTGAAAAGTGCAAGTTCTTTCCTACTATGAAAGAAGTGATCCTCAGAAGTAATCAAATAGAAGGCCATAGCCATATGTATAATAGGACACATATTAATATATTGCCATTTTGTAACATAAATTTCTGGAAGTGAGCTGGACACAGAAATGACATGGGCAGCTGAGAGCCATAATAGGTCAGTGAAGTGGTGACATCTTTCAAGTGAGTGAAATTGGGTCTTTGGAAAATTCATGGTTTGATTCGTTGGTTGGATTGTATTTAGATTAGACATGCTAAATTTATCATACAGTTAACACATACAATTTTGTTCAAATGAGACACATACACAGACCTTCAATGAGCACTGTGATCTATTTTTTAGAATTCTGAGGCTTAATTTTGACAGCATGATATAAGATTCAAAGCATAAAAAGGGATTCAGCTAATGACTAGCATTTTTTTAATCAAAGGAAGTGTTGACTGAGGAATAATCTGGTATACAGAGGCATCTGGAAAAGGGGTAAAAAATTGATGTTGCAAATATGACTATTCAATCAAAACCACATCCCTTTCTGAAATGTGTGCATTGGGTGCACATTAAAAAAATGAGCAGAGTTTCAACTGTATCCTTGATCTAGAAGTTTTGGTTCCCTTGCAGACACTTGTGTTAATCAGGGTAAATTGTTGGTTTTATTTTTAGAATATTTCCAGCTTGCCCAATATCTATGCTTAGACACTCATGTCCTGATCATCTTTCCTCAGGATTACTGCAATGCACTCTAAATGGGGCTAGTCTTCAAGATAATTCAAAAGCTACAGTTGGTTTAGAACATAGAGGTGCAGACAAGCCTTTTATGGCATGAGTCAGGAACTATTTTGCCCCAACGGACTCATCCCACCCCACTCATTTTGGCAGAAAGGCCCAGTGCAGGCCCAATCATTCAGGGAATTTCAGCTGGTGGGCCTTAGGAGAACAGCCATTTCTTCCATTTCTGTCTCAGAAGTTTACAATCCATGAATTGAATATTAATTTAATTTAAAATATAAACTAATAGAAAAGTACATAAGGGACCAAAAGACAAATGTCAGGCTTCTTACCAAACCCAACAATAAATCTCAAATTTTCATTTGTTCACAGACATGACACAGTTATGTTTTGTAGCAGAAAAAAACCTAAATTGTAGCTTCTGTATTAGACAGAAATCAATATTTACATATGTCTCTGTTCTAAACCTTAAATTCTAGATATTTCCCCCTGCTACTTCGAATTAACTGAAATTTGGCCAGCTGCTTCCTGGCCTTGAGATTAGGATTTATTTGCAGTGTTTACATAATAATTCTGTCTCATCTGAAAATTGCAGATTCCTATCTCATCAGTTGCAGTACTTATATCAATATGAAAATGAGAAGCTAACTTTTAATCTGGAACCAAAAGGCAGATACATTTATTGCCATTCTGGTTTCTAAAGTAATGATGTTCCAAAGCTAGGATTCACAACAGAGAATGTTCTCTTCTTTGTCTCTAATACTCTCAATTATGGAGCTGAAGATCCCACAGTCCTACATCCATATGGGATATCATAAGGTTCAGGCAGGTACATTCCAGAAGGTCATCAAATAGCCTAACACTGAATCCAGTGTAACCAATGCAGACTTTTCAAGGTGGTGTTATATGTTTCCTGAAAGCTGTTCGTGATGACATTTTCACTGCTGCATTTTTTACTAGTTGTACTTTCATTTCAAGGACAAATGCATACAGAACCCATTGCATAAATCATGAGCTTCTGTAGCCAGGCCTTTCTTATCCAGGAACTATTGCAGCCCCAGATCAAGCATTGCTATCTGAATGCTGCTTTGTGTAATAGAGATAAATCCAGAATATACAAAGGTGTATCACTCCTTCAAGATGAATGTAACTCTATCTATAGACCTACCCAATTTTAGACCTCTGACACACCAATCCATAAAGCCTCCTTTTTGTCAAGATTCAGTTTATTGATCCTTATTAACATATTACTGCATTCAGAAATAGTTCAATACCTATAAGATTTTACATGACTTTCAAACCTAAAGAAATATGTATATCTTACAACATCTAAACTGAAATTTACCAATGATATCATCCAATGTCAAGTCACCCAATGGATGTTAAGTAATATGATGACATTAAATAATGTGAAACAACAGAGTGGCCCTGGGGCCAAACAGAAATTCTCTAAAGACAATCCCATGGTAGGTATCCCCAAATAGTCAACAGGCAAAGTCAGAGTTCTCAGATGCCACCAAGGGATCTAGGAGACTTAACTGAGTTGCACTTCTATATCTTTTCTCCAGAGTAGGTCATGTCAAGATAACCAAGGCAATTCTAATATCAACACTATCCTTATTTAGGATGGATTGTGCCTGTTACTATTTCCAGTAAGGTAATAATCCCTTAATATAATGAGATTTAGAATCATTCCATCAGTTTATCTTTGTTAGTTCTAAGGTAAGCAAAGATCAAGACTTCCCATAGTATATCAAAAAGCTGTGTCATCCTTAGGTCTAAAAATTTAAGGTAAACCCCAAATGTAACCAGTTCATGATCTCTCCAAAATGAAATAAGCGATCAGCATCTACAGCTTCAAAATGACAAAAGCAGTGTTGTGTCATTTACAGTCCAAGCTTTCCTGTTCTGGATGGGCAGTGACTTCACATCACATATTTAAAAAGGTGGACTTTGCATTATAATGGCACAACACTGCTTTTTTCAGATGAAGGAGTTGACACTGCCATATTTACCAATGACACTGCCATATTGGCCAGAAAATTATTATTATTTTGACACGTCCTTTTCTTTTTTCATTTTTTATTAGATCTACTTTTTTTCTCTGTCTTGGTGACATATCATACAATAAACTATAAAATTTGAGTCCTTTCGGAGAGGGGGCAGCATACAAGTCCAATTATAAATATAAATAAATAAATAAAATTCAGACTGAGGACCTCTTGCAATTAGGATGCAGACCAGATCTGTGCTTCAGCTTTAAATTGTAAGTCCTTGTTTTAGAAACAACAGCCTGGAATCTTTTCTATCATACCAATTGTCAAGGTTAGGCCTGAAGAAATGAATACAAACTGATTCAGAATGATATTATATTTATGTAGATTTTAATTACAGATTGCAGAAAATAGAAACTGTTATGTTCATAAAATTGCATATTACATTTCCACACAAATCACATCTAACCATTTTTTTCTGTTCAGTTACTTTCATAATTTAATTACATGTGTAATATCAATATTACAAACAGATGCAATAATATATTTATAATCAGATGTGATGTGAATGTTATGTACTAAGTCACATAATCACCAGAAGAGTGATTTCAGCCAAAATGAAACTAAGTTCATTCTTATTCATTCTTTTCAGTGTTGTATGATAGTATGTGGTGCAGTATTTATTGTAGTTTACAACATTTAGTAAATTACAGCAACACAGAACAAACTCATCCCATAAAATAAAAACAATTAGTAAGCTGTTGCTATCATTAAACAGTAATCAAGCAGTGTCCATTTTCATACAATTTAAACTATGTTCTTCCTTTTTCTAAAATAGTAAAATATCCATGGACAAAAATATCCATGGTAATTGAAACATAAAATATATCTATCTTTCTCCCCAAAGCAAATAAAGAAAAAAACGTAATGAAAGAAGAATGTTTCATTATTCAGACGTGAAAAGCAAGCCAGTTTGAGTCACATTAATCTTTCAAGTGCAGAGAAGGCTTTTGATAATTTGAATTTTGTGTGTGTGTGTGTTTAACATTTGGAAAGATATTAATTTTGGAGAAAATTTTATTAAGTGTTGAAAATCAAATTATTTTTCATAGTCAGCACAAACAATTGTCAATGGTGACTTAACCAAACCATGACAGATGCAAAAAGGAACAATACAAGACTTCCTATTGCCCCCTCTTGTTTACTCTAGTTCTTGAAAGTACCATGTAATGGCTTTTGTTATGTGTATATGACAAATATGTATATGCTAGTCATTTGTCATTGATTAGATATTTATCTCAAGAGCAATAAATGTTAGCATGCATGTCATCTGTATATGCATATACAAATCAGTGGTGGGCTTCAAAAAATTATACTACCAGTTCTGTGGGCATGGCTTGGTGGGTATGGCTTGGCTTGGTAGCCGTGGCAGGGGAAGGATACTGTAAAATATCCCACCCGCTCCAGGGGGAAGGTTTCTGCAAAATCCTTTTACCTCCCCACTCCACTAACCTGCTTTCCAGCTCCATTCTTCTGTGCAGGACAACCAAAGAAGACCCAGACAATCAGGTGAGACTCAGGAGGCAGAGAATAGATGGGGGTGGGGCCAGTCAGAGGTGGTACTTTCCAGTTCTCCAAACTACTCAAAATTTCCGCTACTGCTTCTCCAGAACTGGTCAGAACCTGCTGAATACCACTTCTGATACAGGCACAGAAATTAAGGAAATGACATGGCATGCACACTGATGATGATAATGAAGATGATGAAGATGATAATGGTGATGATTCTTCAAAGGCCACTGATTTGAACAGAAGTGAAAGATAGCTTACAATTAAAACTCAATAACCAGAAACAGTTAAGTACATACAATAAATGATATTTCGGGATAACTACATAAAAAACAGTTTCAACATCCCTTTATCACCTGACGAATGACAGAACACCTCAAGCCTTGAGAGACTTCTTTAAATATGAGGTAAGTAGCTTAAATATGTTTCAGCTAAATATTGAAAGGTTTATTTTTTTTACAAATATCCTCTAATAGAGAAAAATACTAACCAGCCCTCTAGCACTTGTATTGTATATCCAATAAGTCCTGAGAGACAGAAGGCTGTCAATTTGTATTTAGCAAATAATAAATATGAAACATGGGTCTTACATGCTGATGAAGTCTTTGGCAGAAAATAAAAAAGACAGAAAATAAAAAAGAGGTAAAATGGAAATAGTGTTTAAATTGTTAAAACAACTTCATTTCAAAATAAGAGGAATAATCACTTCATTTTCTTGGTGGACCTGTAGGCTTACAAAGAAACTCGCCAAAGAAATCTATTGTCAACATTTGAGACAACGCACCATTCAAAGTGGCCACAACACACCATTTCGGAGTTGCCACACACACGCAGGGAAAGGAGGTTGCATGGGGCCATAGATGGTGTCAGGTGATGGGACTCACACTGGGAGAGGAGCAGGGGTGGGATTCTACCAGTTTGCACCTATTCGGTAGAACCGGTTGTTAACATTCTAAGCAGTTCAGAGAACCGGTTGTTAAAAGAAATCCTATAAGGAAGGCAGGAAGGAAACATTCTGGTGTTGCTTACAGAAACTGCTTCTCCATTAACCCTTATTACATTCTTGGCAGGACTAGACTTCCTGTCTCAGGAACTTCTCTGGAGTTTTTTTCCCCTCCTTTGCTGGTACTTTGTGTGGAATGACCATTCAAATTTACAATGGCACTGAAAAAAAGCAACTTATGACCATTTTTCACACTTACAACTGTTGCAGCATCCCCACAGTCATGAGAGGCCAGGCGAGGAGATGCGTGCCTTAATGTGAGTGATATTGAGTTGGCCACGCCCAGCCAATAACATGACCACCAAGCCACGCCCACCACCTAAGCCACGCCCACAGAAACAGTTGTTAAAAAATTTGAATCCCACCCCTGGAGAGGAGCCAGGAAGGCAAGCCAGCTGCTGTTGATTCAGAAGCCATCTAGGCCTGAAGAATACTTGCTGGAGCCAACTGGAGAGCAACCAGGCTCGAAGAGTGCTTGCTGAAGCCGGGCCAAAAAAAGTACTTCCTGGAGCCATCCAGGAGCAACCAGGAACAGGAGAGTGGAGCGTGCTATGTCCGTATAGCCAGCTGGCTAGCAGAAGCCAGTAATACTTGGTCAAAACCCTTTTACTTGTATTGTTCACCATTTACCAAGCTGATACTCCAGTAAAGAGACCCATTCTGCTGGCCTCTTCTTTTGCTGCCTTGGTTGAGAACTGTGACATCTATAATATTCTAGTCTCTCAGCTTTAGGTTATGATTTCAAATAACATGATTGCCTCAAGCTACTTTGTTATAGTGATTATTACATTCTTCTGAAAGTCTGATTACAGTGCAAATACTATCATGGTTCCAGGTTCCAACAGTGGAGGAAAAAGAAAATAAACCAGGTCCAAGAATTAGGAGAATTAAGGTATGAATGATAATTAGAAAACTGACTCTTAATTCTGAGGAAACAGCACAGGCAACATTTGTCCATATACCAAATTATATCTATGCTTTAAAATGCAGAGAGAAGGAACAATTGAAGTATTGTGGTTTTTCTCCTGATCACAATTTCATACACATGGTTATTAAGTGAATCACATGGTTGTTCAGCAGATTTCACAATTGGTTAAGCAACCACATGATCACAGGATGTTTCAACTGGTCATAAACATGAACTAGTTGCCAAATCCCCAAACTGTGATCATATGATTGTGGGGGTGTACCATGATTGTTACTTCAAGGATTTCCCAAGGCCTTTGTAACTTTGAACCATTGTTAAATGAAAAATTATAAAACAAGGACTACCATGGCAATTTGACAATAAACAGACAGAAGTAGTTATTATTTAACTCACCTTATCTTAACCTGGGTACTTATAATCTTCTGTGAGAGATTGTTTTGCCTATACAAGTATAAAAAAGGAGAGCATTTTTCTTTTAGATCCCAACTTACATACTAACATTCAGTTGGTTTCTTGTATCTCTATGGGACAGACATAAATAATTATAGATGATGAGCAATTCAACTTTGTTTCAAGACTTTGTTCCAAAACCAAACACTCCTTTTATCTGCTTTCAAAAAAGCATTATTATTAAAGTTAAATATTATTATCTTTAATCTTTCCTGGAATACATTTTTCATATTCAAAATAGGAAAAAAATATTAATAAGGATATATATTGTATGCATCCCAAATGCTTTCCAGCTAATCTCTTTTTATTTCCCTTTGTCTTGGTATTTCAAATAATATTATTATGCTTCTCAAAATAAACAACTAAACAATGAGTGCTGGGTTGAATTATTATGATGACTTTGTTATTTAAACAAAACAATATGGTTTAATCATAAAGCAGCAGGATGTCCATCCTGATTCCATCCCAGATGGGAAACACATGCTGGTCAAATAACCAATTAATTCACACCATACAAAGCTTGTTTATTATTCAGTTATTTATTAATCAAATTTATATGGTCACTCATCTCATGGAAAGTTAATATAGCATTGACAATATACCCCAACATAAATATATGGAGCCTTTTTTAATTGACTCAGGAAACTCCACTAAGTTAGCTCTGACTGAAATAACAAAAATTGGACTCCTTGACTGTTTATTGGAAAACATACTGTAACTCTTCGGAAAGGCACATAGCTCCAGGTTAAATCTACAACACTGCTATGTAAATAAGTTATGAAAGACCAATTCTTGAAGGTTCTAGAATACCTTTCTGCCACAGAGACAATAACAGTAAATTAGATAGACTTGCTACTGACTGAAATGTATTGGATTCTTGCATTACAAAATAGATTCATAAAGCAGTTACATCTGCTGTTTAGATTGTATTCCAACATGATACTTTGGTGTATTTAAGCCAGATAAATGTGCCCTGAACCATCATCACTGAGTTATGCAATACCGTAAAATCACATAATGAAGTAAATAGGTGCAGAAGCTTAGTTCTGGACAGATGGTACTTAATGTTCTTAATAACACACAAGACTTTAAAATGGAAAATCATGTTTACTATTATCATTATCCTATATAATTCTGTCCTTGAGGCTTGTCAGTTGTATACTAAGTGCCTTGGTTAGAAGATGTTTGAAATGATACATTGATACAGTATTCCAGCTAACTGCTCAAGCTAGTAAATATAATTCATATGATATTTTCATATAATGGTAAACCTTAAACTCTAAGACCACTTATGAAAGAAAGAAGAAAGAAAGAAAGAAAGAAAGAAAGAAAGAAAGAAAGAAAGAAAGAAAGAAAGAAAGAAAATTTGTCTGTTCATATCCAGCTGGCTTTAGCTTGCTCCTAGCTGCTTGAAAATAAGATTCATGACATGTAATTGTTTCTTTAAAAACATGTGAGTTAACCTATATACTTTTTTTAAATTAGATTTATATGCCGCCCTTCTCCGAAGACTCAGGGCAGCTTACAATTTTTGGGATACAACCCAATGCGCTCAGCAATAGCCTTCATTCCATTGTATATGCCTGCTTATTACTAAGCAGCATTTTTACAGAGTCAGCTTGTTGCCCCCAACAATCTTGGATCCTCAATTTACCTACCCCGAGAGGATGGAAGGCTGAGTCAACCTTGGGCCTGGTGGGATTCGAGCCTACAATAATTGCAGGCAGCTGGAACTTAAGTGCTAGGCATTTAGCAGCCTGTACCACCAATGATGTGTAGAGCTTATACCAGATTATCAATACTTATGTCAGTTGAAATATTGATGATCAATATAAGTCCTTTCCTATTTAACCTTTGACTTAACCTGGACTACTAAATATAAGAAAAGGGGAAAAGTCTAATTTAAATAGTGTAATTGAATCAACATTTCTCAATCACCATTTATGATATTGTCAAACTCATGCAGTTCCTGATTTCAGTCCTTGTTCCTTGTATCTTTCACAGCAAGTAGAATATTTGACTTTTTTTTCAACCTCCTTTTCCCTTCCTTTTATGGCACTAGTCTTAGTTTGTTATCTGTTTTATCTATAACACTCCAATCATTCATATGGCCACATAGTAATGAAAGAAACATCTATGCTGAAAAACTGATATTTAAATTAACTCACTGCGAGTTGTATCTAAACTTTTCTGTGATGGCCATCTCTTCAGGCAAAAATTAATTGAGTCATAAAATTCCTGATGAATAACACCAATATCAATAAGATTGCTCGGATCCGGGAGGGGTTGAACTCTAATTTGCAGTGGTCCGAGGAGGGAGTTACAGAGAATCTGGCCAAAGTCATCTGGGCTGAGTTTGATCCTGTTTCTGAGGATGAAGTGGACAGGATCATGCGACGACTGAGTTCCACCACCTGTTTATTGGACCCGTGTCCTTCCTGGATGGTATATGTCTCCAGGGAGACCACGTGCAGCTGGCTCTGGGCAGTTGTTAACACCTCTCTGAGGGAGGGGTCTTTTCCTGCTGCCTTGAAAGAGGCGGTGGTGAGACCCCTCCTGAAGAAGCCTGCTCTGGACCCAGCCGTTTTAAACAACTTTCATCCAGTCTCCAACCTTCGCTTTTTGGTGAAGGTTGTTGAGAGTGTGGTGGCTCAGCAGTTTCCGCTTTTCCTGGAGGAAGCAGACTATCTAGATCCATATCAGTCGGGCTTCCGGCCTGGGTTCAGCACAGAGGTGGCATTGGTTGCGCTGATGGAGGGCATGGGACAGGGAATTTTCCTCTGTCCTAGTCATATTAGATCTCTCAGCAGCTTTTGATACCATCGACCATGGTATCTTATTGTGGCACCTCGGGGGGTTGGGAGTGGGGGGCACTGTTTTGCAGTGGTTCTCCTCCTTCCTCTCGGGGCATTCGCAATCAGTGTTGGCAGGAGGGCAGAGGTCGGCCCCGAGGGCACTCACTTGTGGGGTTCCTCAGGGGTCGGTCCTCTCTCCCCTCCTGTTCAACATCTACATGAAGCCGCTGGGCGAGATCATCCATGGCTTTGGGGTGAGGTATCATCAGTACGCTGATGATACCCAGTTGTATATCTCCACCCCAAGCCAAATCAGTGATGCCCTCTCCGTGATGACCCGCTGTCTGGATGCGGTACAGATCTGGATGGGCAGGAACGGACTACAGCTCAATCCAGCCAAGACTGAGTGGTTGTGCATACAGGCATCTCAGCCCAGTCAATTGATTCCATCTTTGGTCATAGGGGGAGAGGTGTTGCCCCCTGTGGACAGGGCTTGGAACCTGGGAGTCCTCCTGGACTCACGGCTTAGTTTGGAGGAGCAGGTGGGGGCCGTGACCAGGAGGGATTTTGCCCAGGTCTGACTGGTTCACCAGTTGTGCCCATATCTGGACCGAGATGCCCTTCACAGGATCACTCATGCACTTGTGATGTCCTGACTTGACTACTGCAACGCTCTCTATCTAGAACTGCCCTTGCGTACCATCCGGAGGCTTCAGCTGGTGCAGAATGCGGCTGCGCGGGTTGTGATGGGAGTTTCCCAATACTCCCATGTTACACCCCTCCTGCGCGAGCTGCATTGGTTACCAGTTGCCCTCTGGGTGAGATTCAAGGTGTTGGTGTTAAAATTCAAAGTCCTTTATGATTTGGGTCCGGGGTACTTGTGGGAGCGTCTCCTGCCAATATCAAACACCGATCGCCCTGTGCGCGCGCACAGATGGGAACTCCTCAGGGTGCCGTCGGCTAGACAATGTCAGTTGGCGGTGCCTCGGGGAAGGGCCTACTCTGTTGCAGCTCCCGCCTTGTGGAACCAACTCCCTTTGGAGCTCCGTTTGGCTCCTGATCTTTGCTCCTTCTGCCGCGATCTGAAGACCTGGTTGTTTGAACAGGCTGGGCTGGACTGACCTCCTGGGTTTTTTTAAATTATTTTAATGGTTTTTAGTGATTGGGCTTGTTAGATTTAATCTTTTTAAAAATATTTATTGTTGAATTGTGTTTTAATTGTGAGCCTCCCTGAGTACTCGTGGAGAGGGGCAGCATACAAGTCCAATTATAAATAAATAAATAAATAAATCTAAAAACCTGGTTGTTTTTACAGGCTGGGTTGGACTGATCTCCTGGGGGAGAGGGTGGGTTTTAAATTCGATTTTAATTTGGTTTTATAGTTGTATTTTGGCTTGTTTAGTTTAATTTCTTTTTAAATAAGTTATTGTTCTGTGTTTTTATCTGTGAGCCGCCCCGAGTCCTTTTTGGAGAGTGGTGGCATACAAGTCAAAATAAATAAATAAATAAATAAATAAATAAATAAATAAATAAATAAATAAATAAATGCCTATGAATGTTTGAAGTCAGAAAAGAAATCTTAAAGAACACTTGTATATAAGTTTACATGTTGTTGTTTTTTAACTTACAGTGAACACTTCCTTTAATTGTGCAAAAAAGAAAAGAATGTAAGAACCCAAGCAATATCATGCTGGATCAGACCCCTGGCTCATCTGTCTGTTACCACAGTGGCTAACAAACTGCACAAGTCCAGTTCCCGCAGATGGCCTTCAGAAGCAGTCACACTGCCATCAAGACTGATAGCCACTGATCCCCATGATCTTCATGAATTGATCCAGCACTTTTTTGAAGCTAGCCAAGCTGCAAGACATTACTACCCCAAATCAATTATAATATGATATATAAAATAATAGTACTTTAACATTGATGCATGTTGTTTTTTATAAAAATTAAGGAACAAATTATTTAAAAAATAAAAACACTTTGGCAGGGTGTCTGGTGAGACTTACAGTAGGACACAGACGTTTGAGAATCAGTGCTCTAAAACAGTGGTCACCAACCAGTGGGCCAGGGGCCACTAGTGGTCCATGAGAAAATTTTGGTGGTCCACAGAGAAATGTCACTCCCAAAGCACCCACCAAAGCAATTAATGATGCAGGAAAGGGTGGGGGCTGGGGCTCAGGGAGGGACAAGGGGAAGCGACCCAGGGCTGCTTTGTCAAAAATTTTAATTCGGTTTCTTAAAGGGTTAGGGAAGGGTGGGAGGGATGAGGGTCTTATTGTTGGAGGTCAGTGTAGCCTGAAACAGGGCCATGGTTGGGGGGTGCGGGGGCTGGGCTATGGGGCTTTGGGTGGAATAGCGGGAGCCACAATCCCTAGGGTGGTTGGTAGGGGTAGAGGCCGATGGGGCCGGGGGTCATATCATGTCAGGGAAGTGCGCTATATTCAAGCTGTGGTGCGCTCTGACCCCTCTGCCCCTTCCCAATTCCCGGGAGTTTTGGGATCCAGGCCCCTGGTCCGGACTGGTGTATTTTAATGCCAGGTCTGTGGTTAATAAGGCACCACTCCTCCGCGAGGTGATTGAGGAGGAGGCTGCGGACCTGGCCTGTATTACCGAGACCTGGTTGGGGCCGGAGGGGGAGTCCTTGCTGATATTGCCCACCAGGTTTTCAGGTGTTGCACCGGTCATGACCCCAGGGTAGGGAGGTGGGGTGGCTATTGTTATTCGGGAGACCCTGTTTCCAAGAGAGGTCCCTGCTTGGAGATAGGCGGGTGTGAGTCCTCTCCTGAGATGCGGGCCTGCATGGTCAGTGGGCGTGCTGCTTACATACCTGTCCCCCAGCTATGTTTCAGCTGCCCTGCCTGGGCTGCTTGATGCCATTTCGGGAGTGGCGGTGGAGTTTCCAGAGCTTATGGTTCTGGGTGACTTTAACCTGCCTTCCTGGGATGGCGTCCAGCTTGGCCAGGAGTTCATGGCTTCCATGGAGGCCATGGGCCTGACCCAGATAATAGATGGCCCACTCATGAGGGGGTAACATGCCCGACCTGGTTTTTTTGTCTCTGAGCAGTGGCAGAGTGGTCTAGGGGGTGGTGATACAACTATCCTCCTCGTTCCATGGTCAGACCACTATCTCCTGTGGCTGGATTCATCATGGTTTGCGCATGCCCAAGATGGCGGGACTCATCTTGAGTAAGCTCTGTTCGGGATCGTGGGCTGTCGAGGCTTTGGGAGTTGAGAGAGGTCCCCCGCTTTGCTGCACGTTGTCCAGGGGTCTTCCTGAGGGCTGCGGGAGGTTTGAGCCTTTTGCAGCCAAATTTGGCTCGGAAGGCTCTTGAAGTTCTTCTCTCTCAGCCTTTGCAGGTCGGGCCCGGGACTCCTTTGTCGGCTTGTCGGCGGTTCGGCGCTTGTCAGCTGTCGGCTTGTCAGCTGTCTGGCGGTCTGGGTTGTCTGCGGCGTGGTCCTCAGCGGCGCTGGATGCTTGTCGCTGGTCGGTGGCCTCCAGCTGGGTGTCGGTCTGCCTGGAGTTGCTGGCGTCCTCGGCGGGGCGGCGGCGGAGGGTTGACTCGACTCGGTGGAAGGGCGGCGAGGCAGAGGCTGGCGGCAGCAGGGCGGTTGGAAGCCAGACGCTGCGAATGCCGAGGTCCGAGTTTTGCCGCTGCCTGGAGGCGCCGGCTGGTCTCGGTACAGCGGTCTGCTAACACTGCGGTCTTGGAGGCGGCTGCTGTAACATCGTTCGGGCCCCCGGCGCTGTCTGGGCTGCCCCGAGGCTTCCCAGCCCATAGTAACTGTTCTTTGGGCTTGGTGCCTCTGGGGGTTATTGGCCCTGTTATTTGCCATCTTGCTGGGTTGGGGCAGCGGTGTGCTGGGGGCTTTGTTTTATTATGCCCTTGGCGCCGCTGTCCTCCCTCTTTCCTTTGGGGTGTATATTCCTGGAGGAGGAAGCCCACTATGAAGACGCTGGGGAGGTGCAGGCCTGAGCTCGAGGAGACCGGACTGTGGGCATTGTTGGTTTGGCCTGGGTTGGACAGACAGACGCCGGCCGGGCGGGGGTCAGCTGTGGACTTTACATCGGAGGAGTGACCCCTGCGGAAGGTTTGACGTTGGACTCTGGACCTGGGGCTGTGGTTTTCGATCTTTTTTGCCACGCTGGACTTGCTTCTCTGGCTCCGAACTTGCTCTTCGGACTTGGCCGCACCTATTTCATTCTACTCCTAGACTGCAGATTACCTACCTCCATGCGCTGCTGCTTCTGCCCTTTTGTGACATCTTGAAACCTCCTTCTGGCTGCCTTGGAGTTATTTTACCATCAATGACTATTCCCGTTTCTGTTTTTCACTCTTGGACTCTCTCCTCCCCTTTGGACCTGGCTCTTCCCATTGCAGTGGGAGGGCAATGGAGGGCATATTCTCCCCTGTTGTGAGGGGACAGGGTTTTTGTTTGCATCACCATCCCACCATAAGTCACTGCGGTGAGAGAGCAGGCTGGCCATTTCAATCTTGGCCCAGCACTGGTGAGAGAGCTGCTTGTTGGAGGGTTGGTTGATTGTCTGGGTTTGGCCTTGGATGCCCGGTCCTTTTTGTGTGTTCCATCTATGCTATATTCCGCTGTTTTGCCCTTCTTTCCCCTTTGAATGATAGATGCTAGCCTACTCATCGTTGGAGCTACGGGCCCTCCAGACTGTTGCTCTGTCTTTGGAGTGGCCCTTGGGTTATCGAGAGCCTACCTCAATGACGGATCTTGGGATCCGGAGAGGTGGCATGGCGCAACCAGAGGGCTAAATTTTAAATTTGGAATAAAGGGGAAGCTTTTAAAATTTTTAATTCGTGTTTTAAAGGGTTAGGGAAGGGGTGGGTGTTCGAATTCGGGTCTATACAGCTCTTCCAGGCCGGCTTCTGGTCTCGGCGGGGTGGGTGGGGTGGGGGGGCCTCGGGTCTGACGGGGAGAGGGCGGTGTTGTCCATCGACAGGGTGATCGGTTATGGCAGGGGGGAGGGGACAGGGGGCCAATTATGTGCTGGGAGCGCGCCCCCGATGTCTACGTGCGGTGGCGCTCCGACCCCCAGGTCGCTCCTCCTCCCCTGGGGTCTTGGGAGACGTGGTCTCTGGGCTCAGACTGGTATATTTGAATGCCAGGTCCGTAGTCAATAAGTCATCCCTCCTCCGTAACTCATAGAGGAGGAGGCTGCGGACCTGGCGTGCATTACTGAGACCTGGGTGGGCCCGGAGGGGGTGTCCCTCTATGTGATTTGTGCCCCCAGGCTTCGGGTGCTGTACCGGTCTCGGGCCCAGGGACGGGCGGAGGGGTAGCCATAATTGTTAGAGAGACCTGTTTCAAGGGAGGTCACTGTCCCGCAGATGGGCGGGTGTGAGACCCTCCTCGAGATTGGGCCCGGGTGGTCGGTTGGGTTTGCTGCTACGTACCTATCCCCAGCTGCGTGGCGGGGCCTGCCTGGGCTGCTCGACGCCCTCTCGGAGGTGGCGGTGGAGTTCCCTAGGCTTATAGTTCTGGGGACTTTAACCTGCCGTCACTGGGGGGGCGTCGGTTTAGCTCAGGAGTTCATGGCATCCATGGCAGCCATGAACCTGACCCAGGTGATCCATGGACCCACCCACGAGGGGGAACACACTTGACCTGGTTTTTATCTCGGGGCAGTGGTGTAGTGATCTGGGGGGGGTTCTCCATCTACCCTCCCTTATCGTGGACTGATCACTATCTCCTGCGGCTGGTTTTTCAATTGGCTGTCCCTCGCTGCTGGGATGAGGAGCCTATACGATGGTTCCGCCCAGGCGCCTAATGGACCCGGATAGGTTTCAGACGGCGCTGGGGTTCTTGCCCGCCTCCCTCGACCACAGCTCGGCCGAGACGCTGACGGCCGCCTGGCAAAGGGCGGCGTCGGAGGCGCTCGACCGGGTTGTCCCCTTGCGGCCTCTTCCCGCCGTAGACCCCGATGGGCTCCCTGGTTCTCCGAGGAGCTCCGGGGGATGAAACGGCGGAGAAGATGCCTGGAGAGCAGATGGAGGGCCAGCCACTCCGAATCCGACCGTGTCCAGTTGCGATCCTTTCCCTTCCTTTTATGGCACTAGTCTTAGTTTGTTATCTGTTTTATCTATAACACTCCAATCATTCATATGGCCACATAGTAATGAAAGAAACATCTATGCTGAAAAACTGATATTTAAATTAACTCACTGCGAGAGTTGTATCTAAACTTTTCTGTGATGGCCATCTCTTCAGGCAAAAATTATTATTGAGTCATAAAATTCCTGATGAATAACACCAATATCAATAAGATTGCTCGGATCCGGGGAGGGGTTGAACTCTAATTTGCAGTGGTCCGAGGAGAGGGAGTTACAGAGAATCTGGCCAAAGTCATCTGGGCTGAGTTTGATGATCTGTTTCTGAGGATGAAGTGGACAGGATCATGCGACGACCACTGAGTTCCACCACCTGTTTATTGGACCCGTTGTCCTTCCTGGGTATATATGTCTCCAGGAGACACGTCTCGGCTGGCTCTGGGCAGTTGTTAACACCTCCCTGAGGGAGGGGTCTTTTCCTGCTGCCTTGAAAGAGGACGGTGGGGAGACCCCTCCTGAAGAAGCCTGCTCTGGACCCAGCCTTTTAAACAACTTTCATCCAGTCTCCAACCTTCGCTTTTGGTGAAGGTTGTTGAGAGTGTGGTGGCTCAGCAGTTTCCGCTTTTCCTGGAGGAAGCAGACTATCTAGATCCATCAGTCGGGCTTCCGCCTGGGTTCAGCACAGAGGTGGCATTGGTTGGCTGATGGAGGGCATGGGACAGGGATTTTCCTCTGTCCTAGTCCTATTAGATCTCTCAGCAGCTTTTGATACCATCGACCATGGTATCTTATTGTGGAACCTCGGGGGTTGGGAGTGGGGGCACTGTTTTGCAGTGGTTCTCCTCCTTCCTCTCGGGGCATTCGCAATCAGTGTTGGCAGGAGGGCAGAGGTCGGCCCCGAGGGCACTCACTTGTGGGGTTCCTCAGGGGTCGGTCCTCTCTCCCCTCCTGTTCAACATCTACATGAAGCCGCTGGGCGAGATCATCCATGGCTTTGGGGTGAGGTATCATCAGTACGCTGATGATACCCAGTTGTATATCTCCACCCCAAGCCAAATCAGTGATGCCCTCTCCGTGATGACCCGCTGTCTGGATGCGGTACAGATCTGGATGGGCAGGAACGGACTACAGCTCAATCCAGCCAAGACTGAGTGGTTGTGCATACAGGCATCTCAGCCCAGTCAATTGATTCCATCTTTGGTCATAGGGGGAGAGGTGTTGCCCCCTGTGGACAGGGCTTGGAACCTGGGAGTCCTCCTGGACTCACGGCTTAGTTTGGAGGAGCAGGTGGGGGCCGTGACCAGGAGGGATTTTGCCCAGGTCTGACTGGTTCACCAGTTGTGCCCATATCTGGACCGAGATGCCCTTCACAGGATCACTCATGCACTTGTGATGTCCTGACTTGACTACTGCAACGCTCTCTATCTAGAACTGCCCTTGCGTACCATCCGGAGGCTTCAGCTGGTGCAGAATGCGCGCGCGGGTTGTGATGGGAGTTTCCCGATACTCCCATGTTACACCCCTCCCGCGAGCTGCATTGGTTACCAGTTGCCCTCTGGGTGAGATTCAAGGTGTTGGTGTTAACATTCAAAGTCCTTTATGATTTGGGTCCGGGTACTTGTGGGAGCGCCTCCTGCCAATATCAAACACCGATCGCCCTGTGCACAGATGGGGACTCCTCAGGGTGCCGTCGGCTAGACAATGTCAGCTGGCGGTGCCTGGGAAGGGCCTACTCTGTTGCAGCTCCCTTGTGGAACCAACTCCCTTTGGAGCTCCGTTGGCTCCTGATCTTTGCTCCTTCTGCCGGATCTGAAGACCTGGTTGTTTGAACAGGCTGGGCTGGACTGACCTCCTGGGTTTTTTAAATTATTTTAATGGTTTTAGTGATTGGGCTTGTTAGATTTAATCTTTTTAAAATATTTATTGTTGAATTGTGTTTTAATTGTGAGCCTCCCTGAGTACTCGTGGAGAGGGGGCAGCATACAAGTCCAATTATAAATAAATAAATAAATAAATCTAAAACCTGGTTGTTTTACAGGCTGGGTTGGACTGATCTCCTGGGGGAGAGGGTGGGTTTTAAATTCGATTTTAATTTGGTTTTATAGTTGTATTTTGGCTTGTTTAGTTTAATTTCTTTTTAAATAAGTTATTGTTCTGTGTTTTATCTGTGAGGCCCAGTCCTTTTTGGAGAGTGGTGGCATACAAGTCAAAATAAATAAATAAATAAATAAATAAATAAATAAATGCCTATGAATGTTTGAAGTCAGAAAAGAAATCTTAAAGAACACTTGTATATAAGTTTACATGTTGTTGTTTTTAACTTACAGTGAACACTTCCTTTAATTGTGCAAAAAGAAAAGAATGTAAGAACCCAAGCAATATCATGCTGGATCAGACCCCTGGCTCATCTGTCTGTTACCACAGTGGCTAACAAACTGCACAAGTCCAGTTCCCCGAGATGGCCTTCAGAAGCAGTCACACTGCCATCAAGACTGATAGCCACTGATCCCCATGATCTTCATGAATTGATCCAGCACTTTTTGAAGCTAGCCAAGCTGCAAGACATTACTACCCCAAATCAATTATAATATGATATATAAAATAATAGTACTTTAACATTGATGCATGTTGTTTTTATAAAAATTAAGGAACAAATTATTTAAAAATAAAAACACTTTGGCAGGGTGTCTGGTGAGACTTACAGTAGGACACAGACGTTTGAGAATCAGTGCTCTAAAACAGTGGTCACCAACCAGTGGGCCAGGGGCCACTAGTGGTCCATGAGAAAATTTTGGTGGTCCACAGAGAAATGTCACTCCCAAAGCACCCACCAAAGCAATTAATGATGCAGGAAAGGGTGGGGGCTGGGGCTCAGGGAGGGACAAGGGGAAGCGACCCATTGCGGGGCAGAGCTGAGGAATTTAGTCAGTATCTGCAGGATAAAATCGCTCAGATCTGGGAGGGGTTACGTGCGGATTGTCAGTGGTCTGAGGATGGGAATGCGAGTGTTTTGGCTAACGTGATGTGGGCTGAGTTTGATCCTGTTTCTGAGGATGAAGTGGACAGGATTATGCGGCGGCTGAGTTCCACTACATGTTTATTGGACCCGTGCCCTTCCTGGTTGGTTTATGCCTCCAGAGAGGTCACGTGCGGCTGGCTCCGGGCAGTGGTCAATGCTTCATTGAGGGAGGGGTTGTTCCCCGCCGCTTTGAAAGAGGCGGTGGTGAGGCCCCTCCTGAAGAAGCCTGCCCTTGACCCAGCCATGTTGAACAACTTTCGTCCAGTCTCCAACCTTCGCTTTTTAGCGAAGGTTGTCGAGAGTGTGGTGGCTCAGCAATTGCCACTTTTCCTGGAGGAAACAGACTACCTGGATCCGTACCAATCAGGCTTCCGGCCTGGGTACAGCACGGAGACAGCATTGGTCACGCTGATTGATGATCTCGCTAGGGCACGGGACAGGGGCTCGTCCTCTGTCCTGGTCCTGTTAGATCTCTCAGCGGCTTTCGATACCATCGACCATGGTATCTTATTGCGACGTCTCCAGGGGTTGGGAGTGGGAGGCACTGTTTTACAGTGGTTCTCCTCCTACCTCTTGGCACTTTCGCAAACAGTGTTGGCAGGGGGGCAGAGGTCGACTCCAAGGCACCTCACTTGTGGGGTGCTGCAGGGTTCGGTCCTCTCAACCCTCCTGTTCAACATTTATATGAAGCCGCTGGGCGAGATCATCCGTGGCTTCGGGGTGAGTTATCATCAGTATGCTGACGATACTCAGCTATACATTTCCACCCCAGGCCACATCAGTGATGCTCTCTCTGTGATGTCCCGTTGTCTGGCAGTGGTGCGGATCTGTATGGACAGGAACATGCTTCGACTCAACCCAGCCAAGACAGAGTGGCTGTGCATACTGACATCCCGGTCCAGTTTTGAGGTACCATCTTTACTCATGGGGGAGGAGGTGTTGCCCCCCGTGGACAGGGCACAGAATCTGGGGGTCCTCCTGGACTCACGGCTCAAATTGGAGGAGCAGGTGGGGGCCGTGGCCAGGGGTGCCTTTGCCCAAATCCTGCTGGTTCGCCAGTTACGCCCATTCCTGGACCGGGATGCCCTGCGCACAGTCATTCAGGCTCTCGTTATTTACCGCCTCGACTACTGCAATGCTCTCTACCTAGGACTGCCCTTGCGTACCACTCGGAGGCTTCAGCTGGTGCAGAATGCGCGCGCGGTTGTGATGGGAGCTTCCCGATACTCCCATGTTACACCCCTCCTGTGCGGCCTGCATTGGCTTCCAGTTGTCCTCTGGGTGAGATTCAAGGTCTTGGTATTAACATTTAAAGTCCAACAGGGCATGGGTCCAGGTTATTTACAGGAACGGCTTCTCCCAACATCAAATGCCAACCGCCCTGTGCAGGCACACAGGCACGGTCTCCTCGAGGTGCCATCTGTGACACAATGTCACTTGGCGGCGACCCGGGAGAGGGCCTATTCTGTGATGGCTCCCACTTTGTGGAATCTTCTTCTGCTTGAGCTCCGTTTGGCCCCTGATCTCCGCACCTTCTGCCATGATTTGAAAACTTGGCTCTTTTTACAATCTGGGCTGTGCTGATTCTCCTGGGTTGGGGTTATTCAATTGGGGTTTTAAATGTTAATTCGGCTTAAATGTTTAATATCTTTTTAATTAATTTATTTACTGTCGTATTTTAATTGTAAGCCACCCCAAGTCCTCGAAGAGGGAGCGGCATATAAGTCGAATTAATAAATAATAAATAAATTAATTAATTCAGGCTGCATGGGAACACAAGGCTGTGCCGCCCACATGGCCCTTGTGTAGGAACACAAGGCTTGCATCGCTTGTATCATGAACAACACAAAGTAGTGAGGGGAGGGGAGGAAAGGGAGGGGGAACTTGCCCCACTCGCCCCATGTGCCTTGCCTGGCCACCAGGCTGCTTCTTTCCACTTCTTTCTTCTTATGCTTTTAGCAGCATGCAAGGAAAGCAGCAAAAGTCTTTCTTTCTCTCCCCCAATCTTCTCCAGAAATGAGTCTTTGGGACACTGCAAGGCATCCTGCCCCAAGAGGTTATGCCAGTGCAACAAGTCTCATTCATTTCTGGCGGAGTTTGGGGGAGAGAAAGAAAGACTTCTGCTGCTTCTGCTGCTTTCCTTGCATGAAAACAAAAGTCTCTCTCTCTCTCTCTCTCTCTCTCTCTCTCTCTCTCTCTCTCTCCCCTGAGAATGGAGCTGGAGACAGTATCCTGTGATTCCAAGTAAAGAATGATCGATCAATAGGAAAACAGGGTGGGGAATTTTCCTGCGGACTTTTTCGGGTATTTTCCCAGAGTCTCTAGTCCGTGGGATTTAAAATTATGAGTTTGGTGGTCCCTGAGGTCCAAAAGGTTGCGACCCCTTCTCTAAAACAGCGGTGTCAAACTCCCATCATCACATCATCATCACGTGATGTGTCATGACTTTTCTCCCCTTCACTAAACTGGGGCTGGGTGTTGACAGCGTGTTATGCATCTGGTCCATGGGCCATGAGTTTGACATCCCTGGTCTGAAAAACAGTAAAGGAGAAATTCAGTTTTGTGTTCCTTGTTCTTCCTGTAATTTTCTTCCAAATATAAAGTACCAAATGAACTTGACTATAATCACTTCTAATTAAAGTGCTCAACCAACTATAAAGAAACCAATTTAGCCTACTATTCTGCCTTCTATGTCCAGTTAGTGGGACAACATTAGGGAAAAAAGGTTTGGGTGGGTTTTTATTTTTTACACATAAGTTACTAGTTAGCCAATGTTTTTCTGCACAAAACATGATGGGAAGAAACAAAAAATTCACAGAATAATAGAATTGTCAATGCAGCCAACAACAAAAAGAAATCTTCATGCAGACTCAGCTATTCCTCCAGCTATTACTTAGTGTCTTTCTGAATTTAATTCCTACTTTCTCCTATCCCTCTTATTATTGTGTACATCTATCATCCATTCTTTCATGGAGAAAACCAGATGGATGGGTGTTTACTTGTTAAAATTTCCAAGAGATGCAGTATACCACTCTTAATGTGGTACATTTGGCTTGAACTTTTTTTCCTGGAGATTAATGAGGGTCAAATGACTACTTCATTTTTCAAATAACTAGGAACACCTGGGACCAGAAATTCAGTGATCTGCCAACACATCCTCCTGTCTGCCAAGGCTTTCCATTTCTTATAAAGAAGCCATCTGATAACTTAGAAAGCAACATCACTTTGTTTTTTAAAATTTTTGAACTGATTTCTCTGAAATAGGATATTGATGGAAGTATTATGAGTTAATATTATGGCTAAACATTGAAATCCTAGTTGGAATAACTGTTTTTAAAAAGGAAAATAAAAGTTTTTAAAGCCTTCAAATAGCCAAATATATTTTCAATTCTGCAACCTTCGAGGTTTTATTTTTTTAATCAAAGCAAATATATTGTGTCTCCATCCATGAAGTAAATAAAAGAGACATCTCTATTTCAGAAAAGGCAACTTTTAAATTCCAGTTCAAAAACTGCATTTGTTTAGATTTACAAGCTGTTTTTAATTTGAATTTCTCCCCAAAGTAATGTTTAAAAATAAATATGCTAAGTTTTCTTTCATGCTCTAACACATCAGCCACAACCTTTAAAAATGCATGGCTAAATATATAAGGAACATATTGCAGAGTGGAAAGCTGTTAATTTTTTTTTTAAAGTACAAGTGAATCCTTTGCTACTCAAAATTTGTTGTAAGTAAAAAAGCAACAGGACCTGGCTCTCAGTTTCTGAATTTTGGAGTTAGTTTTTAGATTCAGAGATATCTTGTAGTGTACATAGAACTTGTAACATATGTCATATGAAGCCAGAGTACTATTGTTTGAAGGAGAAGGAGATGAAGTTGTAGAGTACTGGGCCTAAAACAGAACCTTGTGGTGCCTCACTGCTTCCTTTCTTCCATGTAGATGAAGTTCCATTGAGGATTACACATTGAGTGTGTTTTGTCAGTCAGTTACAAATCCATTTGGTGATGCTCTCTATCCTATATTTTTCTATCCTACCAACAAGGAAGTTGTGATCTACTTTGTCAAATGCCTTGCTGAAATCCAAGTACATTATATCCACTTCATTTCACTTGGTGACTAATTTAGTTACTTCGTCAAAGAATGAAATAAGATTTGTTTAGCATGAACTGTTTCTGATAAACCCATGTTGGCTCCTAGTTATAACTTCACTGGCTTCTAGGTATTTGCAGATCTGTTGTTTGATTATCTTTCTCAGGATCTTGCCAGGCTGGAAGATTAATGACAGGCTGATTGGTCTATAGTTTCCCGAATCTGTTTTTAACCCTTTTTTTGAAGATGGGAACCATATCATCTCTTTTTCATTGCCTGGTACTCCAGGATTTTCAAAGATATGATTCAATGGTTCCAAGTCACATCTCCAGTTCCTTCAGAACTCTGGGGTGTAATCTGTGAAGTACTAGTGATTTGAACTCAGAAGGAGAAGAAAAGGAGAAGAGGAGGAGGCTTCACTAGAAAATGTTATAGATATGCATATACAACAATCATAGCTATACATTGGAAATAGTATAAAGAAAATACTACAGAAAATAAAATGCATTGCTTTATTGGAAGAAAATGTGATAAGGGACATGTATTGTAGGATAACTTTTTCCCCTGTTTATTGACTTTCTATTTTAGACCTGCTTTTGACTGAGCAACTTGACATATAGATTTTTTTTAAATGAAGACATTCTTAGACATTCTCTTTCAAATGTAAATGTTTTAATGTAAATTTGGATAATGGTGGCTTTGAAGCAATTTGGATTGTTTACATGAAATAATAGGGATGTTAGGTCTTGGACTGATGAAGTGGAAACCAATTTATCCTAGGTAGTGATGACTCATGAGGGGGGCAACATGCTCGACCTGGTTTTTGTCTCAGAGCAGTGGCATAGTGGGCTGGGAGATGGTGATACAGCTATCTATCCCGTTCCATGGTCAGACCACAATCTCCTACGGCTGGTCTTCCACCAAGCTGCCCCACACCGCTGGGATGAGGAGCCACCTAGGTGGTTCCGCCCCAGGCGCCTGATGGACCCTGAGAGGTTCCAGGCATAACTGGGTTTTTTTCCTACATCCCTTACCCACAGCCCTGCTGAGGTCCTTGCGGCTACCTGGCAACAGTTGGCCGTGGGGGCTCTTGACAGGGTTGTCCCCATGTGTCCCTTTACTCGGCGCAGATCCCGATCAGCTCCCTGGTATACCGAGGAGCTCCAGGAGATGAAGCATCGTAGAAGGGGACTAGAGAGCAGGTGGAGGGTGACCTGCTCCGGATCTGACCGAGCCCAGTTGAGAGCCCATATTAGGACTTACCTGGTAGCTGTGGGGGCGGTGAGAAGGTCTTATTTCTCCACCCTCATAGCATCCTCAGATAATCGCCCAGCCTCCCTGTTCGGGGTTGCCCACTCCCTCTTACAGCTGGGGGAGGTGGCGGACCCTCTGTGGGGTAGAGCTGAGGAATTTGGTCAGTATCTGCAGGATAAAATCGCTCAGATCCAGGAAGGTTTGCACTCGGACTTGCAGTGGTCTGAGGATGGGGGTGCGAGTGGTCTGGCTAATGTAATCTGGACTGAGTTCGATCCTGTTTCTGAGGATGAAGTGGACAGGATTATCCGGTGGCTGAGTTCCACCACATATTTATTGGACCTGTGCCCTTCCTGGCTGGTTTATGCCTCCAGGGAGGTCACGTGCAGCTGGCTCCGGGCAGTGGTCAACGCTTCATTAAGGGAGGGGCTGTTCCCTGCTGCTTTGAAAGAAGCGGTGGTGAGGCCCCTCCTGAAGAAGCCTGCCCTGGACCCAGCCATGTTGAACAACATTCGTCCGGTCTCCAACCTTTGTTTTTTGGCGAAGGTTGTAGAGAGTGTGGTGGCACAGCAATTGCCACTGAAAACCCCAAATCCACAATCTCAGAAAATTAGAATATTGTGAAAAGATGCAATATTCTAGGCTCAAAATGTCTCACTCTAATCAGCTAATTAAGCCATAATACCTGCAAAGGGTTCCTGAGCCTTTAAATGGTCTCTTAGTCTGGTTCAGTAGGAATCACAATCATGGGAAAGACTGCTGACCTGACAGTTGTGCAGAAAACCATCACTGACACCCTCCATAAGGAGGGAAAGCCTCAAAAGGTAGTTGCAATAGAAGTTGGATGTTCCCAAAGTGCTGTATCAAAGCACATTAATAGAAAGTTATGTGGAAGGGACAAGTGTGGAAGAAAAAGGTGCACAAGCAGCAGGGATGACCCCAGCCTGGAGAGGATTGTCAGAAAAAGGCCATTTAAAAGTGTTGGGAACTTTCACAAGGAGTGGATTGAGGCTGGAGTCAATGCATCAAGAGCCACCACCCACAGACGGATCCTGGACATGGGCTTCAGAAGCGTCTTACCTGGGCTAACGAAAAACAGATCTGGTCTGTTGCTCAGTGGTCCAAAGTCCTCTTTTTTGATGAGAGCAACTTTTGCATCTCATTTGGAAACCAAGGACCCAGAGTCTGGAGGAAGAATGGAGAGGCACACACTGCAAGATGCTTGAAGTCCAGTGTGAAGTTTCCGCAGTCTGTGTTGATTTGGGGAGCCATGTCATCTGCTGGTGTTGGTCCACTGTGCTTCATTAAGTCCAGGGTCAATGCAGCTATCTACCAGGAGATTTTGGAGCACTTCATGCTTCCTTCTGCAGATGAGCTTTATGGGGATGCTGACTTCATTTTCCAGCAGTACTTGGCACCTGCCCACACTGCCAAAAGCACCAAAACCTGGTTCAATGACCATGGGATTACTGTGCTTGATTGGTCAGCAAACTCACCTGATCAGAACCCCATAGAGAATCTATGGGGCATTGCCAAGAGAAAAATGAGAGACATGAGACCAAATAATGCAGAAGAGCTGAAGGCCGCTATTGAAGCATCCTGGTCTTCCATAACACCTCAGCAGTGCCACAGGTTGATAGCTTCCATGCCAAGCAGCATTGAGGCAGTAATTGCTGCAAAAGGGGCCAAACCAAGTACTGAGTACATATGCATGCTTATACTTTTCAGAGGTCTGATATTGTTCTATGTACAATCCTTGTTTTATTGATTGCATGTAATATTCTAATTTTCTGAGATTGTGGAGTTGGGGTTTTCATGAGCTGTAAGCCATAATCATCACAATTATTGCAAATCACAGCTTGAACTATCTTGCTTTGCATGTAATGAGTCTATCTCATATATTAGTTTCACCTTTTAAGTTGCATTACTGAAATAAATGAACTTTTGCACGATATTCTAATTTTTTGAGTTTCACCTGTAGATATATAAAGTTTCTAATTACTTTTCCCTGAAGTGGACAATCAACTTGTGTATTAAAGACTTTATTCTTGTCTGCAGTAACACTTCTAATCTAAATGAGTCTTGCCCACAAGTCATCTGCCAAGTCTAATAAACAGTTGAATTAAGTGTTAAGTGTTAAGTGTACATCTGCGATTTACGGCCAAGTCCTGGAATGAAATACAGTGGGAGAACAACACTTGTTGGTTTTTTGTACTTCCTGATTTTTATTTTTGTTCTTTTGGCCATACTGTCTGATACTATATGAATCACAGAATCACATAGAATAATTGTTCTGCTTCCACCAAGATAAATATTACACTTTGCATTTTTGAAGATCTAAAAAGAAGACTTTAGAACTAAACTCTGGAACTGAAGTTCAAGCCAGATTTAAACTAGTCCTTCCCCATTTCTACCACACATGACAAAAATAACTGGACTTTATTCCACTTATGAAAGTATGACATGGGCATACTACTTTTCAGAGTGTTGACTTCATGAATTGCCTGGGCCTTCACAATTGATGTTCTGACAGAAGATGTTACTACAAACAAGATATTCACTGTGAAGTTTATATTTTCAGTTCCACCCATAACAAAAAAGGTATCTAGTGGTGAAATCATATTCACTATTTAAATTAGCCAGTTTTTAATGTGAAAGTTCTCAATTATTAACTTTTCTCCCCAAAGTGATATTTGATGACAAAAATAATATCTGTGAAGTACTATTAAATGATTCTTATGAAAAAAAAACCCGTAATGTGACAGAACATAATAATTAAGCTGCCAGAGAATACACAACTCTATTGTTGCAGAACTGTCTAGATCACTGGGTTTCCATTTCAGGGACCATTCACCAGGTGAGAAAAAAATATTTTATCTTTATTTTTTAAAAAAACAAGTTTTATTCAGTTTTCCACATTTTAACAACTCTTTTTAGTGAACATGATTACAGGTTTCACATATACATACAAATATGACCATAATTACATATTCAATTTTTGTATTCAATTTCTTATCTTAACAATGCTTTTATACATTTTCTATTTTATTATATTATTCCAAATGCTTATCTCATTATTTAATTCACATATATTAACTTCATAATTATTATACTTTAGTACTTTTAACTGTCACATTTGAATATTCCTCTTAAATTCTGATTAATAACACTTCTTCTATAAATTGGTTTTCCCCCTAAAATATCAGTTTAAGTGCACCACCTCTAAGTTACATATTCATTAATTATCTCCCTTTTAAATCCCATTAAATGTTTAACATTTTATTACCTAAAACATTAAAATTAATAATCCCATTTAAAACTAAATAACATATATAAATCAGATTCTGCATGGTTTCCCCTTTTTAATTTCATAAAGTTTATCTACAATTTCAGGAAAAAAAGGACATATTAATCTACTCATTTAATCCTAAACCTTGATGTTAATTCCATTTCAGCTCTCCTCCTATATCAATTGCCAAACCGGGGAGGGGATTTGCGACTCCCCTCTACCTGGCTGACAGTCTCCCCTTCCTCTGCCGCCCATACGAGGCAGCTTCTGCCCCAAATCTGGTCAATTGGGACTCTCCTATGCCGAAGCACGGACCAAAGCCATGCACAGTCGTGGTCAGTGGTCCGTCTTCAGGGAAGCTCAAAACCAGAAGTCTTTATCTTTGATTATTGTGTGGAAGGTGCTATTACAGAAAACATTTCAAAAAAGTTAACCTTTACAGCACAGGAAAACGAATTTAATTGTTTTTAATGAGAACTTGAGAATTAAAATAGAATGCTCATTAGACATAGGCAGCATAATGCAAGTAGTCCTCAACTTACAACCACAATTGGGATTGCAATTAATAACTAAACAATTCAGTCAAAAAATGTGGTGTCACCTGACCACATTCCATGGCAATCTCAGCACCTCCACTGCCACTGTTAATCAAATTTCATTGGCTGTTAGCTGAGGACACATCCTGATCCAAGCCATTCCTAGTTTGGTTCTTCCCAGCCATGAGCCTTGCTTCTTCAAATGTAAGGGACTGTCTCTCCTTCATCTCCTACTAAGTGCCTGTTACCTCCCATCTCTGCTCTTTTGGCCATGTTGCATCCTGCCTTGCAGGGCAGCAAGCAATTCTAGAATTGTGTGACTCTAGAACTTCTTGCGACATTGCACAAAGGGCTTCTGGACATGCCATGACTCTGGAGCTGCAGGAAGACCTTGAGCTGGAGTGCAATGCAAAGCCACAGCTGCCCTTGGAAAACTTAATCATACAATCCTGGTCTACCACATGACAAAAATCTATAGCTTCCTGGGAAGCTACAACAGTGCTACTTGAAGCCACAGTATCAGGGAAGCTCGCCCAGTCACAGTCACCTTTCCTATCCTGTTCTGAAAAGTCCTTAATGCCCTGAAAGGAGTTCTTTGCCATCTACTGAGACAGCTGACTCTCCTCAACTTCTTTCACTTGCTACTAACAAGGTATTCCTGCTGTGGTCCTTCATGAGGCAACTCCTGGCCATGTGAATCCATCTTCTCCATGTCTTGTGAGGAAACCACCATGTACAACCTTGGAAATGAAGCCATGTGTGGCCAGAAATTGCTTTGAAAAGGGCCAAGACAGCAATTCTTATCCATAGCTGGAGCAAGAAGAAAGAAAAAGTGTGCTAGAATGGCAGAAAACATGGCTTGTGAGGGCCAAAAGAGCATAGATGGGGGGAAATAGGTGGTTGAGGAAAGTTGAAGTGCCTCTTCACATCACCTTATGTATGGTGGGCTGCCAAGCACTCATGACCATGAGGTCATCGCAATGGCTTTAACTTTAGACACAGATCGTAAGTTGCTTCATTCAGCTTTGTAGTAATTTCAGTCATTGAATGAATGGCCATATGTCAAGGATTACCTATTATTCAAATCAATATAATACATACTATAATGGTAGTATTTATTGGATTCCCTACTCTTTGCCTTGTACTTGGCCCCTTTTTTTACTTGTTTAGGATAAATAGAGAAACTCAAGCTTTTGGAGTTCAATGAATGTGACTAAATTAGTGAACATCAGTAAAGATTCTCCATTTCTAAATAATTAAGGTTCCTTAAACTTCATTGCTAAAGTACTGGCAAATTGTTGTTTTTAATACCTTAATAACATTTCAAATGCTTTTTGTTTTTGCTCCCTTTGATGTTGACATTTAATCTAATTCAGGAAAAAATAAAAATTTGTAAAAATAATTTATTTGTTTATGTTTCAGAAATAACTGGCTGGAATTTTTATCTCCTGAAAAAGTGTAGGGGATAATATATATTTTTGTGAGATGATAGAACATATTTAGATGCCTATAGATTCTGAGATGAACATGTGGTATCAGTAAAAGAGTCCAACAGTGCCAAAGATGAGAAAACATTTGTCAGCCAGCACTAACTGCTGCATTTTAAATCAGGCTTTTACTTATGTATGGATCTGAATCAAAATGTAGGAAATATTCAAAAAGTTTTCAACAGAGACATGAAAAAAGTCACATGCTTTGGCTGCTTTTAGGCATCACACTTACCATATGACAAGGTATGCCTAAAAGCACAAATCAATTAAATTTCAGAGATTGAACTTCTCATGCTTTCTAAGTAAAAATAGAGTAAATCAAAGGTAGCTTGTGAAGCAGTCCATGTGTCAGTGATGAACAAATTAAAGGAACAAGTTTGCCACAGATTTCAGTATATTTTGAAGTGCTTAGAAGGATATTTTCAAAGAACAGCTTCAAAAAACAACAACCCGCAACTCGAATGAGTATCGAACATGTTGACATTTTTACTCATTGTTTTCCAACACTAATAATCATATGGAAGGACTCACAGCAGTAGAAAAAGTTTAATTTGGGAGATCTAGTTTTTTAATCCTATTGAAATCTTCACGGAGATAAAAAGATTTTTTTTAAATGCAGTCAAGAGCAAGGTTTCTGCCAGAAAGAGGACCAAAAATTAGTACAGGGGTGTCAAACTCACATTGTCACTGCATTGTCACAAGAATATCACAATTTTTCCCCTTTGCTAAACTGGGCATGGGCATGGTCAGCGCATGACATATTTGGGCTGTGAGTTTGACAGCCCTGGATTAGTAGATCCTAGAGATCCAAGCTGGGGAATCAAGCACTGTTCTCTGCCTTCCTCCATGCCATCAGTTTGTTCCATTTCTGCAGTATTTAATTTAATTAGCCCAAATAGAAAATTAATTATGACTGGAATGTAGAATACCATGTATAAACAATGAGGCAAGTTGGTGAGAACAGCAACTTAATACTGATTCTTTTTAAATTAAAGCTAGATAATTTATTTTTAGAGTTCATAAAGGGTTAAAATAAAAAAAATGTAAAAGTTATTTTTATAACTTCTTGCCTTATTCTATAATTCTTGCCATATTTCTTATGTAATACTGTTTCAATAACAACATAATTAGCATGAATCTAAAATAATAGGGAAACTTTTTGAACTTATGAATACAGTCCCTTATTACATCCCTTATTATAAAAGATTGTCCCGTTTCAGAAATCTGTTCTTTAGATGTAATTGATTTTGCTCAGAAATTTTCCTTTATAAAGCAAAGTTATATGCATGAATAATTAGAGAGTTTTTAAAAAAAAAATCTTTATGAACCTCTTCCAGATTTGTCCCTTTTTCAGGTTTGTTCTTTTTTCCCCTTCCGAAGACAATATGTACTTACGAAGCAGCTATGTAAAGTAATTATTTGTTTTACTTTAGGATGAGGCCTCTATAACTTGGACTCAGCAAGTTGATGGTAGAAAAGAAAGAATGCGAAAGAATACTAAAGTTTGATAAATAAGGTCACATCTTTATTAACTTATAATAGAGATAAGCAACACAACCAATACATCCACAATAGCTCCCTAACTAATTAAAAAAGATTAGATGGGTATCTAGCAAATTGCAAAGTGAAGTGTTGGCCTCATTCACAACAATGCCTCTGTGCCTCACAAAGGTATGCTTAGAAAATAAAAACAATCAGTTGTAATCCTGTATGTGTTTTGTTGAGAACCATATCATGTTTCAATAGAAGAAAGACCCTGTAATAGGCAGAGTTACTTCATTGCTCTGTCTTTTGGTAGAGGAGTGTTTGTGACTGGCCCTTCTGTTGATAAATCTCTCTTTCAATGGATTCAGTCTTGTGGAATCCCAACTCACTATAATTCCGTATATGCTTTTCAGAGCAATAGGTTATCTGTTTCTGAGCTATAGTTTCTACAGGGCTCTTGATTCAAAATAATCAAGGGACAGCATATAATCTATTTACTACCTATGATGTGACAGTGGGATTATTTATTATGCATTATTTTTGTATGTTTTTCATTACTCTTTTTTAATTTATATAAATATTGACTGAGATGTGTGGACTTCAAACCCCAGAATTCTCCAGCCAGCATACTGCCCTACAATATTAATCTGGCCATGTCTCTGTTGAGCAAAGCAAATCCTGAAGAATAGCTGTAACTGCAGTTTGTGGCTTTCAGTAGATTTTAGCAAATCCTTCAGATCCTAACATTTTGTTAGTTGGAAATCACCGATTATGCTTTAGAAATGGATTGTGAATATAACTAGTTTTATCTTTGAGCAGATCACAGTGTTTTTCATTCACCAGCCATTAAAATGTTGAGATTTTTCACAAAAGCAGAAAGAAAATTATATTAAGGAAATTGGGAGTTCTCAAGAATTGTTGCTAGCAGGCACAATTTTGTTAGGTAGAATAGTTGCAATCTTTCAGCATGTCTCTCTGGGTAGAATAAATAACAGAAATGGAACAGGAGCAGGTTTAGTAGAAAAAAATAAAAAAACATCTGGATGTTTATAAGGATCTAAATAATTATTAAAATGCAAAATTAAGTTGTGATATACAGACACATGAATACAGAAAGGATATTTTTTTCCTCTAGGGCATGTTTTATAAGGTTTCTGTCAGGCAATTTTGGGTCTTTAAGTGATGATCCTGCTCTTTTAATAGATAATAGGACAAGAAGCATTTAGTTACGATAAGGATTTTGTATTTTAGAATAGCTTTAGGGAAATTCACCAGCTGGCCAATTATTGGTTTGTTTTAAAAAAAAGTCCCACAAAAAAAACTGCAATTTCATTTAGGTCAGCTTAGATGTGATTTTTTTTCCCCTAAAGGAGAAAAAGTTAAAATTACTGACGACATTTTAAACTTGCTTATTGCTCTCTTTCTTAGAATAGACATACATCGAAACACAAACAGATGGGCCAGATCTAATTGTCAGATGGGGTTCTAGTTCTTTCTGTCTGTGAATCTGACAAAAATATAAGCCAACATGTATTTATAATTATCAAACCACACTTAGCATTGCGAAGGTGTATAATAAGCAATGAATGCTAAAAGATTTTAAAAAGTTAGTCATTAAGTTTAATTCTATAACTTTTTCCACAGAAGCTTAATATGTACATGATTCACATTTATACCTATGACTTCAATTAAGAGATTTCAATTAATATTTTCCAATATATGCACTTTTTCTATTGTTTCCTAAACAGGGCTGAATTAAAATCCTGAATGCTTTCATAACTGTAGGGCTCAAGATAGATCATTAAATCAATATTAGCATTGCATAGAATGCCTAGGTATAAGAATTCAGTTAATGCAGGAATGGGTGTGTAAGTTTTGATAAGAACTTTTGAGCCTCACAGGATCCATGCCCAATGAATATTTATACCTGCCACTTAGTAATGATAATACAGTATGAGTTGGTTTTCACTTGAGAATTCAAATTGTAATTTTAGAATCCATCAGTTCTTAGAAACCCATAATAGAAAATAGTCAGGAAATAAAGTTGTTAGTTTTACTTCTAGGCCAATAGAAACCACACAAATATGAAAAAAATTAACTAAACAGTTGCTAAACTCTTAAAGACTCTCTTATATCCTGTTTTTGTTTTTGTTTTGTTTTTCCCCAGATCCTCTGTTTGCAACTTTGGAGTGAGTACCATCAGTAAGAGGATTATATGCAATTATATCTTTCTACTTCTGCCCAGAAAGGGAAGCTGTTCGGCTGTTGGAAACCATGGGGTTTTAAATGGGAGGGAGTATGTATGATTCAATCATACCAAGATTGAGAATTAAGCAACATACAATTGTAAATAATAACAATAATAATTTAAAAATATCCTATTGCAATATAGATTGCTTTATATAATGCTAATATAGTATTAGAAAATAAAAGATGCACATGAACTTTGAAAGCAGACATTTTAAAGAAGAAATGAATCAGAAATAAAGCATGTCTAGGTAATTGAGGATTAAAAACAAAACATGCTTCAAGTTTATGACTGTGGCTCAATAGGACAGTACAAGGACAAAGATATCAACCGCCAACATCTCTAAGGAGGCTTCTGATTTGAAACCTGGAAAAGACACCCAGACAGCATTGGCTGCATTTGTCCATGAATTATATAATATGGATGTTAAATCCCTGCATCTCCAATGTACCTCTTATTGATGCTTGCTTATATTTTATTATTTTAATGCAAACATTACTCAGAGCAAAGTGCAAGACTAAGAATGCTTTTGATTTTTGCATATAATTTAGAACATGCTTCAAAATAAAAATATATTAAAGGTGTTTTAGGTGGTCTGTATAAATAATATGTTTAAGCTGAGGTTTCTTTTTTTGTTAGAAATTATAGTAAAAATCAAAGATTACAGAATCAAGTCTCTCTGTCTCCCCTTCTTTCTCATATGCAACATTGCAGTAATAAAAGAATAATCTTGTTGGATCAAAATGAGTTTAACTAACTGAAGTCTAAGCTTCGTCCAATGCATTGTTTCTTACAGGCCAACCAGTTAGCTCTAAAATGCTTGCAAATAAAAAAAGTGTATTGTTTTGCTGCAAGTGAAAAACATTATCTTTTATCTTTTATTTGGAAGATTACGAACACTAACCCACAGGTATTATTTAGTCTTGATGCTAGCATCTCTAAATAAACCTGCCATCTGTTAATTCAGCAAATTTCCTTTTATAACAACTCTAAATGTACATTAATGCCACTGCCTCCTCTTATGGAAATTAATTCCACAGGTTAATTATGCACTATGTGGCTTACAACTTACATTCATGAAAGGTAGTCAATAACTTATAAAGATATCATAAAGTGTTAGATACTCTACGCTATTCGAAAGTTTGAAATGTGAGGATAACACATATGAGTTTCTTTTAATTAAAATAATCAATTTAAACCATGAAATGTATCATTGTTAGTAGCCACTCAGTGTGACCATGGAAGAATACAGAATTTGTTAGAACTTATCAGAGCATTAAAAATGATCAACTAAAAATAATGTCAAGAATAATTTGCATTGCTGCTTTTTGAATACTTTTAATTTTGGGGAACTGTTATAAAATTACTCTTCTCACATAACTGTTATAATGTATTACTAGTTTCACACTCGAGACACAAATGACCAGCCTCAAATTAACATACTTTAGACACATTATGTGAAGATCTAGCTGTCTAGAGAAGCTTCTAATACTGGGAAAAGTTGAAGAGAGAAAAAAATGGAGAGGTAAATGGGGTCAGTTATAGTACAGATAGTGTATCATTTGAGGACCTAAAGGACTAGGTTAGGGGCAGACCATCTTGGATAAAATCTATGTGGTTGCTAAGAGACAACAGTGAGTTGATGGCACATAATCAGTCAATCAGTGCGGTACTACGATACTGTATCCAGGAACACATGTTATTTTTATAGAACCATTTCAAGAGTAATTTCATTTTGCTGCAGTTACCTTGGAAGTAATTATTAGTTTTGATTAGTTTTTTCTTTTTCCAGCTTTAGGATGGCAAACTATTCTAATCTATAACTTCTTTAGCCAATAGAAAACTTTTTCCTCTTGAGATCTTAATTTCTTTCCTCAGCACATTCAATCTTTGAAAATAAAAATGTTTGACCAGTCCATTAAAATTGTTGTTTTTGCTAGTTCTTAATATTAATGTGCAAGCATCCTGAACCTGGGAATACAATTAACAAGAGTTGAAATTTGATGCACTTTTTATAGTTTAAAATAACATGCCTTTCATGTATTATTTATTATTACTATTTAATTAATTACATAATAATTATTTTACTATTTTATTATATTGCACAATTCATTCATTATGTATCAATTATTTAATGCCTTGTTTTCACTGTTTAGCCTATAACTTATCATCACCTTGCCTCATATTCCAGTAAAATCAATGTATTTTTGCCATTGTTTTGCAATCTTGATCCAGTGGGTAGCACCATCAGCTTGCTAAGGCAATCTAGCATAAAAAGAATTTTTTTAAAAGCTAGATTTCTACATATAAATAAACATTAGTTAATGACATGGGGCAAATAATACAACTATCTCTTCTTCACTCTCCTTTTTTTAGGATATCTGTCAAAAGTCTGTCAAGAAATGAGAATTTTTCTTCGTATCTTAGTTTCTATCCCCTGTTAACCAGAATCTTGGAATACTAAGTTAAATTCTAACATATTCAAACTGAATCTGAATGATACTTCGAAAATACGCTGAAAGAAGTTATTTAATATTTGCTGGAAAATGCTCTATGATCTTTGAGGTCTTTCTGCTTAATTTGTAGATTGCCATAATATTCCCCTGTTTTATATTTCTGAAGGACTCTTATGCCTGATGTACTAAAATTTTTAACAACCATTCAAAAAAATTAAATTATCCTCTTCTTCCTTCCCACAGCTTCTGACATTAATACTTTTTATCACATTTTTCACATTTTATCACATTTTTTAGCTGTTGCTGTTCTGAGCATTTGAAGCAGCAGTCCCTGTGAGATCCACCTGCCCCTGACCTAATGCCTTTAGACAGCCATTAAAGACCTTTTCTTTTTTCTTTTTCCAGCACAGGGTCTGGGAGTGATATGACCCATTGGATGAGTTATTTTCTTAGCACTTTATGTGTTTATATAGCTCTTTTAGTATCTGATTTTTCAAGCCCTTGCATTATATGGTTTTTAATGCATTAATTATTATTTTTAATGATCTTCACCAATCTGAGGTCTGCACTGAAAAGGGAGTTGTGTAAATGAAGCAAGCAAGCAATCAAATAAAGACCACCAGCTTAGAAGCTGCCATATACGGCACATCCTAACTCACCTCTGCATATCAGTTTATGAAAACAGATAAAAGGCAACCTGACAGATATGATAGGAATAATATTGGCTTGGCCTTCCAGAGACCGTTTTTTTTTATCTTGCAGAAGGCAGCATGGGGTTGATGTTCTACAAAATTCAACAGTAAAATAGATTGAATACGTCATTTAGTTATTTGAATTTTTAGTTTAAAAATGTTTCAGATCATGAAAATATTGTTAAAAATGTATGGCTGTTCAATAATTTGCTCACAATCTATTTAACCTCACAGTTATTTAAGACTGATTTCATACAATTCCTTTATATATTTCATCTAGTTAAGGACTTTGACATCAACATCGAAAACTGTCACTATTTTAACTTCAAGGTTCTATTGATGAATAGCCTAGCTAGCTTAACTGAATGTATAAATTCAACTTGATCTCTTTGTAAATGAATTAATATTTTGCTTTTTATTTTTTAAGCAATTTTTGAGGGACCTTCAAAATTATGATCCATATTACACTGGAATTTGTCCTGGATTATCCTCCATATCCAAACAAGCCTGAAAGGACATCTTCTTAACAGTACACACAAGGAATGAGAAGGAAGATAGAAATACTTTCTCGTGCTGAAGAATAGTTGGGCTGATCAAATAAAAAATCTTCCTATTCAAGGAATGGCTAGCCATATGTATAAGAAAACCCTAGGAACAGAACAGGAGTTCGGTAGCATCCACTTGCTGATATTTCCTGGAAATTGATACTTAGAAGCATTTACTTTGAAATTGGAGGCAAGTTGGAGGTAATAAATAGGATCATGATGAACAACTATTGGTAGGTTTACATTACACACTTATCACATACACACATGGACATAAGTACACTACAAGCATCATGCCGACAATTTGTAGTTACATAGGGAGGTAGGGAAGGAATATTGGAGATTCCATAGTCATAACTCCTGAGGAGATATATTTTTATACAACCTTTTTCTTAGTTATTGCAAAATAGCTATAAATACAATTGAAAATAAGATTGTAAACAAGCATATATCACTATAAATGTATATTTATATAAAAATAGCACTGCAATTAGGGCGTAACTGCAATCCCTTGAGGAGTTCTTTGAAATAAATTCCATTTAAAAACCTATTTCTGACTACATAGGTTAAACTTGTAGCACAGTAAGCTTTTACAAAACATCGTAAGCCAACTGAAATGTCAAATGTTAGAACTCTAAGAAATATTTCAGAAAAGTACTGTTTGTTTTTAATCACATGAAGTAGGGATCCCATCAAAACAAAAGAAAGGAGTATGCAGCTTGGATTTTATTGCTTTTCAAAGTAATTAATTCACTATATGCTAATCTGTATTAAAAATTTCAGATATTATCATCTCCTTTGCTCACCCAAGCAAGAGGAGGTCTAATGCTCCCTGCAATACTCCAATTTGCACAGAGCAACTCTTCTAAAAGGGAAAACCAGTCTAATTATTGTGCTATCTTATGTTGCATCTTCAGTGCATTACTTCAGATGTCAAGAGACAGTTCTGTTGATGGTGGCATGATTTCAACAGGAAAGTTTTTACTAAATTATTTTAGGACTACATCTATTTGCGTGGGGTTTTTTTCTCAGCCAAAGCAAGATTTTCTCTGTTGCAACAGCCTGTTAATCTTTCATAAATGTTTTCTTTCTAACGTACCCAGTTTATGCCTTAAGATGTAAACAATGCTAACCATATTTGCTCTTAACAACCCACCATCTTCATGATTATATTTTTGTTGACTATGCCACTAAATAACATTCTCTAAGGCTAAACTTTTCCTCCTCATTTTGTATATAAATCAGAAATGTGTAACAGAGAAAATTACAGATGTTTGCTGCCACGACTTTTAATGGTTGGCATTTTGGTCTTTTTCATGTGTATGTGTCTGTGTACCCATAAAATATGCTTTTTATTTTTAAGCAGATATATATAGATACCTGATATGAAAGAGATAACAAAAGTTGATAGGGCACACAATAAAGCAGCCTGTAAGCTAAGAAAAGAAAGTCTGTTGGTAAATACTTGAACAGTTTCCAAACCATTTTTTCTGCCTACAAAGTGCAATGTTGCACTTCTATTATGTAATTAAGACTATATTTTCACTTGAAGAATTGAACTCTCCTAGATGTTGAAAGGGGGAGACACTTTCTTCGTGATCGCCTTACTATGGAAATCAAATACAAAACAAATTTAACTACCTCTCTTTTCAAAATTGATCAAAGAAATATTCCCCTCCAGAATTACTGCTTTTGTCAATCATTTATCTCAAGAATCATTTGGCATTCTGTACTGTGCATGCTCATTGGATTTTTCTTGCTCTATTTTTCAGGGTTCTACCCCAATTTATTTTTCTAAAACTCTTTCACTGTTCATATCTCTGGATTTGTCTTAGGCAGATTATACATTTCTCTTGTATTAGCGTTAGGTGTGGGAAAATTATATTTTGTCTAGATTTTTAAACAAACTGATCTAATTCAGACAGATATATTTTAACTTTTTTCCCCATCCCTGCCATTTTTCTCCAGAAAACTAGTACCCCTAAAAGGGTGGCAGAGGAAGTAAATGGGGACATAACATTTATCTTATTTATTTATTTATTTATTTATTTATTTATTTATTGGATTTCTTGGCCACCCCATCTCCCTAAGGACTCGGGGAGGTGTACAATAAAAGCAATATACATATACAATTAAAAAGAGATTAAATCCAAATAAGAAATCCAATTAAAATCTAAAACCCTAAAAATAAGCATTAAAACTCCCACACACACATACCCCTCAGTCCAGGTCAGCGAGTTGGAACAACCTTGTTTTGAGGCCACGGCAGAAAGAGCAGAGTCAGGGGCCAGCCAAAGCTCCAGGGGCAGTTGATTCCATAGGGTGGGTGCTCCCACAGAGAAGGCCCTACTCCTAGGGGTTGCCAGCCAACATTGTCCGGCTGACAGAACCCCGAGGAGGCCCTGTCTGTGAGAGCACACAGGACGATGGGAAACAGTCGCTGGCAGCAAGGTCTCCTGTAAATATCCTGGTCCTAAGCCATGAAGGGCTTTATAGGTCAAAACCAGCACCTTGAATCTCACCCAGGGGGCAACCGGTAACCAGTGCAGCGCACGCAGGAGGGGTGTAACATGGGAGTATTGGGACACTCCCATCACAACCCACGCCATGGGTTAATGTATCTAACTGCTTAAATGTTGAAGTGTGACCTGAAAATGTATATATCATTCTGATACCTTCTTTTTATCACTCTATGTAACCACTGAGCACTGAGTATAGGAACCTTGATAGGTTCTAAAGTTACTATATTATGAATACTCACTTAATTTGCAAAAGTCCATGAATTCAGTTTCTGGTGAAGGATTTGAACTCCATAGAATGACATCTAACTACCTGTATCTGATAAATTCCACATATGACAAAATTAGCCATGTAGCCTTGTAGTTAATGCAACTTTCCAAAATTTGTAATTTCACTGAAGATTCATAAATTGCATAATATATAAAGTTACATTTTAAAAGAATTGTAAATATAAATGCAATTCTTTTTTTTAATTATATACCAGTGCAAAAGTTATTATTGAATAAATGCAAAACTTGTACAACTAAGATATATAATACTTTAACCTTTTCCTGTTTGGAAATGCTATATTCTTATGTAAAGATTAGCATTTCAAGAACTGTTTAACTTATATCTCACTTGTAACTTACCATTTTGTTATAGTGTTTGTATTAGATATGCAAGACACTTCTCAGGAACCAAATCCTCTGATGGAGCCCAAAATCGGATTTTTTTAACAGAATCAAAAGTGGCTTTAAAATCTATAAAAGCAGCAAAAACTTAATCTTTCTATTTAAGGAATAGAATGTTTTTTTGCTTGAAAGACTAAATTCAAACATTGATCAATTGTTGATCTGCCTTTTCTAAAAGCAGAACAAAACGTTAAAACAAAATGTTTTTCAAAGTAAGAAGATAATTTTCCATTAAATGTCTTGCATAAAGTTTTCCCAGGTCTGACAGCAAACTTTAAAACAAGGCTTTTATTAGCAAATCCATGTGCTTTAAATCTATTATGCAATATTTATTAAACATTTTACTGGTTAAACTGTTTTAACCAAAGCTAAGTTTAGTTTATATTTGTAACTTGCTTTTAGACCTTTTGGACATAAATAAAATTGATTAAATGAAATTGAATTGATTAGCATACAAAAGAAATAGTAATGTGAGATGTATGATAGATCTGCTTGTCATTATTGCAATCTGAGTATCACAATACACCATTTCAAGTGACAAAACAACAAAACGTCTGCTATGAATGTAAAACTTCAGAGATTGTTCTGGACTCATGATCAGAAATTTTTATATTAAAGTCATGCTAAATTTGTCAAGTTAATCTTGCAATAAATTCAGTCGAAGTGTCATATGCATACAAGTAAATAGATCACTAAGACAACATCAAAAACAAGCAGACAGGAAAAATGTCATATAAATCAATCTTGGAAGTTTTGGAGCCCAGAGTTGTGAGAGGTCACAAAAGCTTTTAGTTAAAGACTAATATTCCAGGAACTTTTACTTAGTCTAGTTCTTCCAAAACCTGCAGTGTCTGAACTATCTGAGCATAGTTAGCCCTAATCAGGTGTGGCCTTTTAAGCTATTTATTCCTAAATCCTTTGCCAAATCCAGTTGTGTTCTCATGTAGCCAAATACTTCCAGTCTTTTGATCCCTATCTTCAGATGTCTCTCTCTCTTGCTCTCTCTTTTCCTTTTTTTCTTTCTTTCTTTTTCTTTTTCTTTCTTGGAAAGGAAGCTGCTGGTCTGAGTCAGAGTTTCTTGGAACCTGAGGCTGACAGATGGTCTGGAATCTAAATCTTGGGTCCTGGCAGTCTAAATCTTATTTATTTATTTATTTATTTATTTATTTATTTATTTATCAATCGCTTACAAGATAATAGGTATAAGTATAAACATAGTTATGAATACATGAAATGGATACATATGAGAAAAATAAAAATAAACAATAGGACAGGGACAGTAGGCATGTTGGTGCACTTATTCACGCCCCCTACAGACCTCTTAGGAAAGGGGTGAGGTCAATAGGGGTGAGGTCAATAAGGTTAAAGTTTTTGGGGTTTGGGGAAGAAACCACAGAGTCAGGTAGAGTATTCCAGACATTGACCACCCTGTTGCTGAAGTCGTATTTCCTGCAATCAAGTTTGGTGCGGTTAACCTTGAGTTTGTACCTATTGTGTGCTCTTATATTGCTATGGTTGAAGCTGATATATTCATTGACAGGTAGGATATTGCAATGTATGATTTTATATACTATACTTAGATTGGACTGAAGGCAGCATAGTTCTAGGTTTTCTAGGTCTAGAACTTCAAGTCTGGTGGCATAAGGTATTCTGCAATGAATAGAGGAGTGGAGAACTCTTCTTGTGAAATATTTCTGGACTTTCTCAACTGTATTAATATCAGATACATAATGCGGGTTCCATACTGATGAGCTGTATTCAAGTATTGGTCTAGCAAATGTTTTGTATGCTCGAGTTAGTAGTGTGATATTACCAGAGAAAAAGCTACGTAGGATTAGGTTAACAACTCTTAATGCCTTTTTGGCTAAGTAGTTACAGTGGGCTCTGGCACTTAGATCATTAGAGATGAGTACTCCAAGGTCCTTGACAGAGTTTGAATCATCAACAAGGTCTTGACTATTCATCTTGTATTTTATTTTCTGATTTTTTTTGCCAATATGTAAGACAGAGCATTTATTTGTTGAGATTTGAAGTTGCCATTTGTTTGACCATTCTGATACATAGTCGAGGTCTTTTTGAAGGGTAGCAGTATTTTCTGTGGTGTTGAATAGCTTTACATCATTGGTGAAGAGAATGCAGTTGCTCTTAATATGATCACAGAGGTCATTTATGTAGAGTATGAAGATAGTTGATCCTTGAACACTGCCTTGGGGGACACCACTGTTGACAGGTACAGAATTTCATAGGACGCTCCCAATTTTGACCATTTCTTGTCTGTTTGACAGGAATGCTTCTATCCAGTTATGCAGATGTCTAGAGATACTATAAGATTTTAGTTTTAGCAGTAGTTTGTCGTGTACCACTGAATCAAAGGCTTTACAGAAGTCTATGTAGATTGCATCTATTGCTTTGCCCTGATTGAGTTGTGTAGTCCATATGTTTTTACAGTGTAAGAGTTGCAGATTACAGGATAGTTTTTTTCTGAAACCAAATTGTTTATTAGAGAGTAGGTTGTTTGTCTCTAAGTAGAGGATAATGGATTGGTTAATAATTCTTGGGCTGCTTTCTTCTGGTCTTTCTCTATGTTATTTCTCATCCAGATTCTTAAATAGTATTATTTTAGAAGCCATGATAAAAGGACTTTTGCTAGTATATAGAATGTAAGAAACAGATCAAATCTGATTACTGAAAAAATCCTCCTATTCTAAAGAAGTAATCTTTTGCTTTCTTAATGTTCTTTTTGCATTATAAACAGCCTGCAAGTAAGACAAAAGTTAACTGTAGAGGTAATATTCATCCCATTTTTCTGAAAGATCTGTCTTAGTAAATATTTACAAAAACTAACAATAAACAAGATTAACTGGGACACATATGGAATTAAGTTTTTTCCAACAGCTTCCCCTGAGAGTTCTTCAGATAATTAGTGAATTGATTGCAAATCACAATTCCCAACTTTTGTTATGATGAACAATTGTAAGGATAGAATTTGTAGAAAAGACATAAACTTAGTTAATAGTTTCAGTTTAAAAAGAGTTAATCCTTTTGGAAAAAGAGTAGCTGCTTGTGATATTTTTCTTCTACTGAGCCTAGGCCTATAATCTTGTAGTCCTGGAAACACTTAGTATCTGATAACACACCTGCTTCACTACGTTATTTCTCCTTTAGAAAGCATAGCAATTATAAAACATGTCTCTGTTTTATAAATCTTGCTTTTCTTTATACATCTCCCTTTGTTAGTATGATTTGTATGTTATTTGCCATTCCTGCTGTCATAAATGAATAAGCTTCCCATAATCTGTGATTAAAATAATATCAACTTCATTTCTACAATTATGTTTCTATGTTGAATTCATCTAAAATATGCTGGGAAACTTGGACTAAGCATCTGTATTCTCGCCTCTATTAACCTGAACGTAATAGTAATCAACAAAGTAGATCACAATCAGAACTTTATCGGAACAGTTTTTTGACACTTTATCTCTCTATACACATTCTCATCTTTGTCATATTTATATATGTTTGGCATCAGGAATCAAAATGGCCAAACTGGGAAGGTATTTAAAGTGAACATTGATTGGATTTATAAGGAGGAACTCAGATTTTAATCATATTTTCTCTTTGATTTAAGAGCGAAAATTATACTAGCCTACATTCCAAGTAGAACCTTATTAGAGGAAATATAATTTGTTCCAGGTGACTTTTAAAAATGAATTTTTGGCAGTCAATCTGAGTTCAGGCTACTTCAATGAGATTAGAATCATTCTAAGATTGCAGTATACCTTAACCCTGGCTTGTGAAGATAATTCTAGAAAGAGGATTGCAGTCAATTTCAGGACTGAAGCTCTCTTTTTAGAAGCATCCAGAAAAATTATTCCTAGGAACTCAATCTGAATTATGAGTAACTTTTTCACTGGAATCAGGCACTTGATTGCTGAGTTTAACTTAAACTAAGAATCCATCAGGGGTTAAAATCAAGGCATGAATAATTTTAATAGAACACAGCCAGAACTGCTAAAGCAGAAACCAGCAGTAAAAAAAACAGCACAGAGACGGCATTGGTCACTCTGATGGATGATCTCTAGAGAGCTCATGATAGAGGATGTTCCTCTATCCTGGTCCTATTAGACCTCTCAGCAGCTTTTGATACCATCGACCATGGTATCCTACTGCGACGTCTTTGGGGGTTGGGAGTGGGAGGCATCATTCTACGGTGGTTCTCCTCCTACCTCTCGGGATGCACGCAGTCGGTGTTGGCAGGGGAACAGAGATCAACCCCATGGCCCCTCACTTGTGGGGTGCCCCAGGGGTCGGTTCTTTCTCCCCTCCTGTTCAACATCTACATGAAGCCGCTGGGTGAGATCATCCGGGGTGAAGTATCATCAATATGCTGATGATACCCAGCTCTTCATCTCCACCCAGACCATCTCAGTGATGCCCTCCCTGTGATGTCCCATTGCCTGGAGGCAGTACGGATCTGGATGGGGAGAAACAGGCTCCAGCTCAACCCAGACAAGACTGAGTGGCTGTGCCTACCGGCATCTTGGGTTATCCAAGAAATTCCATCATTGACCATGGGGGGAGAGCTGTTGCCCCCCATAGATAGGATGTGCAACTTGGGTGTCCTCCTGGATACATGGCTAAGTATAGAGGAGCAGGTGGGAGCCGTTGCCAGGAGGGCATTTGCCCAGGTTCGCCTGGTGCATCAGTTGCATCCCTATTTGGACTGGGATGCCCTATGCACAGTCACCCATGCACTCGTCACTTCCCGTCTTGTCTACTGCAATGCTCTCTACCTAGGGATGCCCTTGCGGACTATACGGAGGCTTCAACTAGTGCAAAATGCAGCTGCATGGGTAGTGATGGGAGTGACCCGATACTCCCATGTGACACCCCTCCTGCGCGATCTACATTGGTTACCAGTTGCCCTCCAGATAAGATTCAAGGTGCTGGTGTTAACCTATAAAGCCCTCCATGGCCAGGTCCAGGATATTTGCAGGAGCGCCTCCTACCACCATTGAGTTCCAATCGCCCAGTGCGCTCCAGCTGACAGACCCTCCTCAGGGTGCTGTCGACCAGACAATGTCAGCTGGCAGTTCCCTGGGGGAGGGCCTTCTCTGTTGGGGCGCCCACCCTATGGAACCAACTGCCCCTGGGGTTGTGGTTGGCTCCCGACCTTTGCTCCTTCTGCTGTGATCTTAAAACTTGTCTGTTTGAACAGGCCAGCCTGGATTGAGGTTGGTTTGGGGATTTTCTTTTAATTAATTGATTTTATTACATTTTAGAGATTTATTTGGAAGTTTATATTTTAATTTCTTGTATTTATGTTTTTATTTCGACTTTTATGTGAGTCGCTCCGAGTCCCCCAGAGAAGGGGTGGCATATAAATCTCAATAAATAAATAAATAAATAAATGTTAGAAATGAACATAAAGGCAACTTAGAGAAAAATGGTGGACTGGTGGACTGCTGAAGAGTGGGGATGATGCTGAGGCAGAGAACTGGGACTGAGTGGACCCAGAGCAGTGAAGCTTCCCCAGAGAAGAAGACATCAAAGAGATTCTGTTGTGTGCTTCCCTAAGGCAGCTCTTCATGAGGAAACCTACAGGTACCTTGCTAGTAGAATGCTGGGAGTTGAGAAAGAAAAATCAAGACTGCAGTCTAAATGATACTGTAACGGGCATTGCATCTGTCCAATTCCTCTTTCTAAAACATGTTTGGATTGTAACTATTCAGAATTTACAGAGATCTTCAGAAGAGCAGAGTAATTAAAACCTCCTAATGAGTTTGGGTCATTACTAAAGGGAAATAAAAAGAAATAAGTAGGAGGATTAAAAAATATTCTACAGCAAAAATTGTGCAAAATATTTGGATTATGATATTGGATATATCTTAAAGCATTTATGAGTTAATTTAAAACATTTAACAACATAGAAGGAAAGGAAGGAAGGAAGGAAGGAAGGAAGGAAGGAAGGAAGGAAGGAAGGAAGGAAGGAAGGAAGGAAAGAAGGAAGGGCGGGCTCCCCTTTGGCTGTTGCTTTCCCTTTTTGGACTTTTTTTTTAAATGGCTATTTTCAGAAAGCAGCAAAAGGAGAAAAGAGGGGATTACTAACAGCAAATAACAGAAAAGAGGATTATACCAGAGATATTACAAAACATGTTTGAGGAATCGGGAAAGAATATTATAAAGTTAGTGATGAGTTCAGTGATTGAATTTGTTAAGAAAGATCTGATTGAAAGATTTGCAAAGAATCTGCAATACAAATAACTGGAGAAGTTAAACAAATTAAAAATAAAAACAGATCCCTCAAAATATGACCAAAATAACAACTAATGTTTTTAATTACTATAAACTATCCTGATGTCACTTTTTCTTAATATCTTATTTTTCTTTCCTGCACTTTTTCTGTCATCTTTTTTCTTTCCTCTCTCTTTTGTATTTTTTCATGTTTCTTTAATTCATGTACATTTTTCAATAAAGATTGTATAACTAGCTCCCTAATTTAAAGGACTTTGTATGTCTTCCTTGGATCCTTTCACAAATTGATTTTATTGTTATTGGTGCCTTTACCTTTTTATTAATTCCTGTAGAGAACATGGTACTAGCATGATTTATATTAGGGTTTTTTTGAGACCCACATGCTGCCTTGCTCCTTGGGCTGGGCTGGGCTGCATTGAGCTGGCTTTCTAATGTTTGGTTTGACAATTGTCATTATCCCTTTCTACATCTTTTGTGGTTTCAGTGTTCCCATATTTGAAGGAAGGCAATAACATTTCAGGACATGATAGAAAATTCTGCAGCTATTGATTCACAAAATTCCAGATTACCAGTGTCTCATTCTTATAATCTTATTTAAATTAGCTCATAGTTAGAATAAATCTACACTTTCTGTTTCTTCATGTAAATCAATCTGTTTCATTTCTCTTTATTTGCATTTTGGATTGTTGCCTCTTTTAGAAAGAAGTCACTTTTGTTAACAGATTGAAAAAAAATAATGTAAAAATTAAAAGCATCTTTCTAAAATCTTGTATGGAATTAAAATAGTTTAAATTTACTCCATAATTGATGTGAATATATATCCTGAAAAAGATCCTTAATTTTCTTTGCACCTGTATAATGACAACCAGTTATATATTTATATACATGAGAAACAGCTAAAAATGCTTTTTCTAAAAGAAATATACAAAAAATAAGCAGGGGTGGAATTCTACCAGTTCGCACAGGTTGTTAAGGTTCCCGGTAGTTCAGAGAACTGGTAAACCAGGCCTCTGGATGGCCACACCCCTTTCCACCTGTTTCTCCGCTCCCTGCCCAGTCAGTCCCTATCACACATGTGCAACATCATGCGCATGCACGACATCCCTGCAGCCTGCTTTTACCTGTCTGCCAGGCCAGCCATTGCTGTCTGCCTTTCGCTGCAGCTAAAAGCTTGCAAGCCCCCCTCCCTTTGAGAAACTGTTCCTGGGCAGCAGAGAAGCAACCAGGTTGAATCCTGTTTCTCTCTGCTGCCCGGGAGCTGTTTCCTGAAGGGAGGTGGGCTTGCAAGCTTTTTGCTCTGCCGGGAGAGGCTCTCCCAGCAAGAGCACATGAGAGAAGCAGCCTGGAGCTGACACGAGCCTCTCCACTGATCTGCCTGGTCACAGGTAAGCCTGCAAGTTGCACTATCCCTTCCCCCACTGTCCCCGCGCCTCCCCAAGCCTCACCCAGCCATCTCCAAAGCCAGCCTACCTACCTGCCCCCCCATCCCTGGGCTCAGCTGGCTGGCTTCCCCATCAGCACAGCTGCATCCCCAGGCTTGGCTTCCTGGCTAAGCTGCCATGTGGTGCTCTCCCAGCTCTCCTTACCACATAGCAACTGCGGCACAGTGAGCTGTGGTGTTCTGATCAGTAGGGCAGTGGATCCAGCTGCCTCCCATAAGTAGGGCTGTTGCCACCACTTAAATGAGACTGCCAGAGGCAGGATCACTGTCTCTGCCACCCGCAGAGGTGTTTTGTGAGGTCCGGGGCAGGGGCGCAAAGCACCACAGCAGGTGCTTACACAAGGCCACCAGAGCCAGGATTGCTGCTCTACCACCCACGGAAGTGTTTTGTGAGGTCCAGGGATGGTGCGCAAAGAGCCGCTGCTGCCGTTTCCACTGTACATGGAGGTACTTTTTTCCTTTTCCTGCCACCCAGTGCTGACTTGAGCTCGCTGGATCATTCAGTTCATCCCAGACAAAGTGTGTGTGTGTGTGTGTGTGTGTGTGTGTGTGTGAGAGAGAGAGAGAGAGAGAGAGAGATGAGGGCAGGCAAGAAAAGAAAGAAAGAAAGAAAGAAAGAAAGAAAGAAAGAAAGGAGAGAGGAGAAAGTGAATGAGACATATGAATGGATAGATAAATACATGGAAGGAAAGAGGGAGAGAGAAAACAAAGGAGAGGAAGGAAGGACACAAACTCTGGCTTCAGAAGACTCTTTGAAGCAGCACAGCAATCTAGGGCTGGCCTGCAAGGGATTTTGGAGGTCATCTAGCCCAACCTCCTCCTCCAGCAGGAGATCCTTACAGAATCAAAGAATAGCAGGGTTAGAAGCGTGTGTGTGTGTGTGTGCATGGCTGTCAAAACTCCAAAAGCAGGTCAAGTAGGTCTTGGGAGATCAATCATAAATTAGAACACTTGCTAAGCAACCGGCCATTAAGGAGGACCACTTGTATTTGGTTTGCCAGTTACCTGGCCATGCCCACCCAGTCACATGACCACCAAGCCACACCCACCCAGTCACATGAACACCAAGCCACACCCACAAATTAAGCCATGCCCACAGAACTGGTTATTACAAAATTTGAATCCCACCCCTGAAAATAAGTCTCTTTACCAGTAAATTTTAAGCCAAATTTCAGCAAAATTACCTAAAGAAATTTCCTGTGGTATTAACAGGTTTCTTGGCTTCCCGATCTGATAGTCCTCAGAATCAGAAACTGGAAAATGTTTTGATGTTTAACAATTTTACATAAAAGCTTGGGATTTGCCTTGATTTCTTCAGCCACAACTAATGTTCTTTCTTTTTACATTAATCATTCGTACTTTTGCTGCTACAAAATTGTTATCATGCATTTTTAAACATAAACATTAGAGTTGTTTAAAGCTACCTTCCAGCTTCAACTGAGTTATTCCGTTACATCAATGGGTATTTGATCTAAAGCAACATAGCAAATGGGTGACTCTAAATTGGTTCACTGGATTCTGAAGCATTCTGCAAATTATGTGGTTTTCTGAAGTTTCTGACATTCTTATACACATTACATGATGCTGAAGCTTCACTTTCATATATAGAGAATATTGATCATATTTGAATGGTGCAGTGGGTGTTCTTTTATTGACACGAGCAGCTGATAAATGAGATTTATTACCTCATTAACCATATTAAAATTCTGTACTAACCTACAGTAGGTGGGTTAAAAACAGCCATTGGCTCAAATGTTTCTTGACATCATCCATTTGTTCTTGGTCTCTTTTTATTCATACCAAACTGTCAAAGGATTGGAAAGGAACAGCAACTAATCCAGGTATACACATAATGTTCTTTGCCAACTAAAGTGATTTTTATTGTTACAGTAAAATAGAATAAATGATTTGTACTTATATTTCCAATATTCAGTTATCTTGTTTCTTTTATGTAATATCTATTATGTGTAATACCCATAATTGCAAACCTAGCTTAGTAATCTAATATACATTCATTTACAAACAATCCTTGAAGTTCCTTGCTGATTTAATTGTTCTCATATCTACATAGGTGTTAAACATTATTGCTGAACTTTGTCATGTTAACTCCTTCTTTAGAAATGGAAAAATACCATTGCTTTCTAGCCTTAGTGCAAAGTCATCCTCTGGATCATTTTCACCCACTCTGTTGTGATTCTGGATCTGGATTTTCTAATGCTGTCCCTTTTTTCAGTGGTATCCAGACCTTTTCCAGTTACTGCATTTATAGAATTTATATTATTCTGCATCTTCTTACTGAGGTTATCCATTGCACATCTCTCCTTGCTCTGATGATATTTTTTTCCAACTCTGTCACCTCTTTTCCTTCTTCTCTTCAGCAGGTTTAATCGCCCAGGTCCCTTGATCATAAAAAAACAGCAGTTCTAGTCTCTATGGAGACGAGGGAGGGAGAGGGAGAGGGAGGGAGAGAGAGAAAAATCCCTAATTTAACAATTCTGCCAGTTATAAATCTTGTCCTGCTCACATTGTTCTGATTCAACTAAACACCTTCTAGCTGTCTATATGACATTTCTCTTATTCCAGCTGGAAGACAAAAATCTCCCCTTGAAATAAAATACAATCCAATCTCAGTCATGACAGCTTGTTCTCACACACAAAAACACACACTTAAGTAATATATTCCCATTGCATTCAATTACTTCTATTTTTTTCTTGGAGGATCCAATTCTCAGACCCCTAAAACAATGTGAATTCTTATAGACAGCCATTCTCATGTCTTTCCTTGCAATAGATCACATTCCATCCATTCTTTTCCTACTGACATTTGCATATTACATTTTTTTATTTTCACATGTTTAGTAAATGTTCTATCTATGTACACAATTTATTAACTTTCACCATTTATGTCTACCTTGCAATTCTTCGCTTATTTTTCTCTATCAAACACAGCTACCTCTGTTTTTAGTAAAGGTAGTCCTCAAATTGTAACAGTTCATTTAGTGATAGTTCAAGGTTACAATAGCACTGAAAAAAAATGACATATGACCATTTTTCTCACTTATGGCTGTTGAAACCTCACCATGGTCATGTGGTTAAATTTGGATGCTTGGCAACTGACTCATAGCTATGACAGTGAACAGGATGTCAACAGCTTTTTGTGAACTTCTGATAAGCAAAGTCAATGGGGAAGCCAGGTTCACTTAATAATTGTGTTACTAACTTAATAACTGAAGCTAGACAAGTCATAAAATGGGGCAAAATTCACTTGACAAATGTCTCACTTAACAACATAAATTTGGGCTCTATTGTGGTAGTAAGTCAACTAAATTCCCACAACCAACATGGTTCTAATTCATCATAAACATTTGTATACACTTAACCATAATACAATATGCAAGCAAACCACATCCTAGTATTAGTTTTCCACAGGTCAATGTTGAACCATGTAGCATATTTATTCATTTTTTTAAAAAAAAATACTTGCTGTTATGTATGTGTTTGTGCACACACACGTCTAGAGATATAGTTTTGTGGTCTTAAGACTCTTTACCTCATAAAACTTGTGATATTGACAAGTTTTTCTCATAATAAACCTGTCATAAATAGACAGGTAATTTACAGCCAGAAAAATATTCCAAAAGATAGTGACATGCCATGTAGGGATTTGCAGGTTAACATTAGCAGTTTGAATTGAAAAATATACTACAGAGCATGACAAATATAATCACTTTCAGTTGTGGCTTCTAAGGATGCATAAATCTGTAAATCAACAAGTGTTTGAAAGGGAGGAAGTTAGAAACCACTTTTTTTCCTTTTTTCAGTATTTAAATTGTTTTAAATTTGCTTTTCTATCTATTTTTTCCTTTATGCAAAAAAAAATAACAACAGTACAATGGAGACTTTAAAACTAACTCATCAGTTTAATATACCTTTATTGTACAATAAATACTTGGTGTAGTGGTGGTTTTTTCCTCCTAATGTTGTACTCTGGATGAATTCAAATAATCTTATACTTTTAATACTATCATTCTAAATCATAAAAATATTATTTTTTATTTCCAAACAATAGAGTATCAATAATATTCAATTAATACTGTATAAATTGCATTGTCTCAGAACATTCAAATTTACAAAAACAATAAGAAAAAAGGTCTGACAGTGAAAAGTCACAACAGGAAACTGTTCCCATTCACTGTATAATAATAGTGAAACTAGTGGGGTGGGAAGCAAGAGTTCCTTATTCTGGGGCTCGTTGTGTATTGATAGTGGTGATGATGCCCTGAAGAACACCCAAAGGATTATCTTTCTTGGTTATAAGCCAGATAGATGTGCAAGAGTGTAGAAAAACTCTCCTCATATTGTCATCAGAAACACCTCAAAATGGCTAACAATTGAATAAATTTGGGTTGTCTCTTAGCTGGCGGATCTGGGATCTCCACCGTAAGTTGATGATACAGTCAGCCCTTCAGTGTAGACATAGTGTAGCTATTTCCTCTTTCTCCAGACCTTCCACAAAATCTGCACATTTTTCTGGCAAAGAAGGAGATTCAACAGCTTTGCAGGAGGAGAGGGGTAGGGGAAGAATGAGATGCCTGCAAGTGATGCTGTTTGTTCTTTTTGATGGACAAAAAGTAATCCTTTGTTCCTACTAGATATCTGAATTATGGATTTACTGGCCTTCTGTTTGCTGCCCAATATTATAAGGATATATAATAAAAAAGCTGTGATATAGAGTGTCAAGAATTATGTGTGATAATTTACTCTCAGTCGTATGATGCAAAATAGAACCAGTATGAAGCAATTGCCCATCAATAATTTCTACAAGCTTAGGTTTCTCTAATACTCTGTGGGCAATTTAAATTGACATAATGTAGTCTCATCTATGAAATTGGCTGCTGCATCAGAGTCTAAGAGAAGTGTATATCTATTCCTAAGGGGATGCAAGTATTACAGGGATAATAAAATGCACTTGCCTGCTGCTGGCTGTCTGAGCTTTTAATTGTCTGAAGTCTTCTGCTGAACTCTTGGGAAGGAAGTTCACAATGTTTCCTGCAGATGACATTCTGGGGTAATTTTGGCACTTGCTTGCCAAATGGCCTCCAGTCCCTCAAGTGCAGCACATTGTAACTGATTCTGAGATTTAACAGTGGAAATATTAGCTACATATTCTAAAAGTCTACAATAGAAACATAAACCTAGGTCTCTCTTCTGTTTCTCTGCTCGTATTTGTATATTTCTGGAGAATAGCTGGAGTTTGAGAAAGCTATAAGGTGGAAGTACCCTAAGAGAGGCTATAAAATCTCCTTCCCCTATTATTTCAATTGTGTCTCAACTCCTCAAATCACCCATCAATTACCACTTAATGTTGGAACAATTGTTCTAAATTCTCTGGTGTGTCTTTTCTCACCATTTTTCCTAAAACTGACCAATTAGGAAAATCATTCTACCTCACATCTCAGGCATATCCCTGGAAATCCAATATGTACCTATATACTTTGTAGTATCCAAGGTGCTGCAGATCTTCCAACTTTCATCTCCTTTTCTGCCTGAATTACCAAATGCAGTTCTAAATGTTTTTTATGAAGTTCTGATGGTTTATCCACCAATGAATCATTGCCTTTAATAAGGGTGTGCTGTCCAGCCAGTTTAGAGTTAATGGGATAGTTAGTTAGGAATTGAGACCTGTCCCCTTAAGGGAATGCATCATGGTAAATGTAGTTAAGGTATCCTGGGAAATGTAGTCCATGTCATGTGGTCACATCTGTGATCCTGATTGGTCACTAAATTGACCCTTGTTGGGCTGAGGGAGACTCCCTCACTCTATCCTGAATCCTGTACCATGTGGACAGTACAATCATTACTACAATTATCATCATAGTTATCATCATTGGGATGAGAGTTTAATATCTTTCTACACCACGATTCAGAAATGCAAAGGATTGGACATTAAGAAGAACCTCGTCATAAATGTGAGTTGACAGGATGCCTGATGAACCAATAAAAAAGACTTTGTATGGATGCTTTGTTCTATGAGCTATTCCAATCATGTGTTCCCATGCTCCTCCCATGTGAGATGCTTGGGGAGGATTAAATATCCATCTGCACTTGTTGGCCTTAAGGTAACCATTGATCAGCAAGTCAGGGTGAATGCTATCTTCTATCTGTAGTTCTTTACAAGCGCCTACAAAGTTCATTCCACAATCAGATCTGAATACCTTGACTGGGCCTCTGTAGGCTTGAAACCTTCTCAGGGCATTGATAAAGCAAGAGGCATCCATAGATTCAATGACTTTGATATGGATCACTTGAATGCTGAGAGAAGTAAAGAGTGCTGCCCATCGTTTGCTGTCAGCTTGACCGCCCCTGGTCCATCGGGCAGACACAGACCAAGGGCCAAATACTTCAAGGCCTACATTGGTGAATGGTGGTTCGGAACTCAGGCGTTCAGATGGTAGGTCAGCCATCATTTGGTGTATAGTGTGACCCTGTTGTTTCTGACAATGAAAGCAAGACTGCAGAACAGTTGTAATACATCTTTTGGCACCTACGATCCAGAATCCATTCATTCTGAGGGTACCTTCCGTGAAGTGGCAGCCTTGATGATGGATTGCTTTATGGTAGTATTGTACCAATAGCCTCATTACATGATTGTTAGCAGGAAGGATGATGGGGTGCTTGGTGCATGAATCCATTTCTGCTTTCTGTAGGCGACCTCCCACTCAAAGTACCTCCTGGTTGTCAAGGTATGGGTTCAGTCACAGAAGTGGACTAGATTGTGGTATGGGTTTCCCTGCACTCAGGCATTTGTATTCCAAGGACTTGTACAAACAACAATGGAGACAAGTTCAACAGCTTGCCAACACCTTTTGGAACTGTTGGAAGCAAGAGGACCTGTCTACCTTACAAGACCACCATAAATAGAAGACCAAAGAACCGAACCTCAAAGAGGGAGACCTTGTCTTGCTGAAAGACAAGGATGTGCATCGGAACGTGTGGCCTATGGGACTTGTGTGTCAAACCCTGCCCAGCTTTGATGGACTAATCCGCAAAGCCAAGATCCTGCTAGTGAGGTCGCTAGATCCCTCCTGCGACCAGCAGACTTTCACCAAGAAGCTCTACACCAGACCGGTCACCGACCTAGTGTTGTTGCAGAGAAAGGCTGAACTTGAAGATTGAACCTCAAGCTTTGCATGCTTTGCTTTGTTTGATGCTTTATTTCTATTTACTGTTTCCTTTATTTATATAGCTACCTGTTTATTTTAGTTATATAGTTATCTGCTATTCAGTTAGTATTACTCTTTACTGTTTATCTTAGTTAATTGCTCTTTATTTACTTAGTGGAATTTACAATTCCAGGCGGGGAGTGTGCTGTCCAGCCAGTTTAGAGTTAATGGGATAGTTAGTTAGGAATGAGAGCTGTCCCCTTAAGGGAATGCATCATGGTAAATGTAGTTAAGGTATCCTGGGAAATGTAGTCCATGTCATGTGGTCACATCTGTAATTCTGATTGGTCACTAAATTGACCCTTGTTGGGTTGAGGGAGACTCCCTCACTCTATCCTGAATCCTGTACCATGTGGACAGTACAATCATTACTACAATTATCATCATAGTTATCATCATTGGGATGAGAGTTTAATATCTTTCTACACCACGATTCAGAAATGCAAAGGATTGGACATTAAGAAGAACCTCATCATAAATGTGAGTTGACAGGATGCCTGATGAACCAATAAAAAAGACTTTGTATGGATGCTTTGTGGAGTTGCTCTGTCTGCTTTATACCCATCCAGGACATAGAGCAGAACAGAGGGCATAGTGCATTTGGCAGTATGTTCTTTCAGCAAAGGCATTCCATATATTGGATTCAACTGGCTAACATTTTATTATCAACATTGAAATAATACAATATAAAAAGACTGAGGAAATTCACAAACACATATATATAGGGCACATATATATTCTGCCCCTAATACCTGGGAAAAATATTGACAGTATCATTTGTATAACCAGAGGTGGAAATGTATAGCTGAGTATCATCAACATACTGATGACATTTCATCCTGTGCTGATGGATGAACTCACTCAGCAGTTTCATGTAGATGTTAAATAGGAATGGGACAGAAATCTCTCAAAACCATCAATCTAGGGAACTCCACTGCCAGTCGAGATACTTGGGAAGGGAAGCAGCTACACAGCAGGGAGCAGTAATCCCATCTGATCCTTATATACTAGATTCACTAACCGGATCTCACATTCAGTTGTGGCTGGAGTAGCACCTCTAAAAGTCATAGAGATTTCTGGATGATGACAGCCACATCTCAACAGTCATGGCTGATGTCATAATTGAAAGAACATTTCTGGGAGGGACACTCCTTTTACTTTCCCCTTTCTGCACATTAACAAGGCTCTATCACATTTGCTCTGATCTCTGGACTATGTAACTGCTTACCCGTCCTTTCTTAGTGGTTTATTTTTCCTTTCAATAGCTGTTCATATCTTCCCAAGGTCACTTAGAATCACTTAGACTCAGAAGTCACTTAGGTGAGATAGGCAATGTAGAAATGTGATGAAAGAATGAATGAATGAATGAATGAATGAATGAATGAATGAATGAATTTCATTATACCCACTCTGAGAAGAAAATATGCCTATTTTCACTATATATGCCTATATATGCCTATATATGCCTATTCTTTCACTATATACAAGCTAATTGATATCAACTATTGGACTAAAGAAAATAGGAAGGGAAGTTACATTTTTAAGGCTCATTCACTCATAAGCAAAAATCCAAATGTTACATAGAGAAATGAAAACCTTCAGTATATTATACTTCAAAAAGTATATTTGCTAGAGGAATTTGGTGTTTAACCAAGTGAGAGGATGGAGTGAGTTAATATGTGAAAACAGACTTCCTTAGTTAATGAGACAAATCTTTTGGGTAAATTAAACTGTCATTATTCAGTGGAAGACATTAGATTGGATTGTGTGCTAAGTGAAGTAGGAACACCTATATGACCACAGCCTTCAATTTCTATAAGAAAAAAGTAGTTGTCACTTTCCAGAATAACCAAAGTCAATTCTCCTAAATGAGTTTTCTCTATCAATCTTTCCTGCTTGTGTGCTCGAACAGTTAGAACTTAAAATACTGGGTAATTAACTTATTTTTATTTATTTATTTATTTGATTTTTGAAGATCACTCAACTCCAAAAGACTCTAAAGACTCTAGTTTACAATAAGCTTTTCTACATTCTTTCTCTCTTGATTAGAATATACCTTTTTATACTTTTTATACAGCCTTTTTATACTGGCATCCTACTTTGAAATCTTTTAAGAACTGGATGAAAAAGTAACTTAGAAACACTTTACAAATTCAGCACTGTTGAAAACATTATCCTTATTTAAATGACAAATGTGGAGGGTTTTTTTTTTAGCTTTTTATATAATATCTAACTTAATGAAATCAACCACTTAAGAACCACAGAATCTTAAGTAAAATTAACCCTCTGTAACTACACCCTCAGTACACATGGTAGCATTTGGTAAGATATAAAATAGGGTAACATTAATATATATTTATTAGATTATATTTATTAGATTTATATCCCGCCTCCCTTCCCCCAAAGGGGAACTCGAGGCGGCGTACAATATATTGACAGGAACACTTTTCAATTATGAAAGAATTATCATAACCATAAATAAAAATTGCATTGCACTGCTAGGTTTATTCATGTGTCAATAAATCTTTGCATTTGCTGATATTTATTATATATAATTGTAAACTTTTCTGATATTTTCTACAATGAAAGATACATACATTCTGTAAACAAACAAACAAACAAACAAATAAATAAATAAATTTTATTATTCACTTAAAATGGTGTATGCTCCCCTGCAATACAGAATTTTCCCAAGAATGTTCATATAGCATGTAGCAAATGATGACAAATGAGTTGTGTTTCCACCCCAGTGGCCTTGGTGGCCCTCTTTTGTTAGATACACAGGTCAAGGGAGAGACTGTATTTTTGCAATTAGAAAATGAAACATTTAACTATAGACTGCTATAGTTCTGCTAAGAAATGCAATACATTTTTCCTGAACAATTCTTTAAGCAAAAGCATAAAACCATGACTGCTCAAGAAGGGAAATTTGCAATATTTAAGTACTTCAAACTCATTTCCTAAATTCCTAATATCTGTAGCCTTACAAAGCTGAGAATGTTATTTGTGCAATAGAACCTGCTGCCATAGGAGATTGACTCAAATTCTGACTACTGAAGCAACATCATATAGAAATCTAATGTCCTTCAACAGGTAAGCTGGTTGAAAGGCCTCCTATAACTGTTTATAAAAAATGAATAGCATATCATTATCAGCAAGGCTACTACGGCTTGAAGAACAGACAAAATGAGAAATGGGTATCTTTCTTTGAACAAGGACCAAGACCTGGCTTATGCAGCTTGTTAAGAGATGAACATAAGAATATGAGTGCCAAGAAGGTAAGTGATAAGATCTCATCAGTGCTGTTTGCTGTCAGTTTATATGTTAGCGGCTTGCCTGTGTTGGTGGGGGTGGTCTTAGAGATGCTTTGATTGTGTTGTTGGCTGTTGGCTTCTTTGGCAGTTTCTTGATTGGGGTATTGTTTACCCAGCAACACTGACAAGTAAGCTACTAGAATATACACTGACAATAAACAGCACTCCTTACTAGCACAGATGATATTACCTAGTTTGGGTAATGAAATGTCTGCAAGAAAACAAGCAAGCTCACAGTGCACCGAGAATTCTTCATACATGTATGTATATATATTCATTACCAATACAGTTATAAAAACTATCACCTTTAAGTGTTGGTTTTGAGTTGCTGAAATGAAGCAGCAATCCCACCAAGAAAAAGAACCAAGTTTGTGCTTAATTGTACTCTTCATTGGATACATTCTAATTTGTAAACAGTAACACTTAAAAGCCGTATTTCCATATCATTTATTTGCCAGAGCAAGGAGTCCCCATCAATTATCCAGACAGTCTGGCAGATGCCATTACTCCTGCTTATATGATATTTCAGTTTTACAGAAGAGACGGTCTGTTCTTCTTTGCTCACATGTTCAGGCGATACAGTCATGCATAGAATTGAACTTAATTGCAGAAAAGAACAGAACTTCCCTTCCATGAAATTGTAGTGTGATTCTAACCAGCGGGAAAAGTAGTTTTCACTAAGCCTAGTAAGCAAGAGCAATCTCAAAATATAAACTCTAACAGAATTTTCAGTTTCTCATATTTACCAGCTAAATTAAACTATGGTTTAGTCCTTGACAAACTAATCATCCAGGATTTTCCATAATCTCTAGTTCAGCTTTCCTGCCTTGCTTTAAAAGTTGGAGGATAGAATATTATTGAAACAAGCTAGCAAATTTAGGAGGAAGGAACTATTCAGACTTTCTTTTTTAGATAAAGTAGTACAAATCAACTATTGGGGCGGTGCAATGGTTCAGTGCTTAAGACACTGGGCTTGTCAGTTGGAAGGCCAACACTGGACATGATCACTTCTTTAAACTTGGATGTTCAAGACCTGAGAGTCCTTGCCCTAGCTCCTGCAAATCTAGCAGTGCAAAAGCATGCAAATATGAGTAGATAAATAGTAGATTTGGTATGAAGGTAACAGTGCTCCATGATGTTATGCTGGCCTGTGGAAATGTCTTTGGATGGTGCTGACTCGACAGCCCTTGAAATGGAGTACAATATGCAGGGACTCTTTAGTACCAATCTAATGACAGTCCTGAAAAGGGCCTTTCTTATAACTATTTTCAGGAATCAGATAAGGTTGCATGACTGCAAATCATAATTTTGGGTGATGTTTTTAGTAAAGAATAAAAACTGTAATTCAGTGAGAACTATGAAGACTTTACTCTTGAAATATTCAGTTACTCAGCTGAACAATGAATTTCTCAGGTTTATATATTAAATGTATATGACTCATCCCACATTCAATTCAAAAAATAATTTTAAGATTTGAAGAGTATATAATTCAAGTATTTCATCTAAGGTCAAATTTATTTCCTTCATGAAGCTTTCATAAGAAAGAATCTGCATTTGCTTCATTTGGGGCAGGTGATAGAATGAGATATAACAGGGACTCATTCCCAAAATAAAATTATCTTTGTCTTTCTAAAAAAAAACCTCAAGTTGTCACTCATATCACTTAACTGTCCCAGCTTTTTCTATGTTGGAAATGAAATTACAATATTATATATTGTTTGTACAGCCCAAGAAGCAACAGAGAATCCATCTAATTTACAAAGCACTTCAAAATATTATTAAGGGCTTTGAAGCCATCTGATCGATCCACCTCTTTGAAGCAGGTCCCTATTTCAATTTACAAATTTGCTTCAGAAGAAAGATTTGATGAAGGCTTTGTTGGACCAAAACACTTCTTCAAAACTTTCTGAAGCTTTATCTGGGAATTTAACATTAATGGCCTTTTTATATTTTCCTGCACAACAAGATTCAGTTTTCAAGCTAGGACGGCTCTTTACAAGATCTTGCACAACATTCCTTAATGTTAATCCTTTGTTGTTATTGCAGCTCTCTTAATAACATGAGACTATCTAATCCAGCCCCCATTTATTTTGTAAGTATTTTGTTCGTATGAGATATTGGGGAGAAAGTCGTATTGCCTCCCATAGCTTATCTTGTTTCCCTGGTGTATTGCTTTCCATGTGATAGTTGATTTTTTAAAGTTTTCTTCCCAGAGGAAATATACCTTTATTGCTAGGGCCACGTATAGAAAGAAGCAAATTCTCAGAAGGTAACAAATTCTGTTTGTCAGATGATCTGCTAGCAAGAGTGCTGTATAATCAGTATAAGGTAAGCTAAAACACATTCATTTCTAGTATTTTCACAGCCCTATAAATATTGCGTTCCTACAAAACTAATTATATAGTCATAATATATACTCTTTGCGTGTAAAGCTGTCCATTATAGGAGGATAATATATCATTATGATATATAATAATAAAAATATGTTATTATTATCTCATATAATTGCTTTAAGTTTGATAGCACTTTTCCTCAATTGTGTCTGTAGGTGTTCTTTAATTGTGAAGCCACTTGTTAGCTGTGTTTGAACCTGAAATAAGAGTGAAATGTTGTTTGTGTTCTAGCTAATGCAAGCAATTTTTCTTTGAACCCTGTAACCTACTTAATAAATGTACATGGTATAGTTTTGGTTGCATTTCTATGTATCATTTCTATTGTAATTCACATTTATGTAATAAAAATGCAACATTTTTTCCTACCTGTAAACCTTTATGTTTGTGAGCAGATGGGTAAGGAGATGTTTGTAACTTGGATCTCTGCTTCATTCACAGGATACTTCTATATTCACTTCCTATCCCACCTCATCTTCTGTCAAAGGATGCTTTCAGACAGGAGTGAAGTCAGACATACATGCATGCTAACAAGTGAAATACAATTATATTAGTATACAGGTTTAGTGTATGAACAATCACTGGAGTAACTAAGGTTTGCATATATACTTACCAAGCATCTATATAATTATCCATGAACAGAATTCTATCAAAAAGCATTCTAACATGATTTTAATTAAAAGTTTCAAACCTCTGATACTGTACTTCCTTTAATAATACAAAATATTTAGCTGCTCTCCTTCCACATTTACCTACTGTATCTATAGCACAACTTTAGGAGTGCTACCAGCTGTTCCTGTTGGCATGACCATTAATGTACCAGGGTTTATGATTATGTCTCCTTCTTAACTCACTCTTGTTTAATTTTCCAGTACCTGCACCATACCATTTTATTTTTCCATCATATACAATCTGTTCTGTGTTCTCCTTTTTACTATTTTTTGTCAATTTCTTTCTGATCTTCAAGCTTCCTTTGCTTGGTTCCCGGCTCATTCAGCCACCCTCTCCTCTGCTTCAATCACCTCTCACTCCAGCAATATCTCCTGCCAAGCCTAGAAGACCCTCACCCTTCATTTTTGTCTGCGGCTCTGCTTTCTCTTCACATTTTATTCCTATGAAGCCTCCAAACCATCTTACAGGCAATTCTAAGGTGTTTAGATGTTCTAAGTTGTTTCTTCATTTGCAACTTCCCATATGTGCCTAAGCTAGGCATCTCACTGTCAGACTAATAAGGAGAAAAACCTTGGCTCTTGCATTTCAGAATTTCTTTGTTGCAGGGCAGTGAAAACCTAATCTAATTCTTTAAACTGAGTCAATAATATTTTCAGAACCCAGCACAAATTCTATTTTGGAATGAACTCTCTACTTATATAAAAACTCATATACACCATTTCTTTTTTAATATCATAAAAAACACAACAGATCAGTCAAATGTGAAGTATTAATTTAGTTTTATAAGAAAATTGAGATAGTTAAGTGACTGTTCTAAAGTTTTGATAAGAAGTAATCCAAGACCAAACCAAATACAAAATTGCTAAGAAATTCCTGGAAATTTATCATTCAGACAAAGCCACTAATAGACACATAGAGATAAATCACATTTACAAACCATTTTAAAGAGATAATAAAAAGGCAAAGAAAAAAAACAAAAGGACAAGAATATATCCTCTCCAGCAGCCTAATCCAGATAATCAAGGATTAACACTAGACAAATAAGCAGAAAATTGCCAAGGAAAAAACCACACTTCTACCAATACTGCTAGGGAAAACTTCAGTATATAAACAGGGAGTAAACCTCACACTCACCAGCACTGATGATATCCAGCCTGCAAGCAAACCATCAAGCTCAGAGAGTACCAAGGACATCAAGAAGCACTCATAACTTTGAAAACATGAGCAACGTTTTTGAGCATGTAGGATATATGGATTATGTATATATTTATTTGAAGTGCAGTTTTCTCTAGAACAGTACAAGTTCACATTGTAGTATATGGCTTTAGTCTATGATTTAGATATTGTTCTTATCTTTAACTACAAGGAATTGAACAAAGAGTCAATTGTAAAGCCATTATTATGGCAATTTCTCTAAATACAATCAAGTTGTTAGTAATACCTGATGTTACTATATTTTGGTCTCATTGCAGTTAGTTGACCTTTATTTTTAGACTAAATGGTTACACTACTTATGAAAACAGTATCCACTCAATAATTTCAATAACCATCTTTTATGCATATTTTATGTATTAGTAATATGTCTGATACATTTCCAGGTAATGATTGGATAAATCAGGTTGTATTACAAGTGTTCAGAATTATGTTAAAAATAAAGGTAACCTATAGTATATATGAGTGATCTGAATTAAATTTTATGTCACTGAGGCTTTTAATGTTTTTGTAAGAATTTGTACTAGTTCTCTTTGGAAAAAAAGTATACCGAAGCAAAGATTTTATAATCTATATGTATCATTGGAAGAACTTAAATCCAAATAACAAGAATGACTTAGCAAAGATGATTAATTGACATGGAAGTAAAACTAAATATTATTTCAATGTCTGGTTGCCCCTAGTAGAGAACTCTTGACCTGTGAATGGAATATTCCTACAATTCTGTTTTATATTACTAAAGTAGATTTAGGATTCATACAAATATGAAAGATGAACTAGATTTTAGTTGGAGAATGGTTTTTTTAAATTATTATTATTATTATTTATTTAGACTTCTTTGCCGCCCTTCTCCCTAAGGACTCAGGGCAGCGAACATATAAAAAGAATACATTTACAATAAAAAAATATTAAACAGATACAAGTCTATAAATTACTAAAAAACATTAAAAACAATTAAAATTACAATAGTGAGAATACAATTAAAACAACCCACCCCCGGGTTAATCCAGGCCGGTCTGCTGAAACAGCCAAGTCTTCAGGTCTCGACGAAAGGAGCGGAGATCAGGGGCCAAACGAAGATCCGCAGGGAGCTGATTCCAGGGCGGCTCCCACAGAAAAGGCCCTGGCCCTGGGGACCACCAGCTGACAATACCTAACTGACGGTATTCCCAGGAGGCCCCTCTTGTGGGAGCGCATGGGGCGATCGGAGTGTGATGCTGGCAGGAGGCGGTCCCGCAAGTACCCTGGACCCAAGCCATTTAGGGCTTTATAAGTTGTTACTAACACCTTGAAGGAAACCCGGAAGGCAACCGGCAACCAATGCAAGTCGCACAGGACGGGTGTAACACGGGAGTATCAGGATACCCCCATCACAGCCCGCGCAGCCACATTCTGCACCAGCTGCAACCTCCGAGTAATCTGCAAGGGTAGCCCCATGTAGAGAGCGTTGCAGTAGTCGATTCTGGAAGTGACGAGCAGATGAGTGACCGTTCGAAGGGCATCTCGGTTCAGGTAAGGGCGGAGCTGGCGAACCAGCCAAACCTGGGCAAAAGCCCCCCTGGCCACAGCTCCCACTTGCTCCTCCAGATTGAGCTGCGCATCCAGGAGGATGCCCAGATTCCTCGCCCTATCCACGGGGGTAACACCTCCCCCTCCATGACCAAAGATGGCACATCCACTGAACACCGAGATGCCAGTAAGAACAGCCACTCATTCTTGGCTGGATTGAGCTGGAGCCTGTTACTCCCCATCCAGGCCTGCACTGCCTCCAGACACCGGGACATCACGGAGAGAGAATCACTGATCTGGTCTGGGGTGGAGATATAAAGCTGGGTATCATCTGCATATTGATGATACCTCACCCCAAAACCATGGATGATCTCGCCCAGCGGTTTCATGTAGATATTAAACAGGAGAGGTGAGAGAACCGACCCCTGGGGCACCCCACAAGTGAGGGGCCTTGGGGACACGATCTCTGCTCTCCTGCCAACACCAACTGTGAGCGGTCCAAAAGGTAAGAGGAGAACCACCGTAAAACAGTGCCCCCCACTCCCAACCCCACTGCAGAAGGATACCATGGTCGATGGTATCGAAAGCCACTGAGAGATCTAAAAGGACCAGGACAGAGGAAAAACCCCTGTCCCGAGCCCTCCAGAGATCATCCACCAGTGCAACCAATGCTGTCTCCGTGCTGTGTCTGGGCCGGAAACCCGATTGGTACAGGTCAAGATAATCAGTTTCCTCCAGGAACAGCGAAAACTGCTGAACCACCATGCTCTTGACAACCTTTGCTAAAAAGCGAAGGTTGGAGACTGGATGATAGTTGTTCAAAACGGTTGGGTCCAGAGCAGGCTTCTTGAGGAGGGGTCTCACCACCGCCTCTTTCAAGGTGGTGGGAAAAATCCCCTCACTCAAAGAGGTGTTGACAACTGCCTGGAGCCAACCGCGTGTAACCTCCCTGGGGCCATAAACCAACCAGGAAGGACACGGGTCCAATGAACACGTGGTGGAAGACAGCCTCCGCATGATCCTGTCCACTTCATCCAGGGAGACAGGGTCAAACTCAACCCAGATAGAATCCACAAGACTCGTCGCCACTCCATCATCTAAACCCTGCCAGTCAGAGTCCAAGCCGGCCCGAATCTGAGCGATCTTATCCGCCAGATGTAGACTAAATTCCTCTGCTCTGCCCACAAAGGGTCCCCCTCTCCTCTAAATGCAGGAGGGAGCGAGTGACCCTGAACAGGGCCACAGGGTGATCATCTGTGGACGCAATCAGAGCAGAGAAGTAAGCACATCTCGCTGCTCTAATCACTTCCAAGTAAGTCCTAATATAGGCTCTTAGCTGGACACGGTCAGACTCGGAACAACTAGTCCTCCACCTGCTCTCCAGGCATCTCCTCTGCCACTTCATCCCCCGAAGCTCCTCTGAAAACCAAGGAGCCAAACGAGGTCTGAGGCGAGGAAGAGGCCACAAGGGGACAACCCAGTTGAGCGCTGCCGAGGCCACCTGTTGCCAGGCAGCCACCAAGGTTTCAGCTGGGCTGTGGTCGAGGGAGGTGGGCAAGGACCCCAGGGCCGTCTGAAACCTCTCTGGGTCCATCAGGCGCCTGGGGCAGAACCATCGTATCGGCTCCTCATCCCAGCCACGAGGGGTAGCCGATTGGAAGAACAGCCTCAGGAGATAGCGATCTATCCATGATAGGGGTACAGTAACCGGAGATCCATCCCCGAGATTACTACACCACGGTCCAGAGACAAAAACCAGGTCGAGCATGTTCCCCCCCTCATGGGTGGGTCCCTGAATCACCTGGGTCAGGTCCATGGCTGTCATGGATGCCAAGAACTCCCGAGCCAAACCAGACGCCGCTCCCAGAGAGGGCAAGTCCCCCAGGACAATAAGCCTGGGAAACTCCACCGCCACCCCCGAGAGGGCATCTAGCAGCTCAGGAAGGGCCGTTGCAAGGCAGCTGGGGGACAGGTACATCAGCAACAGACCCAACAGACCACCCGGGCCCAACCTCAGGAGGAGGGACTCACACCCGCCTATCTGCGGGACAGTGGCCTCCCTTGGAAACAAGGTCTCCCTAATAACAATGGCTACTCCTCCACCCCTTCCCTGAGATCATGACCAGTGCAGCACCCAGAAACCTGGGGGACAGAGATCACACAGAGGGACACCCCCTTCCGGTCCCAACCAGATCTCCGTAATACATGCCAGATCCGCAGCCTCCTCCTCAATAAGTTCACGGAGGAGGGGTGCCTTATTAAGCACGTATCTGGCATTTACATACACCAGCCTAAGCCCAGGGACCACATCTCCCAGGACCCCAGGGGAGCGAGCAGAGACCTGAGGGTTGGAGCACACCACTGCTCGCAAACAGCGGGGGCACGGTCCCGACACATAATTTGGCCCTCTGTCTCATCTACTCCTGCCATAACCGATCGCCCTAGGGATTGTTAATCCCTCCCTGCTCAGCGCGGACCCCATGGCCCCTTCACCCCACCCTTACACTATGAGACCCCTCTCCAGCCTGGATAGACCAGACTCTAACAATGAGGGTTGAACCCCCTCCCTCCTCCCTATCCCATTAAAACACCGAATTAAAAAATTTAAAAGTCGTCCCTTAAAACCAGATTTAAAATTTAACCCCTTGGTCGCACCATGCCACCTCTCAGGATCCCAGGATCCGTCATTAAGGTAAGCTGTCGATAACCCAATGGGCCAATTCAAGGACAAGGGAGCAGTCCTGAGGGCCCATAACTCCGATAGTGAGTAAACACCCATAAAACAATAGATCACAGTTCATAGAGGGTGGAGATGGAATAAAAACGTCATACAGCAGAGGTGATAGATGTTACACAGATGTAAAGTGTCTAGGTGAAGAGTAAAAGGTCCAGGTATCAGTGTCCAAAGAGTTCCACACCGCAAACAGGCCTCTCACACCTGTTTGAGGGACCAGAGTCCAGATGGACAACCAACCGCTCTCTCACCGCGGTGGTCAAAACAAAATTGGAACTGATGGGTCAGTAGTTGAATCCCTCTATCCTCTCACAATAGAGGGGTAGTCCTCCCATTGTCCTCACACCACAATGGGGGCCCAACCTGAGACCGCATCCTGAAGAGGGAAAAGGTCCAAGATGGATTAAGGACCGTGACTGCTGATTGGTAGATGACACTGCACCCACAAGAGTGCAAACAAGAGAGTCCGGGCAGCCAGAATGATGGTAAAAGGCAGAAGCAGTAGACGGGTCAAGAATAACACATAAGGTAGGTAGGAAGTCCAGGTAGAGGGTCCAGAGATAGCATAGCTGTTAATTTCACCACGGCCAAGGTCCAGAGCCGTAAAAACCGGCCAACCGTGGGGGTCTCCCTTCCGATGTTAGCGCCTAATTCTGACCCCCACCAGGCTATAGCAAACTTTATCTCATAGCATAGTACTAAACACTAAACACACATCAGCATGGCACTGAAGTACAGCAGTAAAAGAGAGAATTGAGCACAACTTAACAAAGAAACAACCTATTTCTATGTCCAGTTAGCTAAAATGATTAGCAAATTAGAGAAAATAAGAATGCTTGAATACAGTGCTTCAATAAATTATTTTATAGTCAATGAAATGTAAAATGCAAAACTACATAAAATACATCTACATATATTTTAAATCATCTATGGTAAATATAATATGAAATTAACATAGCCCGCATATGAAAAAGATCAACATTAATAGACTTGATTGTATTCGTCATACAGCTGGTGAAATATAAAAAGTCACCCTCAAGAAGAAAATTAGTCTTTGATCTTCTAGAAGGTGCATTTCATATTCAGAGGTCATAGTATTTCAACTAAAGAAGCAAGGGTTGCGATATTTCATTCTCGAGATGGTAATGGTTCTGCTTCATTTAAAATCTTTTCAATATAACCCCATTCTCTTTCTCACCTAACTAATACATACATTCCCATAGCTAAATATTTGAAAAGAACTCAAAATCTGCTCAAAAAATGTAATGGAACAAAAGATGCATGAAAATAGAATCGTTTCAAAAACTGGAAAATTTAAAAAGAATGCATATGTAGAGAATATAGTGTAAATATGATATATTTAAAAGAAGTTAATTAGAAATATCTAAATCAATATTATATCCTATTCATAAATTTCCTTTCCAGAACATAGCCAAAATGTTTTAGTAGAGCTGTATAAATGTCATAGCCTTAGGACAGTATATTTCAGTTATTCTGCCCTTTATTTTTGGGGTGTTCCAATTTAACTTGTCCATCAGAATTCTAATTACTCCTTTCTCTGTGATGCTTAGTCAGGTATGAAAGTTTTCTTTCTGGAATCAATTAGACATGCAGCTCAATGCCCATTGACAGTTCAATAACTGTCAGATTGCATTGACAGTTGTAAGTGAACCAACAACAATCTCAGCATGGATTTGAATTAGCAAGTAAAGAAATGAGAAGCTCTGCATAACTAGCGTTGGAAATCTTTGAAACAAAAATGCTATTAAAAACAGTCAATGATTCTTGCATACAGATATTATGAGGAATATTGCGTAATTGGGTTAGGTGTTTACACAGTTACCATATTCAACCAAATCCAAGAAACAAAACATCCTCTAGATAATAATAAATTATTCCTTATGGTCTATAGGAATAATAAAGAACTTACTCAAGGATTGACAAGTTTATTAGAGAGGATAAATGAGAAAGTGTCAAATAATTCTATCTCTGTAGGTGCATACTGATAACACAAAGCCATTTTGTGGAAACAAGCATGAAAAAAGTCTAAAGTAGAATATGTGTGTGTGCGTGTGCATGTGCGTGTGTGTTTTATTTACATAGAACCAAGGCAAGTAGTTAAATGTACACAATAGCAGTCTATATGCAAATGTGACTAGGCGTCTCAAATTTTCCTTGGGGAGTCAAAAAATTAATCACATTTTAAGCAAAATGATGTGAGTCACCATACTATAATCCATCACAGCATGAAATGGACTTAATTAGTATCTGTCTTAAAATATTTGTCAGGTCAAAATTAGCATACAAAGAGGCACATATTGACAAAACCTTCATACAAAATGCATTGGAAGCTGGGGAAAGGTGCACACAAAATATTATGTCAAGAAAGTTGTATCTGCATATGAAATGCAGATGGTCTGGTTTTTAATTTGAAAATGCTTACATCCAATAAAAGCTGATACATACTTTTTGTTCATTATTTCTAAAGAAATAATCTTTATCTTACTGGAACTATGTATGGAATTCATTCAGCCATATTTATTATTTATTTATTTATTTATTTGACTTGTATGCCGCCCCCTCTCCCGAACAGACTCGGGGCGGCTCACAGTTAAAACCAATACAATAAATTAATTACCTAAAATAGAATTATATAAAAAAAGCTAAAGACAATTTGAATCTCAACATAACAATCACAAAAAAAGAAAAAAGAAAAAAGTGGAAATATTTTTTTGGCAAGTTGCTAAGAAAACACTATTGCTCTCTTCTTCCCATGAGGGGGGTGAAGAGAAGGAGGGGGAAGAGGAGAGAGATATTTATATATTTTATAAATAAAAAGTTATCTCACCTACATGGAATAATAGATAGGTGAAACAAACAAAAATGAAGCCCACAATTAAGTTAAATATCAACTAATGTTATTTAAAAATCAAACTAGAATAAAATGTAGTTCACAAACTGCAGTTCAATTGCAATCAAATATAAGAAGAAAAAAATATTCTATAGAATTGGGAAATGTTGAGAAGACCCACCTCAGACCTCCAAAATACACTTTATTGGCTTGAATGGGCAAAATCTACTCAAAGAAGACATGGCTGACCAGGCCACGTCTTGAAAGGGTTTTATAAGAGACCAGTTTGAGTTCTTCCTGGAAATGAATTAGCAATACCTGCAGCACAGAGTTTACTCAACTGAATCATACTCAACTGCTAGTTGTTGCATGCTATACCAACTTAAGCTGCTAAGTAATTCTTAAGAGCAGTCATATAACTTAATGTGATGAGAAATTGAGTGACTTATCACAGGATGGTATTTCTCACTCTGTCAGGTCTTTTCATTTAGATTTAAGTCAATAAACTAAAATATTGCAAATTCAGATAATTTCAAATGAAACTTGATAGATTGCATCCATCAGTCCCATTTTTATTATTTTTGAATTTTGTAAAATTACCCCCTAAAGCCATGATGGCGAACCTATGCGTGCCAAAAGTGGCACACAGAGCCATTTGTGTGGGCATGCGAGCCCCAGCCAATACCTCCCATGCGAGCCCATGCACATACCTCCCAGCTGATTTTCAGCCTGTTTGAGGCCATTTTCGCCCTCCCAGAGGCTCAAAGGAAGCCTTCTGGAAATACCGGAAGTGCCAATTTTCAGCCTCCAGAGGGCCTCTGGAGGTCAGGGGAGGCCGGGAACTACATGAGGAATGGCATACATGTTTTAAATAAATATTTTAGTTGTACTACCTGATTTTATTCAAATTTATATAAAAATTATTCCTTATAGGTCTGTTATATTTGGTCCAAAAGCTATAAAAATACAACCTAAAGGCTATTTAACTTGGATGTTACAAAGTAAAGCAGAACAATTGTAATTCAGTGGAAAGAGTCTATATGCTTTATTTAAAGAAGGATTGTGTGAACCTGAGTTTAGCTCTTGGAATCTTCAAGCATAATTTAGAGAGAGGGAGAGAGGGAGGAGGAGAGAGAGAGAGAGAGAGAACGAGAACCAAAGAAACTGCCATTCTGTATGTACAATATTGAATTAGACAAATTAATGGTTCGGGAGAGGGGGCGGCATATAAGTCGAATTAATAAATAAATAAATAATACTTTGCATAAACCCGCTGCTTCTGCATAAATCTTACTACACTTACTATGCCTTGTCTTTGTCCATGTATGTGTTCCTAGGAAATGAGGAATGTGATGTGATGATGACCAAAGAGGGGATGGATTTGTAGTTTGGGAATTTGTGGAAAGCCCTAAAACTTTTAGATTTGGGATTCCACAATGTGCAGGTGCTATTCTAATAAAGGTACTTTTGAGATATGTTTGTCACAGACTTACTGATTGGAATGGAGGTTTGCTGGAATGCTGACAACAGAAGCTATAGTCTGGATGCAACATGATTAAGGAGATGTTGGCAATGGAATGAGACAAGACTGTATACACTCAAACTAATCAAATCAAATGTTTATTGTCAATGCACAACATGTGTACAATGAAACTGAAGTATATATACATACATACATACATACATACATACATACATACACATATTCAGAGAGAGAGAGAGGGAGGGAGGGAGGATTGGAAAAAAATCAGTTCAATTTTAAATTGAAAGAATATATAATAATATCTTGTGATATACAGATGACACTACTTTCACAGCTGAAAATTAAAATAATCTGCAAGCAGTTTATGAAAGTAAAGGAAACAGTGGGAAAAATAAGATTAATTAAGGAAGGCCAAATGAATAACAACAGGTATAGAATCTGACTTGGAATTGACAAATAAAGAATATATATCTTTTGCCTTTAAGGATTTACTATCACCAGTAAACAAACTAGCATTCAGAAAATATGCCGCAGACTAAACCTTGGTAGGATAGCAAGGTTTGGAAAGGGGTGAAAAATTCAGATGCCATTCTGTTCATATAAAGATCAGAATTGTGTAGTCAATGGTGTCCCTTATAACATTCCATACAGAAGTCAAAAAGGAAAAAAAACTGGGCTTTCAAGAAGCAGAAGAAAAATAATATTGACACTTTTAAACTGTGATGTTGGAGAAAACTCATAAAAGAAGTTCTAACTTGAGAAATAAATGACCAGGTTCAGATTATCATGTTATCTTATTTTGGAACTATTATTAGCACATGATATCCCTTGCGGAATTCATAATATTGAGAAAGAGAAAGAAAGTGGAAGTAAGAAGAAGAAAAGGTTGGATGCCATTATAGCAATGATGGGTAATGTTAGAAGACTGAAGGGCTAAATTATAAACAGGTTCACCTGTGTAGTTAAACATTGAGACCAATCTGATGGCAGAGAATCAAAACAACAGCTTTGTGTTCAATGAACCAGGCTTTGGATCTAAGAAATTAAAAAAACTGGTACTGAATTAATCAATTCAGTTAATCTTATTTTTTTTCAATGCAAATAGCATCTTCAGAAAGGGGATTTTTCTTAGGAACTGAATGGAAAGGGGAGGGGTTAAATATCTTCCACATCCACCATTATCCTTTGAAATCATCATCTCTCTTTATCTGATTTTATTGAAATTTTAAGGGAGAAAAATGAGTGCAAGTGAGATATATGGTTTGGCTCTTGGTAACAACCCCCTTATTATCAAGCAGCAAAAGGTATTAGCCATAAACTATTCCAAGTTTAACTAGTGAGCAAAAAACTTTACCTGCAAAAGTGACAATTATGTGTAAAATATTTTATGTATATAACAAAACAAAAAGCAAGCATTTGTCTGCTCCCTTGCATCAGTTGGTAATCTGCTTATAGTACCAGACATTATTCAACTCAGAGAACTAATTTGGCAGAGCAATTTCTTTTAACAATAAAACTTAAGTGAAGTTGCAAAGATACTGTCACAGTCTTGACAGATTTCAGTGAGCATATATATAAATAAATAAGGGCAGCCCAAAGGCCAAAACTTGACAGTAACATCTGAGAGTAATAGAGAGACGAAAAATGTTTAAATAACTTAAATGACTTATAAACAAATTAGAAAAGGCATGTAAGCTGTCATGTGATTATCCATTTATTGGCCTAATGAACATAATTCGATATTTAGCAGTCTGCTGTTTTTAAACAGCTGCACAATGTTTTAATTTTCCAAATAAAATTTGGAAAGAAAGAAATATGCATGCTAAAGAAGAAAAAGTGTGATTCTTCCTAAACCAAAATGTCTCTGATTAGTTTGATTTGATCCATATATAGTATATCAATTGTATGTATTCTATTTGTCTCTCTGCTATGTTTGTTATGTGACATAATAGAAGGTATAACCAACCTCATGGCTTCACAGGTAACTAGATGTTGACCCTTATTCTGTACTTACTTTCATCAAAAGACTGTAATGAATCAAAATACAGAATTAAAAGAAATTCATGTTTGGTTCTGAATATATATTTTTTTTCATAAATTTGGAAATCTAATAATTTAGATTACCAGTGCTTCAGATATGAACTCACCTAATTTGCCAGTTTTGTTACCAGCCTATTCATGCTAAATGTTCATGATTTCATGATATCTATCAAGTCCCTAAGTTCATAAAATATGAAATATTACTATTCCCGGGTCAAATATTATCTACTATCAAATAACATTACATGTCAATCATCAAGCACTGTAAAATCCTATTTTACTAATCTTTTCAAGGTCATTGGAAGTTTATTGCAAGCTCACCACAAATCAGAAAATCAACACAAACACCTTGTTTGTAGTTTGTGCTTGTGAATTTTCTCTACCTAGTGTACCAACTGAGGATAAATTAAATATAATAATTGTTTCACTCACAGAATAGCAAAAACTACCCTCTACTAACCATCAATAATTTAGGATTACTCTGTCAAGCCAATGGAATGCATTTACAGGTGCTATTAAGCCACAGCATTGAACTATACAACAATGATCAATTGTCTCAATTGTTTATGACCTTGTAATATATTACATTGCCTTACTATTTTGTCAGATCGAAGATGATGTGAATGGTTAAGCACTGAAATAAGCTGGAAAAATGATTAGATGTTAATTCATTGGTAATGAAGAAAATGAGAATAAGATGTGATTAACTATTTGCATATTAATTTCAGTTAAACATGATTTATTTGGGGAAAATATCTGTCCAACAAGTGTAACTATTTTCTAAAAAGCCTTAAAAGTTAGCCCTTCACTTTCAAGGGAAATTAAGATCACAATCCTACATACACTAAATTTTGAATAAAAACCAGGGAATATAAGACTGTTTATTTCTGAGTAGATATGAAGATATGGTGCATATTCACCTTTTTAGCAATCTTATCTGTATCTGAAATAATCTGAAACAAGATTGAAAGGCAACTTGGAGGCTCTCCAGTCCAACCCTCTGTGTAGAATAAAATCCTCAGGGCATCCAATAGAAATGAATTCTTATTTTTGTTTACATTTTTATTGATACATTTCACTCAGGGTAGTAAATATCCAGTGATACAGCACTCAGATTTTAGAAGGTAGACTCTTCTTTAATCACTCTCATAGACAGGAAATTCCTCTTTATTTCAAGTTTCAATATACTTCTAAAGCTTCTGTCCATTGGTTTTTGACTTCCCTCTACTACCCTATTATCATGTTTTTTCAAGCCTTCTTTTCCTTAGGCCAAACATACCAAACTCCTTTAACTGCTCTTCATAAGATTTTGTCCCTCACCAACTTTATCACTTTTCTATGCATGAACATTGATTTATATAAATTCTATGAATTTATATTAATCAATGTTTTTGATTGAGTTGTTGAACATTTTCAAAACTCATGTAGAATTGTATTAATCATGACAAATATAAAGGCAATTCTAATTGGTCAAGAGTATAATTCTAGTATGATTATCAGGAATATATTCCATTGAAATCAGTCAGATTTAGTTCAGAGTAAGTGTTATTGTATTGTATTTAAACTGCATAACCTCTGCTCCTTGAGAAAACCTGATGAATTATAGATTAGCCTTTCCTAACCTGAGTGTCTTTCAGAAGTATGAATGTCAGTCTGTATGATTATCTGCATAGTGGATGGGGAATTCTGGGAATAAAATTTGGATGGCAATCAAGTTTGGAATATTGATGCAGACTGATAATCTATTCAGGCAATAAATTAAGTGAGCAAATTTCTTAACTTTCATATTATAATTCATTATTGGCACATGACTAGATTACAAATTATTTAACAAAAATGGACCCCAAAATGGAGAAATCAGATCTAATGTACAGAAGACAGATAATATAAACTGTGAGACCTCATAATAGCAAGAAGGATCAAGATATTATAAAATAAGGTAGCAAGGACTACAGGATAAACATAAAAAATGAAGATCAACATGAAGGCCTTTATGCCTCAATATTTATTTATTTATCATATTTATATGTTCCATAAGTAGGACACCCTGGTGGAGAAGCTCACCTCCTAGAATACAGGAAGCATAATTGCCCTACAAAAAGGATCTACAGTATCCCTCTTCTGCTGAATCTAATGAGTCAGGTAAATGTAATCAGGAAGAGATGGTTCCCCCACTAGCCCAGTCTTTATGGAGAGTTTTAAAAGTCAAAAACAACACTTTGAATTGGACCTGAAAGCAGACTGGGAACTAATGCAGCTTGTGGATAAGAGATGCAAGATAATCAGCTTTAGAAACATGCAAAACTGTCTTTTCCACTGCATTTTGCACCAGATGAAGCCTTCAGACACTGTTCAAGGGCAACATTACAGTAATCCAATCAGGAGATGACTAGGGACTGTGAACACAGTCCTCCGATATAGGAACAAACACAGCTGGCCCACAACATGAAACTGTATAAAGCCCTCCTAGCAACAACTGCTATTTTCTCACAGAGCCACCCACTCCTAATCGTCTGAGCTGATCCAAAAGGACATCATGGTTAATGGTATCAAAAATCAATAAGGTCAAGTAGGAAGAGAATGGATGCACATCCTTTATTCCATCCTTGCCAAAGATCATCTAAAAGTGCAACCAATATCATTTCAGTCCCATACCCAGTCCTGAATCCTGCCTCAAAGGGATCCAGATAATCCATTTCATCCAAGGTCCTTTAAACTGCTGTGCAACCATATTTCCAATCACATTCCAGGAAAAAGGGAGGCTAAATACTGGACAAAAATGGATTAGTATAGTGGAATTTAGCAATGGCTTCTTGAGGAGAAGGATCAACCAAAACTTCCTTAAGAAATAAAGTAACAACCCATTCAATCTAAGAATTCACCACTAGCAGAACACACTCACATGACATTCTCTGGGCCTCTACAGCAAGCCAAGGGGTATCATAAATCTAAGGCTCAGGTGGCTGAGCCAACAATGCTAAGAACCTTGTCCACACCCTCAAGCCCAAGAAGTTTAAATAGTTCTCAGATGGCAAGGGAACTTCTCCAAACGTGCAACAAGGCCAAGCAAATTTAAGCGACTTTGACAGATACTGAACAAATTCTTTTGTACTTTCCTATAGGAGGCATATGTCACCAAAATCAGGGCCGTGGGTTGGCTATCTGCAGGTGCAATAAGGGTGAAGTACTGGAACTTTGCCAACCTTAACACCATAAGGTAGGCTTCAATAGAAGTTCTAACCTATGTCTATTACTGTTCTGTAGTGCCAAATCTAAATCTTCAAAATAGAGCTAATTGAGAGGTTTCAAAATGGTAGCTGTAGCCAATAGCAGCTGGCAATGATTAGTATGACAAACAAATTAACAAGAAAAACAGCAAGACATTTGCAGCTCTGACAAATTATTGTATGTATAAAATAAGAAAAACATGGAATAATACAGAGATTTCTCTCCCTTCCACCAAAAGAAATAATATATAACCTATGTGGAATAACATGGAGAAAATCTAGCAAGCTACCGGTAGGTATCAGCGGTCTATATTTTTGTCTATCTGCCTATATATCTACCCACTAGTTGCTTGATAGCACAATATCAATCAATCAATCAATCAGCTGTATGGTCTAAGTTATATTTGAGAACCCCTGAGATCAGGACATATTTTTAATGAGACAGGAAAGTAAGGTGAGGTTTTTTTTCTTTTTCTTTTTGGACAATTGAGTCAGAGAGTATGTGAGCAATAAAGTTTTCTTTATGTTTAAAATGTCAATTTCAAGCAAAGCAAACTCATTTATTTCTAAGATGTGAATGTTAATTTTCTATGAAATTTTATTATAAATAATTGACTTTAAGAGCTTGAGTTTTACTCCATTTCCTTTCTTCAGTTACTGTTAAATATTAGTCTTGAAAAACAAGCAAATCATATAATGTTTATGCTTCTTTTGAAAAACATAAAGTAAAATTTCTTTCATCAGCAATATATCTAATGATGACATTAAACTATAAATTGCAAAGAACACATATCAGAAAAGAAGGATGAAGAACAGTGATGGGATTCAATTTTTTTTACTACTGGTTTTGTGGGCGTGGCTTGGTGGGCGTGGCAGGGGAAGGATAATGTAAAATCTCCAGTCAGGGGTGGTATTTGCCGGTTCTCCAAATTACTCAAAATTTCTGCTACCTGTTCTCCAGAACTGGTCAGAACCTGCTGAAAACCACCTCTGGTGAAGAACATAATAGTACTGACATCCAACATGAGAACTAATTCATAACCTTCTGTCTAAATAATGAATGCATTATATGTAAGTCTCAGAATTCACATACTATAAGTTTGGAAAATCAAGTTGGCCTTTACAATAAATGTTTAATTTAGATCTACCTTCTTAATTGGCAGTATCAGAAGTATCTTCATACACTGCCTTAAAAAAAAGTCCTATGCTTTTTCAGTCACAACTCATGGGACTTTTTCCTTCTTTAAAACACTGAATGTCTATGATGCAACATAAAAATAAATTAGGAAAGCTATCCAGAGAAAATAAAAAGAGGGTGTGGAATGAAGCCAAAGCTTTTTCACTTGTCTTCTCATATCTGTAAAATCTTGACCTTCAGGGTTGCCTTTCCTGCCTTCAAAATCTAAATGACACCTCAGCTGTAATCCTGATTGTAGTGCAAGATCAACCTGAAAAGCCTATCCACATAAAGTATTGTTGAAGAAATGAGAACTGGCAGTCTCATTCATTCTAAATAAGTCTAAACCATAGAATTACATTCTTTGTCTGCATTCCAGATTGCATTTAATAATTCTTTCACTATTACCTGCAAGGAGTACATATGGGGAATGGCACAAGAATACTTTTTTTTTGCATTTTCACTGCTAATGAACAGTAAATAAGTTTTCAGAGTGGGTTTTTTACCCCCCATCAATCAACTTGATGTTCTAGTAATATGGAGTGACCATTTTATAGACATTTGAGAAGAAGATGGGAATAAGCAATGAAGAAAGCCTCTGTAGAACATGGCTCAAAAGCATTTATTGTTTTTTTTTAAATTACATTTATATGCCGCCCTTCTCTGAAGACTCAGGGCAGCTTACAATTTTTGGGATACAAGCCAGTGTGCTCAGCAATAGCCTTCATTCCATTGTATATGCCTGCTTATTACTAAGCAGCATTTTTACAAAGTCAGCTTATTGCCCCCAACAATCTTGGGTCCTCAATTTACCTACCCCGAGAGGATGGAAGGCTGAGTCAACCTTGAGCCTGGTGGGATTCGAGCCTACAGTAATTGTAGGCAGCTGGAACTTAACTGCAGGCATTTAACAGCCTGAGCCACCAAGGCCCTTTTGCTTACTTTAAGAACAATAGAGACACATCTGGAGACCCTAACTTCATAATAATTAACAATAATAATTAAATGTCTACTCAATGCCCTCTCTGCACTGAGGTATACATTGAAGCAGCTGACATCCTATTACCTGCCCTATTAAGGGCAGCTTCTTGTATGTTGTATAGACCAGTTGGTAGTGAATGGAATAGTTTTTGTAATACAAACAGTACTGAATTTTAATATAATTCTGTGAGTAGAAAAGTTCTCCAATTCGAAGGAAGTCTTGCTACTCTTTCTGAAACACAATAATAAAAACACTGGTTGGAACTACTTTAATGCTGTTGTAATCCTAACTCTAAAAGCATGTGTCTGAATTGATAGTCTGCTGAGAAACTACAGAAAAAGGCTTACTGCCCTCTTGTCTTACATATGGACCTTCCATATGTTTGACCACCATGAAAACATTAAAAGGCAATATCTATAGCTCATGTTTGAGCTGTGGAGTCTTTGGTGCTCTCTGAACTTGTTTGCTTGCAGGCATTTCATTACCCAACTAGGAAATCTGCATTACTCCAGTGATTGATAACAAAATCATCTAACCCCCCAGGAGATGAAACATATCCACAGCTTCTCTTGCTGAAAATGTTTCTGGTGTATATATCTCCTGAACTATTAATAAAATTCTAATTGTGCACCCTGGTAGGAAGCTCTTAATCACCATAGTGATCTTAATTAGGATTGATTTGCAGTCCAGCTGAGAGTTCTTCCTTTGCAACAAGAGATACTTGCTTGCCCACAAGTATGGCATAAATCTAAAATGGAGAAGTTTTTATTTTTATATATTTCTAAATCCAATAATAATGAAGAAGTGATGAGCAGTTGTGGCATCGGTCATAATAGTAAGACATGGAATGAAAAAAAAGGAGAAGCTTGGTAATCGATGCTCTTTTTCCTGTTGATAAAAAATTGTGTTTTTCTTCTTTCTTTAAAAAGTATCCAAAAAGTATAATCTGGAATATGAAGCATTCATTTATCAGATTTATACCTGACCAATATGAATGAGTTTTTAAAATCTGTAGTTATTTCTAGGGTAATCCTATTAGTAAAATATAAGTTAAATCAGTTAAGATCTGAAGCAAGATCCATTTTCCTTTTTTTCTAAATATTTATTCTTTCAAGAAGTTGTATTTCCCTAATGGTTTGCATTAATTTCTAAAAAACTTGCAATTCATATTTTAGTAGCCAAAAAGCTATTCATATGGGTATGAATATTGGTTAAATTTAAATGAAGTGAATTTACTTAAACTATAGTATTTGAAATGCACATATGTTATTCACATGGTATAATCACATATTAAGAATTTCTTGAAGTGTAATTCATAGGAATTATCTCCTTGCTGCTCAAGTATATCAGGCCTTAGTACATATTATACCAATTGATTAACCCTTTTTCTGTCAGCATGCTTTGTTTTCCCTTTTTGGCTCATACTCCAGGCTGCAAAAGCCATAATTTGTGGCAGAACTTTGGATTTGCCTAAGGAGATATGGATGTTTCACAATTGACCTACTTGCAAATCCAAAGCTAGCCTTCAACTAACTATAACTAAGGCTAACCTTGCTTTGAATGGGTAGACCTTGATATCTTTCATCTGCTCCATCACCCACCAGTGGTGAAGAAACCTGAAAGCTAGGTGTAAGCATTATAGAACCTACATGATAATTTTAAAGAACATCACCTTTGTGGTTTTGCCCCCTCATGATGGTTATACTTTGGCATTCAGCTCACTACTGCCAATGTTATCAGCACTACAATGATGCAAGATAGTGATGCTTTATCTCCCTCTAATGGTTACTAATAGTACTCACATGTATTCCTTATATTTATACCTTGATGTAGAGCTAGAATCCAAGGTCTGAACTAGATTTTTGTTTGGTAGAGATATTAGGTTACTTTTTCAAAGCCTTAACTTTGCACACATAATGTATATATTTGACAGGCAATTGTCTCTTGTCTTTTCCAATATGCTGTCATTTCCCATTTGGGGAAATTAATGGATATTGTACAAACCTTCTTCCTGTCAAGCCAAAGGTATTCATTTTATTAGAATGCATTTGTTATAAAGACATTAAGACCCACGACATAAGAAATGTGACCAGGGAAAAATGCAATGTTTTGATTTTGGCTTACAGTGGCATATGTTGATACATTAGCCATCACTTTATATGGATTAAAACTGATTGCCAGTTGTAGTCCTAATATCCAGGGCCAGATTAATTATGTTAGGGGATTCATTGAATTAGTAATTAAAATGTTAAATAACTATGACATATAGATCAAGTAATCCAAAGACTACAGAATGTTCCATCTTCGGTAATGTATGCAATTATTTTCTAGATACAATACTTTTCAGATTTCCAACAAACCAAACCTAAAATAATTTTTAAAAAGTAATGAATAAATAATCCTCTTCACCCCAAAACTTTCCGTGGAGATGCTTTCATTAAATTTGCATTTTCCACACAGTAACATTCACTCTTTTTCAATGACAGGAATTATATTTTCAATTAAAAGAGAAAAGCTTTTTTTCTTCATATCTAATATGATATTTAGTCACAACCTTATTTTTAAAAATAATGTAGTCTTCATATTACATATCATTGAGAGATGATATCCTAGTAAGTGTATTGTGCTGATCACATTCACCACTCAACATGAAATATGATTTAAAAAAAAATTCTTTGAAGGTAAATTCATAGTAGTTTATATACCAAAAAGTATTATAAAGAGACCACTACTTTACCACCTTCTCCAGAGTGAATAGATGAACAAGAACTAGATATGGAATAACAGTATGGCAATGTTGGAAGGAACTGTGGAGGTCTTCTAGTTCAACTCCCTGCTCAGGAAGTCCCTATACCATTTTAGGCAAATGGTTGTCCAATCTCTTCTTAAAAACTTCCAGTGTTGGAGGATTCACAAATTCTGGAGGCAAGGTATTCCACTGATTAATTGTTCTAATTGTCAGAAGATTTCTCCTTAATTCTAGGTTGCTTCTCTCCTTGATTAGTTTCCAACCATTGCTTCTTAGCCTGCCATCAGGTGCTTTGGAGAATAGCTTGACTCCCTCTTCTTTATGGCAATCCCTGAGATATTGGAACACTGCTATCATGTCACCCCTAGTCCTTCATTTCATAATGCATGAATAGAATCCTCGAATGTTATTGTACTTAAAAGTCAGCACATTTTGAGTGAAATAGTTAAATAGTGATTAAAAAAACATTTTACACACACACACACACAAAGAGAGAGGAAGGGAGGAGAGGATGGAAGGAGGGAAAAAAGGGAGAGAGAGGGAGAGAGAGGGAGAGTGTTCTTACTGTATATCCAGGATAGTTTATTTTTAATGTTCACTTCTAATGTCTTGTAGAAATTGCATTTTGTTCTGTAAACAGTCCTGGTGGTCCATTGCATCAAACACTAGGTCAAAAAATTACATAAAAAGATGGATTCTGAGTACAGACTAAACACTTATTGAGATTTTCTTAGGAATTGGATGGCATAAGGAAAATGATTATGATTAAAAATGAGTGTCATGCCAGTTCTACTTCAAGTTTTATCTTGGCTATTTGAATGATTAATTGATTATAAAAGTGCTCTATTTCTGAATATTCTAAACTGATTCAACTGAAGGAATGTCAGAAAACACTAATATTATTGCTGTGATGTGCTGTGCTGTGCTATGCAGAATTGGGCAAACAGTGATGTATGTCTAACCTCTATATCATGTGTCTCAATATTATTAACCTGAATGGCTACATAGAGTCCTATAAGTAATATTTATCCATCAATTATGGGTGCTGCTCCAGTGCCAATCATCTTCCCACCAATCCTGAAAATGGAGTTAAATGTTAATAACAAAGTATAATTCTTGTCAATTGAAGCCTAAATCACAGATTGTGTAGTGAAACAGGGATTCAAACAGGGATAATTGTATTGAGATAGTTGTATTTCTCCTGTTGCTATCCATCAGGAAGGAAAGATAATTTATCATGCAGACTGTCAAGCGTTAAACCAATCAACTCCTCAGAATGCACCAGGGAGGACTTACAAGCTTCATTGGCCTCTCTGATGAGATACAATTTCACACATATAAAAATGAAACATATCCTTAAAATATTATTCTTGGTAACATCAAATGCAGTCTCCATTTGGGAAAAGATTTTCCAATGGATCACATGTAAAAGTATTAATAAGGAATGAATATACAGCACTTCCACTATTTGCTAGCTCCATCAGTATAACTGCTAAAAATATAAATATAAATCCCTGACCTAAACAAGTAAAACTGCCATAGAAGAAATTTAAGTGCCAGATGGTAGGGAGATAAGTACAAGTCTTCCAAAAAAGAACTTCATAATAAAAAGAAAATTGAAAATGGTAGAGGGGAAATGCAAACAAAGGTCAGTATGACAACAAGAAAAAAATATGTTCAATTTTCAAAAGGTCACAAGAAATATAGAAGGAAGAATATTGGCTGGATAGCATGGTGGTTAGAATGCCACCTTTCATGCAGAGAGGAAGTCAGGTTTTGTACCTATAAATCAAAATCCAGGAATCCAGGATTGTGTACACCTTGCCAGTGGTGGTCCTTGGGTAAAGAGCCCCTGACAGTTCACCTCCCTACCTGTTACAAGTCCCTTATTCCCACAGTGACATGGGAACCATTAGAGGAGGCAAGGAAGACAGAAACAACCAAGTACTAAGGAATGTTGTGCATCCATTTACAAAGGATAAGACAGTTCCTGAAAAGCCAGCTCAACAAGAAGAATAGGATCCACACAGGATCTAGGAGCTCCTCACAATGTACAAAGGTTTCCATCCCAAGCCCAATATCCAGAAACTACACACTAGCCACAAAAAAGGGTGAATGGGTCTGATGTGTTTCAAAATCTCTATTCTGGATGAAATCCACAGCATCTAGAAATACATCAAGTAAGATGTCACTCAAAGATGAGTGGGTGAGAAAATGCTGAGGCAGCAGCAATCATGGGAGGAAGATCAAGCAGAGGAAGTGCCACGGAAAGAAAAGACCTTGCATGGGATGCACCATTGACAGAAAGCTGAGGTAGTTTGGCCAACATTGGGAAATTCTGCTACTAGCTGGAAAGTACTGGACTAAAAGAGAATACTGGTCATAGTAGCACAAGAACAGGAACTAAGCACACATTATTATTTTTTATTATTGTTGTTGTTGTATTATTCCATGATTACCACTTGACAAGGAAGGAAGGAAGAAAGGAAGGAAGGAAGGAAGGAAGGAAGGAAGGAAGGAAGGAAGGAAGGGATAGAGTAAAACATTAAAAGAGAAGCTGGATGATAGTAGAAGAAAGTTTTGTATTGTAGATACAGACTCCAAATTCTGAACTCTAAAAGAAAGAACATAACAAAAATAATTTTGACATACAAATAATTTTATGTGAGTCTTAGTAATATAACTTGCTATCCTTTTGCATGAAAATGCTAAATAGAATTTGGCCTTTATACCAAATGAAGTGATATTTGATTTTAAAGGCAGAATACAAATGTGATGGAGATTACTAAGAATATTTTTATTTTCTAGGGCAGTGCAGCACTTCAGAAATTATTTGAAAAAGGTGTTTTGAGACTTAGTATTGCATATTTATCAGAAACTCTTCAAAGCAGTTACATCTTTTTCTGCAGTTGTACAGATACCAGAGCAACCTAGAAAATAAGGTAGTGGCTCTAAGCAGTATCTCTCAAACTTGTCAACTTTAAGATGTGTATTTCAATTCTCTCAACTCCCCAGCTAGCTTCAACTTCATTCTGAGAGTTGAAATCCACACAATTTAAACTTGCCAGGTTTGAAAAATATGAATAGCAACAAGTTAATATGTTCATATCCCTATGCATTTTGGAAACAAATCTGAAATAATGCAACTCTACTGCTGTAAATTTGGAAAAGAATTGTGACAAGTTCCCAGAGGGACTGAGACTTTTTGAAATATACAAATAAAGAAACAACAAATTGTTAAAGCAATAAGGGAAATGTAAGAAAGTGGTAAACTGCCTAAAAACCTTTATTATCTCAGAAACGCTGAAGTAAATAATTTGTTCCATCACAGGTCTAATTTTGAAGAATCAGCCACCCTAAAAAGATTGCTTATGAGTTGTGATATCCACTTAGTCTGATTCAATGGAAAAATAACATAAGTTTATCATATAAGTCAGTGTAACAGTAATAACCAGTACCAATGTTTAGATGGTTCCGTTGCTTCCTTTCGAAATCCTTGGTCAACTTTTAAGAAAGCAATGCCTTAGCCAGTCTGTATTGCAGTAGACAATATAGTGACTCTAAATGCCCTTGTATCTAAAATTATTTCCCTTACAAACTTACAAACTTCTCTCTTAATAATCATAATGTGCATTACTTTGCTTTATTGGGGGCAGGAGGGCCAGCTGGGTATGTCTCAAAATCACTGCTCAATAAATATATAGTGTATGTATGCTTACTATTCCTCAAAATCCAAAATGTTTTGGATACCATGTTGCCTCTGGCCCATTCTTAAAAAATAAAGGCGGAAGGTGGCCAGAAGCCAATGCTTTGTTTTGTTGTACTCAAATGATCACTTTTACTAACACTGACTAGGTTGTTTCTAAAGTATATCAGGCCCTTGCCATGTAAAGCTTGACTTGTGGCTAACAAGAAGAATATCTGTTCCATAATCCAGAACAGGGCTATAATCATATAATACAGAAGCAGTACCAGCTTTTGGAGTACTGGGCTCATACATCTTGGTAAGCGCCTCCATATTCTCAATCAATCCACTTTGTCCTCGATGCTGCAGGCTGTTCATTTGTTCAGTCTTCAGGGCACCCAAGTAAGAGGACAAAGAAGACAAGGCTATTCCTGTGCCTTCTTGCTGTCATTGTTGCTTTCGCTATTAAAGGTAAAGTTTTCCCTGCTATTAAAGGTAAAGGCAAAGTTTTCCCCTGTGCATTTGTGATTGACTCAAGGAAGCCATGGTCATCTTCATTTCTTAGCCAAGAAAGCCAGCAAAGATATTTCCATGGTCATGTGGCCAGTATAATTATATTTTGAGATGCATAGAATGTGGTTACTGTTAGAGCATGAAGAGTCAGACGCGGAGTGCTTCAGTGAAGAGTTTATTAGTGACTACAGCTCATAACAGACCCGATTTGGCTGGGCTGCGGCTGCTACTTATAGCCAGCAGCCGCAGTTGCCAGCCAATCAGAGTGCAGGGTTTTCCCACACTTTTTAAACCAATCATTTCTGACATTTTACAAGAACAGTTCAAACTTAACCAATGACATTCAAACCTGCATACATAACACCCCTCCCCACTAGGTTCAGTCCATACTCAAATCCCAACCTATCTAATGTATTCTTTTAAATAGGTGGGGCTCTTACATGTATGTTGAGACCTTCGTGGTTCAGAAGTTTTAACGTTCTCACCCAGTGTGAGAGGAAATGTGTCTGTTGACATTTCCCTAGTTGGACTTCCTGTGAAAGAAGACCCTGTTTGATTGTTAGAATCTGGTCTCTCCTCCCAACCCATCTCCAGCCCAATGTCAGCACCCAAGTCAGGTAGTGATGTGCAATCTTCCACTTGTAAGGATGGATTTTGGCATTGTGACAGGTTTTGGGATGGTTCCTGTCATAATGGCTCATTACACATGGGGTTGATTCTTGCTTGCTGATTATTCTCATGCTCCTCCCTTCCCCTAGAAAAGGCATTAGGTATGGGAACTAGAGAGGAACAATTGCGATGTTCCTGAGGTAATCTGGATCTTAACTGATCAATGTGCCTGCTCCAGAGGACACCATCCTCTGTTTGTACCCTGTAAGAACGAGGGCCAGTTATTTGAGTTATTTCAGCAGGAATCCAGGAAGGTTCACCCATAAGGTTCTTAGCATAAACAGAATCACCCACACTGAACGTGCGAACTTTGCTAGTGGAATCAAGTGGTGCGTTGGGTGCGTAAGAGGGATGAAGGCGGTCAAGGGGAGACCTAAGTTTCCTACCCATCAACAACTCTGCTGGGGATAAGTTAGTTGATGGGTTAGGAGTGCTGAACACTAAGAAGTTTTTCAACTTTCTCAGTGATGTCCCCAGGACCCAATTGCTGAAGCTTTTCCTTGGTAAAACGTACCATGCATTTAGCCCGGCCGTTAGCCAAAGGGTGCCCAGGGGCAGTCAGGGCATGTCTGATACCCTGTTGTGCTAAATAGGATGCAAAAAGGTTAGATGTAAATTGAGGACCATTGTCAGAGACAAGAACATCAGGTAACCCGTTGGTTACAAAAAGCTTTTTGAGCTGCTTGATGACAGCATCAGTTGTGGTGGATGCCATAGGGATTACCTCTAGCCATTTGGAATATGCATCTACTATAATAAGGAAGGTGTGCCCTCTGGTAGGGCCAGAGAAATCAATGTGAATCCTAGACCATGGGCCCCTAGGACATTCCCATTCCTGTGTGGGGGTGAGAGGTGGGGCAGGCCTGACTACCTGACAGTTGGGACAAGTTGCAACCCAGTTTTCAACCATTTTGTCAATACCTGGCCACCATACATAACTCCTGGCCAATCCCTTCATCCTTACAATACCAGGATGACCCTCATGTAACATCTCCAAGACCTCTCTTTGCAGTTTTGCAGGAATAACCACCCTGTTAGCCCACAAAATACATCCTCTTAATACAGATAATTCAGTTTGCCTGGACTTAAAAGGTTGGGCAAGGTGAGGTAGATCTTGAAGAGGCCAACCTTTCTTAATCCAGCCTATAATAGGAGCCAATAAAGTGTCTTTGGCAGTCTCTCTGGCAATTTCAGCAGCGTGTACTGGAAGCTTGGCAACAGTTTCTAGGAAAAAGGTGTGTGCCTCAGGTTCAAAGTCCTCCTTGTGACAAGGAAGTGGGCAACGACTCAAGGCATCAGCATGTCCAATGTCCTTGCCAGGCTTGTGGATAAGTTTGTATGAATAAGCAGCAAGAAATTCAGTCCACCTCAGCATTCTTGGTGACAGGATAGTGGGTGCAGGTTTGTCTCCTGTCACAATGCCTAACAAAGGTTTGTGATCTGTGACAATGGTAAATGTTCTCCCATATAAATACTCATGAAATTTCTTGATAGCTGCAACAATTGCCAATGCTTCCTTGTCCAATTGGCTGTAATTCCTCTCTGCTTTGGTCAAGGTGCGAGAGTAAAATGCAATAGGGGCTTCCCTCCTGCTGGGAAGCCTGTGGCTCAACCCCCACACACACTCCAAAGGGGGATGCATCACAAGTCAGTACAACAGGTAAATTCTCAGAGAACTGTATGAGTACAGCATCAGACGTGATTAGTCTTTTAATACTGTTAAATGCTGATTGTTCCTTCCTGCCCCAGACCCAAACAGACTTTTTGTCAAGTAATCTGTGTAATGGTTCTGCAATGGTTGCCTTCTGAGGTAGGAACATATGATAAAAGTTAATAAGTCCAAGGAAGGCTTGCAAATCTGTTTTGCATTTTGGTCTAGGGGCTTCTTTGATTGCTTGAACCTTGGCATCTGTAGGATGGATGCCATGCTTGTCAATCACATAGCCCAAGAACTCAACCTTGTCAGTTCTAAGAGTGCATTTTTCTTCCTTGATTTTTAACCCCGCTTTCTTGAATCTGGTAAGGACTTCTGTGAGTCTCTCTTGTAATTGAGTGTCATTTTCAGCAGAGATTAACACATCATCAAAGTAAGGCACTACCCCTGGCAGTCCTTGGAGCATCCTTTCCATAAGGCTTTGGAAAATGCCTGGTGCCACGCTTACTCCAAACTGTAACCTTTTACATTTGAAGGCACCTCTATGAGTCACAATGGTTTGGGCCTCTGCAGTGGCATCATCAACTGTTAGTTGTTGATATGCCTGGGCCAGATCCAATTTGGCAAAGACTGTACCCCTGCTAAGTGAATGTAATAAATGATGCACCACTGGAACTGGATATGCACTCTGCTGAAGCGCATGGTTCAATGTCCCCTTATAGTCTCCACAGATTCTTACTGATCCATCAGTCTTGACTGGTGTGACTATGGGTGTGACCATCTGGAGTGGTCAGTGGGCTCTAAAACTCCTTGAGCTATTAGTTTATCTAATTGTGCATCAATTTTTTTCCTTTAAGGAAAATGGGGCCCTTCTGGGCTTTAAACAAATTGGGGGCACCTTGGGATCTAGGCTGAAAGTGATAGGGGTCCCCATATACTTGCCCAATCCGTCACTGAAGACCTCTGGAAACTCAGACTTCAAGGCCTCCTCCCACTCAGTGTTGCTCACGTGATTGATGCCAGTCACCTCGATGCCTAGTGGATTGAACCACTCAAGTCCCAGCAAGCTTGGGTGGTCTTTGTCCACAATGGTCAGGGCCAAACGTTTGGTTTGGCCTTTGAACTTCACGTTGAATTCTCTTGTTCCAACTACTGGAATTTTGTTCCCTTGGTAGTCTTTAAGAATCAGTGCTTGCTTCTGGAAATGCTTCTTCTGAATGTTGGGAAGTAGCCTGTGAATAGTGTCCCATGACACCATAGATAAATAGGAGCCTGAGTCCACTTCCATTTGGCAAGGCCTTCCTTCAATAAGTACCTTCACATGTACTTTTCTGCTTCTTAAGGGTGAAGAATGACCAATAGTGACTGTTTGATGAGTTTCATTCTTCCCATTTGCTTCTGACTTGCGCCCCATTTTCTCACTGAAGTTGTTATGCTTGAATTCTTTATCAGGAAACTTCTTTCTGCTTGGTGGAGTTCTGGATGATTTGCAGACTCTTGCTAGGTGACCTCTTTTTTCACAACGGAGGCAGATTGTATCAAAAAACTTGCATTCAGTGCAGGGGTGCCCCCCCCCCACAACCTCTGCAATAAAATCTTGCCTTTTTCTTCCAAGGTCTTTCCTTTTCTTCTCCATTCTGAGTCTATAAATTCCTTTCTCCACCTCACTACAGTCTGAATCAGAATCTATTTGCTCGCAATGGGTTGTTGTGGATTTTTCCAATCATTTCTGACATTTTACAAGAACAGTTCAAACTTAACCAATGACATTCAAACCTGCATACATAACAGTTACCTTCCACTGAAGCAGTATCTAGTTATCTACTTGCATTTGCATGGGTTCAAACTGCTGGATTGGCAAGAGCTGAGTCTACTATATTACTATGGACATAGTAATTAATAATAATTATATTAATTATAATTATCCTTGTGCAAGAAGATTGCATAAACCAATTATAAACAATTACATAACACAAAAATGATTCACTGGAATATCTGTAAAAATTATCATGGGTCAGTAATTAAAAATTGGTGGAAACATAGAGTTGAAAAAGTAGTCAAGAATGAACAAGTTAAAATAGTGTGTACATTTGCAGTTTTAATTTTTAATAAACTCATTTTTATATAAGAAATAATAATTTGTAAAATGCACCAGAAGTAATTTGTTCAATATTTAAATTAAATAATATTGGACAAAATTCTAGGCAAACAAAAGAACTTAAACATAACTGCAGGACATATTCAGTGAACTACAAAATTAAGTCATGCTTTGAATTCAAAATGAAGTGGCTATGTTGAAAGCTTTTACAAATAAATATGCTAAATTTAAATACTTTTTGTCTCTGTTTCATTTCTCAGATTATTTTTTCTTACTATATATAGAAGTGAAGTTATTAAGATTAAATTTCACAAGGAATTAATAGACTCTCTGCATATCAAGTAGGACATTATTCTTCCCTCTATCAGATCAGAAATAAGAAAAATGTTGGAACTGTTATTTCATTAAGAGAAAAGGTTGCATTTAGAAACAATGTTTTGAAAATAAGTTGATTTTCAATTCATAATAGATAAAATCTATAAAACTAAACATTTAAAGTGTAAAATGAATAATCATAGTACACACGAAATATTTTAGACACACAACTGGTCATTTATCAGGTCAGTTACTAATTTTATTAATATTTGTGGACTTATAGTATTGAACATTATCAAGTCCATAAGGGTTTGTGAATATCAATTAACTGAAGAATATACTAATGAAATCCTATTAGATTAACAGAGATGTATAAATCTTTCTCAGAATTAAATGCAGTATATATCGTGATTTCAGTGCAACAACAATGTAGATCAGTGAGTGGCCACATATCATATAGTGAGAAAGTGTAAGTCAATAGAAAGGAGATCTACAACATAAATAGAAAATGACTTTTATGGAACTGCTACACTGCAATCAGCAGGATTTGCAGCAGTTACAGGATAAATGACATTAACACTTCTTGGCATTAAAAAACAAATCCCACCACTTTCATGTGTTATGAAACCACAAATGCATATGAAAGAGACCTAATTTGTTGCACAGAAGCAGAAAGTTTTTGCACAACCTTAGCTTTGATATCAAACTAGACAATCCCAGTGGATTATTGTTTTAGAGATACATCCTTACCTAGACAAAGAAAAAGAATGACTATGGGAGGGCAAATAGTGGTGGGAGTGAGACAACGTCCAACATCCTTCTAGTTTTCCCACCAAGTTTCCTTGTGGGAACCTGGCAGGGAACATTGAAAAGATAAACTTGTGATTTATGGTTTTGATGATTAGACAAGAAAGAGAATGGAAAAAAGAGGATATAATTTTAGAGAGAGAAGTTAAAATATAATTGTATTTTTGTATAATTGTACAATTGTATAATTGTGCTGCAAAGACTCCACTGGGAGGCAGAGCTGACGAGGTGGTTCCGCCCCAGGTGCCTGATGGACCCTGAGCGGTTCCAGACGGTGCTTGGGCCATTACCTGCCTCCCTGGCCCAAGACTCAGCCGAGACCCTAGCGGAAGCCTGGCAATGGGCGGCCTCTGGGGCTCTCGACCGGGCTGTCCCCCTGCAGCCCTTAACCCGATGCAGATCCCGGTTGGCCCCTGGTTTACCACAGAGCTACGGGAAATGAAGCATCGGAGGAGGGGCCTAGAGAGCAGTTGGAGGTCCTCCCGGTCTGAATCCGACTGAGCCCAGTTGAGGTCCTTTTCGAGGACCTACCTGGGAGTGATGAGAGTGGCGTGGAGATCTTACTTTGCCACCCTCATCGCATCCACAGATAATCACCTGGCCACCCTGTTCAGGGTCGCCCACTCCCTCCTTAATCGGGAGGTGGGGGTGGACCCTTTGCAGGGACATGCCAAGGAGTTTAGTCAACATCTGTTGGAGAAGATTGCTCAGATCCGGACCAGGTTGGACACCAACTGGTGTGAGTCGGACGTGGAGTCAACGGCAAGCCTTGTCGATGTCATCTGGAAGGAGTTTGACCCTGTATCCTCAGATACGGTGGACAGGATTATGCGGCAGTTGTGTGCCTCCATGTGTTTATTGGACCCATGTCCCTCCTGGTTAGTCTATGCTGCCCGTGAGGAGATGTGTGGCTGGCTCCAGGCAGTTACCAATGCTTCACTGCGGGAGGGGTTTTTCCCTGCTGCCTTGAAAGAGGTGGTGGTGAGACCCCTTCTTAAGAAGTCTGCCTGGGACCCAGCCAATTTAAACAACTTCCGTCCAGTCTCCAACCTTCGCTTTTTAGCGAAGGTTGTTGAGAGCGTGGTGGCACAACAGCTTCCAGCTTTCCTGGAAGAAACTGAGTACCTAGATCCATTTCAATCAGGATTCAGGCCTGGCTATGGCATGGAGAAGGCATTGGTTGCGCTGATCAATGATCTCTGGAGGGCTCGGGACAGGGACATTCCTCTGTCCTAGTCCTATTAGATCTCTCAGCAGCTTTTGATACCATTGACCATGGTATCTTACTGCGGCGTCTTCGGGAGTTGGGAGTGGGAGGCACCGTTTTACGGTGGTTCTCCTCTTTCCTCTCGGGACACATGCAGTGGGTGTTGATGGGGGGCAGAGATCGACCCCGAGGACCCTCACTTGTGGGGTTCCCCAGGTGTTGGTGCTTTCTCCCCTCCTGTTCAACATCTACATGAAGCTGCTGGGTGAGATCATCCGTGGTTTCGGGGTGAGGTATCATCAATATGCTGATGATACCCAGCTTTACATCTCCACCCTGGACCACCTCAGTGATGCCCTCCCCGTGCTTTTGCAATGCCTGGAGGTGGTGCAGATCTGGATGGGGAGGAGCAGGCTCCAGCTCAACCCTGACAAGACTGAGTGGCTGTGCATACTGGCATCTCGGGTTCAAGATATTCCATCTTTGACCATAGGGGGAGAGGTGTTGTCCCCTGTAGATAAGGCGCGCAACTTAGGTGTCCTCCTGGACGAACGGCACAGTATGGAGGAGCAGGTGGGAGCCGTCGCCAGGAGGGCTTTCGCCCAGGTTCGCCTGGTGCACCAGTTGCACCCCTTCTTGGACCAAGATTCCCTACGCATGGTCACTCATGCACTAGTTGCCTCCTGTCTTGACTACTGCAATGCTCTCTACCTGGGGCTGCCCTTGAGGACTATGTGGAGGCTTCAACTGGTACAAAATGCAGCCGCGCAGGCAGTGATGGGAGCAGCCCAATTCTCCCATGTGACACCCCTCCTGCACGACCTTCATTGGTTGCTGGTTGCCCTCCGTGTAAGATTCAAGGTGCTGGTATTAACCTATAAAGCCCTGCATGACTCAGGTCCGGGGTACTTGCAGGAGCGTCTCCTACCAGCATTGAGGTCCGATCGCCCGGTATGCTCCCATAGGCAGGCCTTCGTGGGGGTGCCGTTGGCCAGACAATGTCATCAGTTGGCGGTCCCCTGGGGGGAGGGCCTTCTCTGTGGGGGCGCCCACCCTTTGGAATCAGCTACCTCTAGAGCTGCATTTGGCCCCGGACCTGCGCTCCTTCCACCGTGATCTCAAGACTTGGCTGTTTGTACAGGCTGGCCTGGACTGAGCAGGGCTGGGAATTTTAATTTAAGGGTATTTTAATTGATTTTATAATTGGATTGAATTTGATAAAGATGTATTTAATGTTTATATATTGCGTGTAAGCTGCCCCAAGTTCCCTCGGAGATGGGGTGGCATATAAATCCAATTAAATAAAATTAAATAAATAAATAAATAAAATAAATTGGAAAGTACTTCTTTGTGTCTTTATATCTTTTTTATATCTTACTCTTTCTTTTTCTATTTTCTTCTATTTTTATTTCTTATTGCACTTTTACCTTTTATGTTCTATCTTTTCACTTTTTCTGGTCTAATTTATTTCTTCAATTGTTCTTAAAACTTTTAATACAAGTTAGATAAAAATCAACCAGCCAACCAATCTAAAGTTAATAAAAACCAAGATCTTGGGGTTGTTTAACTATAACTATATAATCACTTTGGTAAAGAGGATTTCAGCTTTGATGACCATTTCTTAACTACGGTTATGTCATTAAATTACGTACAGTATATCTCAAAAGCATAAAATTCTGCAGTCCAATCATAAAATTATGAAATGATATTTTTCTGATACCTTTAGAGACATTTCTATTGATTTAAAAAAAGTTTTAGTGCCATCCAAGCTATTGAGATAAAGTTTTCATTAAATTTTGAACTTTTTCTTGATCAAATCACTATTATTGTAAAGAAGGTAGCAATAAAGTTATTAGAGAAAAGGTTTATGACAATTTGAGCTAATGTAGCCCTCCATGATAATTTCATCAGCATGGTGTTAATTGACAGAGTTTTATGTTCAAGGAAGGTCTTTTTTTCCACAAATGTTCCTGGCAAATCATTGATAGAATGCCAGAGTCCCACTGTGAGGTGAAGCGATCTATAGCTCAGCCAACCCTGTCTGGCTTTTAATCTATACTAGACATAAATATGACACAGATTAATTTATTCCCCTTGATTTTAGTAGTAGGAGTAAATAAAACTAAATGGAGTGAGGGTGGGGAAGAAATATGCATTCTATTTCATTTTCTATTTCATGTAGCCACAGATCAAATTCATTTGAAGTGAAAATTTGAATAGCTAGAAAACTTTAGGTATAAAAATGAAAGATAAAATAACCATTAACTAAGGCAGAACTTAACAAGCACAGGCTTACCAGAATAGAATTACCTTCATCCTCTTCAAGAAGAGTCCAGCACTTCATCCTCTTCAAGAAGAATCCAGCACTTTACCCAGAAAACAGTTCTATTATATTAGAATTTTAAACTGCTTTAAAATGTATGTCAAATTGTTCATAATTCATACGAAGTCAGAAATAAAAGCAAAGAATTAAAAAATCTGTTATACGATAAGATTTGCTGTATATTTTTACTTATTTTTAAAGTATGTATTTTCTATTATCAGTTGTGAATCAGGAGGAGGAATAAGAGAAGGAAGACACAACTGTGGTGTATTGGAATATATATATAAAGTGTGACCTAAAGTATTTGTGTGACCATGTAAAAAAATTATGGAATTTATGAATTCAAATGAAGTGATATTTAGAATACAATATTCTAGACATCACAACAGTTGAAGAAAACCATTTCTTATTTATAGATAAATATTTATATGAAAAAACAGCAGAGTATTTTAAAGCAATCTGGGAAGATTATAAGATATTATGACCTACTATCTAAAATACAGAGAGTATGGAATAAATTTGCAAATATTTTCCCTATGATTATAAGCTAGAACAAAGGAATAGTCAAAATGATGGGAAAATATTATTTGACGTTACAACATTTAGTTTATTAAAAGAAAGCACCTTTCCTTTGAACCATATATATACTGTATGTGTGTTCATATGTAAATAATGATGGTATTTGGGCAATTTTTTATTTGGATAAAGTTTTGAATGAAGTCTCAATTATCAGCAATTGTCAAACATTATTCAGAAGTGTGTATGTGTGAAAGAGAGGGGAGAGGGAGGGAGGGAGAGGGAGAGAGAGAAAGAAAGAAAGTGATCTTGTCTTTTGAATCTTGTGATGTAATAAACAGAGGGCAAATGAAAAAGGGGAAAATGTCATGTTGAATTTAGAAAGACTTAATCCCAACCTAAAATACTTTTTCTTACCATGAAAGGAAATATCAGACAATGAAATTTATTTTAGATAATAAATTGAGTTTTTGTTTGAAGACTGGCACTATTGGCAAGCTATTTCTCCAAAGGTTTTGTTTTATTACTGAAATAGGGTAATAATATGAATCTGAATCCTTGTTTACATGGTTGGCTGCCTGCTCAAACAAACTATTGACCATCTGCACAATAATTCTTTCGGGCAATAGATTGGCCTTAAACATGCAGTAATGATCATACAGTGGCATGCAAAATAAAAGTACACTAAGGAGGAAATCAAATATATTGTTTAATAACACTGACTTCATTTCAATTCTATTTTCAGTTCATGATGCTTTACAGATGTGATGAATGTGTACAATTAAAAGACAGAAAAGATATTTTAACTCTTTTGTTTTCATTCATATGAATATTAAGGAAACGTATTTGAAATATTAACATTGCAACCTTTTTACCACATTTATATTTCTTGAGTTTTATTTATTTTTTATTTAATTTGATTTAGAGAATTAATTTGTTAATTTAATTTAATGAAATTATTTAAGAAAACAATGTATTCAATTACATTTGACTTGGGACCAATTGCATAATTCAGGGGCAGAGCCTGCTTGCAGTTGATCCTGAAGATTTGAGATTTGGACCCCAATAATGATTTGAAACATACACAGCCAGAAACTAATATATCAAAATAAATTTCTATAAATAGATTGTGGATGCTAACAGTTGTCATTTCATGCATTTATTGTTCATATCAATATACATTTGCTAAACAGTTCAATTCTTATAGTATTCATAGATTTCTAAATCACAAGTTTGAAATATAGCTAGTAATTAAAAATGGGAAGACTTTTATGAAGAGAAAATGATCTCTTTATGAACCATGGCAATTCTAAGTATAATTGTTTATCTATTAATATGTGATAAATGAACTAATATCAAAAAATATATATGATTTTAGAAAATGTATAATGAATGAATGGGAGGTCCGGACAATTGCCATTCCTAGGTCCTATAGAAAAAGATTAGATTTGCACTGTGTAACTTAATTGGCTCTAATAATATAAGCCAAATGAAATCAAAACTGAAAAAAGGAAGAAAAAAAAGAAACTCTAAGGTAACTTTAGAATGTATTCAAAAACTCCAAAAAGTTAAGTTATCATTGAAATCTGATTTTGAAGTCTGGCCTCATCACAGGCTTAATGCACTGATTGATGGATGCAACATATAAAAATGAGTTTATTCATTACAAAGTGAAATAGCAAGCTCAAAGTACAGCTAAAAGGGAAAGTGATGACATTACTGTTATGGTTACCTTGTACGCTTATACATAGGGCTTAATATCTTGCTTACGCATCACTCTCTAATGTTCAACCAGGTGGTCTACAACTATGGAACCTTTTCAATTTTCATCTCTCTATAAAATATTCAGCCTCATCCTGTCATCTCAATATTATGTGTTTATGTCTACTACCCTGGTCTCCATTTTATCATTTGTCTCCATTTACAAATGAAAAAATTGTCATAGTTCTGTTTTTAAGGAATGCATATTTTTCTCCTCAAAAATGCTTTTACCTTCCCACAAGTTATTCTGTCCAGGCTATTATGTCCTCCTGATTCCGCTTACTAATGCTAATGATTTTTGTCACTTTGCAATTTTCTAATCATATTCCTCTAAACTTTCCTTCAAAGAGTAAAATTGGCTGCTGCAAGTCCATTCTGGTTACAGTCTTCTGTCTATATGAAGCTAATGTTCACTCATTACCCCAACACTCACAGTGATTTTTAGGGACATAAAATTAGTTCATCTGTTATAGCTTTTCATTATGAAATCTAATGACCTCCTGCGTACAGACTGAAATATCAACACTGCACCATAAATTGTTGTATTCATTGTAGAAAGACTGGAAATAAAATACAGGCAACAAGATGAATTTTCAGAAAAAAAGGTGAAAGGCTGGAGAGATGCATCTGTGTACTTCAATTTATCAATATTTAGATAGAAAAAAGATCCAGATATAAAATCTCTTGAGAATGGATATTATTTTAAATAAACCTATGCAGTCATATTAAAGTTCTACCCTTTACATTTATATCAACAACAATAAATACCTGTAAATAACACCATTCATAACTTCATTGTTTAAAATTCCTAGGCTGCCTAATCTCAGAAAATTATAAATTAGACAGAGAAAAATCCAAACACAATCCTCAATTTAAAGATTGAGCATATTCCAAAATCTTAAAATAGTGAAGAATTGGTTTGGAATCTAAAGTAGTTTTCCAATAAAAAAAGAAAATAGTACTTCCATTCCTTTACAATTAGCTCTTATGTAGAGACTACCTTAGATAGCAACCATTCAAAGTTATAACAGTGATGAAAAAATAATTTTGTGACCATTCCTCACATTTACACCACAGGTTTATAAAGCAAACGCAAATTGAAGTAAGGCTGTAGCATACATGCAAATTCTCTTTGCTTAAAAACTAAATTGCTGCTTCCAATTGCAGTTGCTAACTAAGGCTCACCTGTATTTAAAGAACCACTTTTATCTACTTACATGTTTTATTTTTTGTGCTGAAGCATTGCCGATAAAGTTAATGAAATGAACTGTTATTTATTCCATGAATAGTACTCATGTGGCTTTTGCAACTATAAAATGGGAAATTAAATAATAAAACCAAATAAATGCAATATATGCAGATGTACCAAAACAAATAATAAATTCTGTGCATTAAATACACAAATAAGCAATCTGTTATTTGTCAAAAAAAATACTAAACCATAAAAGACCATAGCAGTTTGTAGGCAAACAGAAGATGCATCCCAAAGCAGCTAGAAAACTTAGTTCATTTCTAACCGCTACATCATATTTCCAATGATGAAAAAGTCTTTAAAGATGCAAAACTCACTTCTTCCATATTGGTTCCAAAAACAGTAATGGAAAAACATATACCAGGCAAAGAAAAGGGGATAATTTTAGTTCTATTCTTAGAGCTTGCAATACAACTTATCAAGCCCATTATTAAGAGGTAAATGATGTAAGGCAGAAAGTTTCCTACATAATTTACAGAGCAATAAAAATTGTGTTAAGTTGCTTTGACAACTTGCCAGAGTAGAAAGGTGGATATAAATCAAGTAAATAAATAGTAAAGGCAGGAGCTCCTGCCTTTAGTGTAAGAACCTGAAAAGCTGTAACACAAATAGGATGTGGTGGAAAGAAGAACAAGAATACTAAAGTATTAATTTCATAATGGCTTTGTGTCTCATCTCCCACAGGTTTGTGTAATTACTACTGGGAAAAACACTTAAGCCTTTCTACTTGCAGTTTTCATGTTTTCATCAAGTTTTTCTGCCTATACATGTGTCCCTTTTATCCCTCCTACTTTGAGGTGTCTTGACTTCAAGTTGGTCTGAAATCTAATAAATAAAAAGCAGCATGTTCAGTTCCTTTGTTGAACTACATAAATGCATTGTCTGTATTTTGGATGGTCATTTTTATGGATTAACTCGGTTTACTTTGTTTTCAATAGGATTTTAGACAATTATTATAATATTATTAAGCAAGAATAGCAGATTTCCAAACGGTTTTTGGAATTAACCATAATATCACTTTACATTTTTAAAATTCTATTTAAAAATACATTAATCTAAATTTTGTCTACATTTTGATAGATTTAGATAATAAAGCAATTCTTGCAACATACACATGCATGTACACACAGATATATGATAGATTATATCTATATCTGTGTCTGTGTGTGTGTGCGTGTGTGTGTGTGGAGAGAGAGAGAGAGGATGGGAGAATTAACTTTCTATTCAATTCTATTGTGAACAAAACATGGACATTTCATAAAATCAAGCTCAACTACACAAACAATTGTGCAGTCAAGCTCTCAACTACACAAATACTTCATATGTTTTAATCCAGATTTAGTTTTGCTGTTTTGTCCTCTAAATGTACTTCTGTTAAAATCCCTTGCTCCTTCTCCCACCTATCAGCAAGGAAATGACAAATTGTGTGAGTCTTAAAGGAACAACAACTTTAAGGTATATGAATACAGATCTGGATATTTTTTAATTGCTTTATGTTCCCTTCTTTTAGCATACAAACATGCACATGTATCTGTATCCCATCTTCAGGAACTGAGTCAAGGTACACATATTGTGTTCAATCCTTTATTTCTTCACAACAGCTGTGAGATGGTCTAAAAGTCACCAAGTGAGTTGCTATGGCTACAGATCAATAGAAACCGATCTCATTTCAATACATTAGCAATGAATATATTGAATTCCACTGATATAAACAGCTTCTGAACTCCAATTAATTCAATAACTAAATAACTTTATTGTAATGATGAACATAAACGCCACATGATTAACAGTTTCACCCCTTTGCAATAAAATGTTGATATAAGATCAGTAATACATACATACATACATACATACATACATACATACATAATTTATAAGTAAAAACTCAAGCTCATCTATATGTCACTTCAAACATAGTGTAATATTATTATTATTGTCATTCATTCATTCATTTTATAATCAGTAACCTGTTATTTCACCTTGTTTGTCTTATTTGGTGTTCTATCAAATTTTGATAGATACACATTTGAGTTTTTGAAAGATCGTTTGTTAAAAGCATCAGTTATTCAAAGCTTTCAGAACATAGACATTGCTGGAAGGAAACATAAAATGGAAAGAACAATGAAGTGGAACAGGTATGAATAACAAAAGCAAGATTTTAACAATCACTTCCAACTGCAATTACCTTAATCCCCTCTGGTGCTTAAGTGACCTGTCAAGTCGTCCAGGAGAGAATGGCATAAAATTTTCATATAGCTTTCTTTGTCATCATGTTTATTTCTTCTGGTTAATTAATACATTACAGAAAGAGGCATGTGAAGAAAAAATGGTTAGTTGTTTATAAACACAAAAAAGAATAAACACAAAGGGACAGAGAAAAGACTCCATAGATTCAGTCATAAAATGATAATTCTCAGAGAGTGGTTTATCATCTGTTCCTTATTCTTCTTCTTCTCTCTGTCTTACTCCCCAAAACTGATCCTTGCAACAATCAATCAATCAATTAGAATAGAGCTGAAAGGGACCTTGGAGGTCTTCTAGTCCAACCCTCTGCTCAAGCAGGAGACCCTATACCATTTCAGACAAGTGACTGCCCAGTCTCTTCTTAAAAACTTCCACTGATGAAGCACTCACAATTTCTGAAGGCAAGTTGTTCCACTGATTAATTGTTCTCACTGTTGGGAACTTTCTCCTAAATTCCAGGTTACTTCTCTTCTTAATTAGTTTACATCCATTGTTTCTTGCCCTGCCCTTAATGGCCTTGTATTCTTTATTAATGGCCTTGTATTCTTTATTTCTATCTTGAATATATATTCCAATGCAAATCTTTTATTATTTTTAGCTGAGGAACAGTTTGAGTTTTATTTTTCCATATTAGACCCAAGTACCATATTTGCTCATGCTGTGTATTTAACCCAAAGATAACTGTAGTCTCGTATGAAGGTTAAAGGTTAAAATGTTTATTGAAATAAAGTATTTTCCTTTGTTCTTTACAGGACTAAAGAAAATCCATTAACTTTTAGTTTCTTTTTCTGCCACAAATGAGAATAAAATGTGGATATCAATATATACTCTACATATGTTAACACTTTCTTATAGGTCAGTCCATCAGATCGATCTGGCCCTATGAAGGCACTTGCAAAAAATGTCACAACTGCAACTTGATAGCTTTGGTGTACACAGCACAAAATCAGCTGTAAGGCCTAATCTGCATTGGTAACTGGATCATACATTGCAGCAAGATAAATAACCTGAATCAGGATCAACAATAATGAATAAATCTTGCTTATGAGAAATGCATTTTCTTACATAAGTCAGGTTCTTATGGTCAAAGGCTAAAAGTTTCTAATTACTTAACTGTACATATTAACCTCTGGCAATTAAAAACCAGAAGTTTCACAAGTGCTGTTTTTCTCTTGACCAGGGGTGTTAAACTCGATTTCATTGAGGGCCACCTCAGGATTGTGTTTGACCTTTGGGAGCCAGGTGGGCATGGCTAGGATGGGCATGGCTAACTTGATGTCACTCATGTCAGGGGCATCTGTGGTGGCCTGAGTGCCTTGCAGCAAAAATGGGCTCCAGATCTCCATTTTTGGCTGTGACAGCCTCCTGCAACCTTTTGCCAGTGAAAACAGAGCTCAGGAGGGCCTCACGTAGCCTTCCGAACACTGTTTTCATTTGCAGATGCACTGCGGGCCTGTGTTTCCAGGAAACCCCCATGGGCCAGATCTAAGCATCCCATGGACTGGATCTGTCTCCTGGACCTTGATTTGACACCCTGCCATACTATTCACAATAAATAAACCAATTGTAGAATAAACTATTATCAGTTTACTGAAAGAACTGGAACATTTCTGTTATGACATCACATATATGTGTATGGGAGCTGAATATAAAATTATAATTATGAAGTTATAATGTATTCTTGAATTAAAATGTCAATATCAATGCTTGTAGGAAGCATATTTGTAATTAATATTTTAGTGAAATAGTTTCCACAGCCATAAAACCTCCAAGAGATCAGATAGAGAGTACATCTAAATCCAGATGTACAGTAGCTCTAGGAAAAGCACACAATTTCTTGAGGAAATGATTTTTAAGAGCATAATTGCTATGCTACAATGCTACTAAAAAGTTGCAATGTTTAATTAACATTACTGGCAAAAACATTCAGTCCTAAGCACCATAATGCCAAAACTTCAAAAGTGTTTTGCGACAATTTGACAGTGTCCGCTGTATTGTATATGTACTGTGTGTGATATCATAACAGAAATATAAAAACATGGTGTTGTGATCTTAGATTGCCTGCGACAGATTTCTATGATTGTTGGCATTCAAAAAAACTAATATAGAAATTTCTTTTTAATTAGAAAGAGGAGGAAAGGAAGAAACATTTTATGCTGCCTTTAATCACAGTTTAGAATAGGGTGTTTTGCATTTGACTGAACAATTGAAGGTGACTGTCATTTACATTAGCTATTGCATTGCCATTTCTCTTTGGTGTTTCTGTAGATATTTACCCAGCAGGAACAATATATTGTATTGTCTCCTAATACTGGGGACGATACTAGGAAGTATTGATACACACAGCACAGATAAGAAGCTGTAGCCCCAGATAAGGGAGTATCAATCTGAATACTAAGAAAGAGAAAAAAATACAAAATGTGTTAAGTTCGGAAGAAGACAGGACGCGAAGTGCTTCAGCTAATTTTAATAATGTGACTACAGCTCAGAACTATGCCAGAATGGATGGTCTCAGCAGCTTATAGCTGGCTGCCGCGGCTTGTAGCCAATGGCAGTATTCGGAATTCCTGCCGTTTTAACAACCAATCAGATTGAACTCTGCATATTTTCAGCAACCAATCAGATTAACTCTGCATACATTAAACCCCTCCCCACCTGGTCCAGCCCATACTCAAACGCCATCTATCTAATGTACTCTTGTAAATAGGTGGGGCTTTTACGGTTACATTTGGAGTGGGTGGTTCAGGTGTTCTAGGAACTTCTATTTGTTTTGAAGGAATGTTAGTTGTTGGAATCCCCTCATTTGGAATCTTTTGGCCGGGTGATCTGGCTCTGTTACTCCAACCTGGTCTCTCCTCCCAGTCCACTCCCAGCCCATTGGTATCCCCTTGAATAGGTGAAGTTGTGTTGTCCTCTATTGGAGTTATCATTTGTTGTGATTGTGTTAGGGCTTGGAATGGCTCTTGTTGTGCTATTCCATTTAAGAGGGGGTTGACTATTACTTGTTCATTATTCAAAAGGTGTCCCCCTTCCCCCACAGCTTGGGTTATGCGTAATGAGTCCTGAAATGTGCCAGGGTAAGTTTCTAGGGACTTTCTGGACCTTAATTGGTCTATATATCTTTTTCAAGTGACCTGTCCTCCGTTTGTACCCTGTAAGACCTGGGTCCTGTTACATGGGTAATTTCCACAGGAATCCATAAAGGCTCACCCACAAGGTTCTTAGCATAAACTTGATCCCCTATTTGAAAAATGCGAGTTTTGTTACTAGAATCTACAGGTTTCTCAGTTGCGTAAGTGGGGTGAAGGCAGTCGAGGGTTGACCTGAGTTTCCTGCCCATTAAGAGCTCTGCAGGGCTTAAATTAGTGGAGGGGTTGGGGGTAATGTGTTGGATACTGAGCAGTTTGTCTACTTTCTCAGTAATATCCCCTGGACCCAACTGTTGAAGTTTCTCTTTAGTAAACCGAACCATACGTTCAGCCCGGCCGTTAGTGGAGGGGTGCCAGGGACCGTAAGGGCGTGCCTTATGCCCTGGTGTGCTAAGTATGATTCAAAAAGGGTGGCAGTAAATTGGGGACCATTGTCGGAAACAACCACATCGGGCAACCCGTGAGTTACAAAAAGTTTCCTTAGCTGTTTGATAACAGCTTCTGCAGTGGTGGATGACATAGGAATAACCTCGAGCCATCTGGAATATGCATCTACTACAATCAGAAAAGTATGCCTTTAGTTGGCCCAGCAAAATCAATATGAATTCTGGACCATGGCCCCCTAGGACATTCCCATTCCTGTTTAGGGGCGATAGGTGGTGTGGACCTCAGTTCCTGACAATTCGTACAGCCAGCAACCCAGTTTTCAACCATTTTGTCAATCCCCGGCCACCATACATAGCTCCTAGCTAACTCCTTCATTCTGACAATCCCTGGGTGCCCCTCATGCAACATAGTCAATACTTTCTTCTGTAACTTTTCAGGAATAACCACTCGATTTCCCCATAGAATACACCCCTTTAAGAGAGATAGTTCAGTTTGTCTGGACTTAAATGGTTTGCAGATGTCCCTTAGTTCTTGCTGTGGCCAACCCTTCTTTATCCAATCGACAACAGGTGCCAATAAACTTCTTTAGCAGTTTCTCTTGCAATTTCAGCAGCATCCACGGGTAGTTGAGCAACTGTTTCTAAGAACAAGGTGTAAGTCCCAGGTGCTGGATCTTCAGTGTTCATAGGTAATGGGCAGCGGCTCAATGCATCTGCATGCCCTATTTCCTTTCCTGGATGGTGAATGAGTCTGTACGAGTATGCAGTGAGGAATTCAGTCCACCTCATCATTCGGGGTGAAAGGATGATAGGAGTTGGTTTATTGCCAGCTACTATTCCGAGGAGAGGCTTATGATCGGTGACAATGGTGAATTTTCTTCCATAAACGTATTCGTGGAATTTCTTGACAGCTGCTACTATTGCCAGCGCTTCCTTGTCCAGCTGACTATAGTTTCTCTCTGCCTTTGTCAATGTTCTTGAATAGAATGCAATGGGAGCTTCTCTTCCACTCGGTAGCTGGTGGCTCAATACCCCCACTCCAAAGGGAAGCATCACAAGTTAATACCATGGGCAGGTTTTCACTAAACTGTATTAATACACAATCAGACGTGATTTGGCACTTAATACTGTTAAAAGCTGCTTCTTCTCTTTGCCCCAGACCCACGTAGCTTTTTATCGAGCAGTCTATGTAGGGGTTCGCAGTTGTTGCTTTCTGCAGCAAAAACATATGGTAGAAATTAATAAGTCCCAGAAATGCTTGAAGGTCAGCTTTGCATTTAGGTCTGGGCTTCCTGGATTGCCTGAATTTTTGTTTCTGTGGGGTGAATACCGTGTCTGTCAATCATGTAACCTAAGATTTCTACTCTGTCAGTTCTTAGTGTACATTTCTCTTTTTGACTTTTAGTCCTGCTTTTTGAACCTGATCAATACTTCTCTGAGTCTCTCACGTAGCTGAGTGTCATTTTAGCAGAGATTAAGCGTCATCAAAGTAAGGTACTACCCCTTTTAAACCTTGTAATATTCTTTCCATAAGGCTTTGAAATATGCCTGGTGCCACACTTACTCTGAATTGCAACCTTTTGCATTTAAAGGCACCCGATGGGTCACAATCGTTTGTGCCTCTGCAGTTGTATCGTCTACTGTTAACTGCTGGTATGCTTGGGCAAGGTCTAATTTAGCGAAAACAGTACCCCACCTAGGGAGTGTAATAAATGATGTACCACTGGAACCGGATATGCACTCTGTTGCAGTGCATGGTTCAATGTCCCCTTACAGTCCCCACAAATTCTTACAGAGCCATCAGGTTTGACAGGGGTAACTATGGGTGTTTCCCATCTGGACTGGTCTGTGGGCTCTAGTACCCCTTGAGCTATCAGTTTGTCTAACTGTTCATCGATTTTTGCTTTGAGTGCAGACAGCACTCGTCTGGCTTTTAAATGGATTGGTTGTACGTTAGGGTCTAAATTGAAAGTAATAGGGGTCCCCGAGTACTTGCCTAATCCGTCGCTGAAGACCTCTTGGAATTCTTTCTTCAATGACTCTTCCCATTCTGATTCACTGACATGGTTGATTCTGATTACTTGGATGCCCAGGAAGTGGAACCATTCCAGTCCTAGAAGACTTGGGCAGTCTTTATCAATGATGGTCAATGGTAGAAGTTTAGTGTGATTCTTGAATTTCACATTGAATTTTCTTGTTCCGATTACTGAAATCTTGTTTCCTTGGTAATCTTTGAGGGTTAGTGCTTGCTTATTGAATTGGTTCTTCTGGATCTCTGGAATGAGTCTCTGTATAGTGTCCCATGACACCATGGATAGATATGATCCCAAGTCTACCTCCATCTGGCACAGTCTTCCCTCGATATAGACCTTGACATGCACCTTCCTGTTGTTCAGTGAAGAAGAATGACCAATTGTTACAGTTTGATGTGTTTCATTTTTCCTGCTTGTGCTGCCGGGTTTTACTTCTTTGTCCTTGTTATTTGGATTGAACTTCCTTCTGTTTGGTGGAGTTCTGGATGATTTGCAGACTCTTGCGGTGTGCCCTTTCTTCTCGCAACGGAGGCAAATGGCTTCCAGGAACCTGCATTCTGTGCAGGGGTGGTTCCCTCCACATCCTGCGCAATGGAAGTCTCGCTTCTTCTGGCCCTCAGCGTTCCATTTCTGCTCCATTCTGAGTCTGTTTATCTCTTCTTCTTCTCCTCTGTGCTCTGATTCTGACTCTAGTTCATCAAAATGCATCGTTGCGGTTTTTTCACCCTCTGGATGGTTGGTTATTCTGTTCATCTTCCTCATTGTGGCTGCGGAGGTTTTCGTGGCTTCTGCTGCTATTGCCTCATCGATGGCTTCTTTTAGCGTAATGTTTGGTTTCATGAGTAGTTTACTTTGTAGCGTCTGGTCCTTAAGCCCCAAGACAAAACGATAGCACATGGCTTCTTCTAGCGTGATGGTCACAGGCACCCCCAAGGTTTCGTAAGCTGGCCACAAAGTCACTGATGCTTTCTTCTTCTTGTTGATCGTGGCAGTAGAATTCGTGTCTGTGGATCAGGCATGATACTTGGGGTGTGTAGTGCGCCCTCAATAGACTTTCCAAGTCTGCCCATGCCATCGCTTTCATGTCTGCTGGTGCAGCCAGAGCCTTTGCCATCTTGAACACTGCGGGACTGCAGTGTGTTAGGAAAACCGCTCTTTTCCGTTGTTCAGAAATTGAAGCTAGATCATTTCCTTCTAAGAACATTTGGAATCTATCTGCATAAGACTCCCAGTCTTCGTTCTTTGGGTCGAACTGGGCTGGTGGCGTGTTCAGCCCAGTCATCTTGTTTCTTTCTTCTGCGTTGTCTTCTTGTCCGTTACGATCCCACCTTCGTCGCCAGTGTTCAGTTCGGAAGAAGATAGGACGCGAAGTGCTTCAGCTCATTTTAATAATGTGACTACAGCTCAGAACTACGCCAGAATGGCTTGGTCTTGGCAGCTTATATAGCCGGCTGCCGCGGCTTGTAGCCAATGGCGGTATTTGGAATTCCCGCCATTTTAACAACCAATCAGATTGAACTCTGCATACATTACAAAATGAATAAGGAATCTTTTGTGAATCCATTGATAAAATCCACAAACCACTGAGAACTCATGAAATACCTGGGGAAAAATTCACATTCCTTTCCCCCCACTTGTAGGCTAAATGTGTAAAAGACAGAAAAAGAGGGACAGCCTGTTACAATTCAAACCCAAAAGTTTTCTAGTGACAGTTGAAACTGAAGAGAAAAGTGTCAGAATGTAAAGAAAAGTCCTTACTAGAAGTGAATTGGGAGGATAAAGATGTACAGAAACTGAGAGAAAGGATCAAGCAAGGTTGGTTAAGAGCCATAAAAATGCCTATTCCTTCACTTAGGAGCCACTTTAAGAACTTGTCAATATTAATGCCTACTGAAAACTACACATAGGTGGACTATATGCAATACATTTTATCTTTAAGCAATCAATTTGACTTTGTAAATAGTTTTTTGTATTTAAAATGTCTTGCAAGTCCAATTTATTATGCATGGGAAAACTGTGAAGATGACACCACCCTAATAAACCACTTCTTTTAATATAAGAACATGATCCTTGATTAGTTTCCATCCATTTATTTTCTTCTCCTGTCCTCTGATGATTTGAAAAATAAGTTGACCCTCTGCTCTTTGTGGCAACATCTCAAAAATTGGAATACAACTATCAGGACTGGGGGGGCAGGGATGGGGAAGATATGATAGAACTATTCCAGCATTTGAGAGGTTGCGACAAAGAGGAGGGGGTCAACTTATTTTTCAAGGGCAGTGTTATGTATGTAGGTTTGAATGTTATTGGTTTATTTGAACTATTCTTGTAAAATGTTAAATGGTATTGGTTTAAATAGTGCGGTAAGAAACCCTGCACTCCCATTGGCTGGCAACTATGGCTGCTGGCTATAAGAGGCAGCCGTAGCCCAGCCAACTCGGGTCCATTCGAGCTGTAGTCACTGAATAAACTCTTATCTGAAGCTCCCCGCATTTGACTCTTCATGCAAACTTAACACTGGCGATGAGGATGGGATCTCCCTGAAGAAGAGACAACGCGGAAGGCAAACAGAAGAGCAAGATGGCTGCGCTGAACACCCCCCTAGCCCTGTTCGATCCGGCAGCGGAAGACTGGGAATCGTATGCGGATCGCTTCCAGATGTACCTGGAAGGAAACGACCTCGCCGATATTCCCAAGAGACAGAAGAGGGCGGTATTTCTCACGCACTGCGGTCCGCAGTCTTCAAAATGGCGAAGGCATTGGCGGGAGCAGCAGAGCTGAAGGTAATGGAATGGCCCGATTTAGAGAAACTTTTAAGAGCCCATTACGCCCCACAAGTATCGTGCCTCATTAAGAGACACAAATTTTACCGCGGGATCAAGGGGATAGCGAGAATGTTAATGACTTCGTGGCAAGTTTAAGGGACATTGGGGTGCTTGTGACTTTACCAACTTAGAAGAGGCCATGTGATCGGTTTGTTTTAGGCCTAAAAGATAAGGTCTTACAAAGCAAACTATTAATGAAACCTAAGATCACATTTAAAGAGGCCATTGAAGAAGCTGTTTCAGCGGAAGCCACCAAGTCCTCAGCAGCGGCCATGAAAAAGATTAACAAGGCCTCAAGCCAGGCCTCAGCCATTCTGATGTGGAAAATCCACAACAACCCATTGCGAACAAATAGACTCTGATTCAGATTGCAGTGAGGTGGAGGAAGGGATTTTTAGACTCAGAATGGAGAAGAAAAGGAAAGACCCTGGGAGAAAGAGGCAAGAATTTTATTGCAGAGGCTGGGGGGGGCATCCCCGCACTGAATGCAAGTTCTTAGACACCATCTGCCTACGTTGTGAGAAAAGGGGTCACCTAGCCAGAGTCTGCAAATCATCCAGAACTCCACCTAGTAGGAAGAAATTTCCTGAAAAGGATTTTAAGCCCAACAACTTCATTGAAAAGATGGGGCGCAATTCAAAAGCAAATAGGAAGACTGAAACTCATCAAACAATCACCATTGGTCATTCTTCACCCTTGAGAAGCAGAAAAGTACACGTGAAAGTGTTCATTGAAGGAAGGCCTTGCCAAATGGAAGTGGACTCAGGCTCTTATTTATCTATGGTGTCATGGGACACTATTCGCAGGCTACTTCCCAACATTCAGAAGAAACATTTCCAGAAGCAAGCAGTGACTCTTAAAGACTACCAAGGGAACAAGATTCCAGTAGTTGGAGCAAGAGATTTCAATGTGCAGTTTAAAGGCCACACCAAACGTTTGCCTCTGACCATTGTGGACAAGGATCGCCCAAGCTTGCTGGGACTTGAGTGGTTCAAGCCACTAGGCATCGAGGTGACTGGCATCAATCACGTGAGCAACTCTGAATGGGAGGAGGCCTTGAAGTCTGAGTTTCCAGAGGTCTTCAGCGAAGGACTGGGCAAGTATATGGGGACCCCTATCACTTTCAACCTAGATCCCAAGGTGCCCCCAATTCGTTTAAAGCCCAGAAGGGTCCCATTTGCTTTAAAGGAAAAAATTGATGCACAATTAGACAAATTAATTGCTCAAGGGTTTTAGAGCCCACTGATCACTCCAGATGGGAAACACCCATAGTCACACCAGTCAAGGCTGATGGGTCAGTAAGAATTTGTGGAGACTATAAGGGGACACTGAACCATGCACTTCAGCAGAGCACATATCCAGTGCCAGTTGTGCATCATCTGTTACATTCACTTGGCAGGGGTACAGTCTTTGCCAAATTCGACTTGGCCCAGGCATATCAACAACTAACAGTTGATGATGCCACTGCAGAGGCCCAAACCATTGTGACTCACAGACGTGCCTTCAAATGTAAAAGGTTACAATTTGGAGTAAGCGTGGCACCAGGCATTTTTCAAAGTCTTATGGAAAGAATGCTTCAAGGACTGCCAGGGGTAGTGCCTTACTTTGATGATGTGTTAATCTCTGCTGAAAATGACACTCAGCTTCAAGAAAGACTCAGAGAAGTCCTTACCAGATTCAGAAAAGCGGCGTTAAAAGTCAAGGAAGACAAATGCACACTTAAGACAGATAGGGTTGAGTTCCTGGGCTACATGATTGACAAGCATGGCATCCACCCTACTGATGCCAAGGTTAAAGCAATCAAAGAAGCCCCTAAACCTAAATGCAAAACAGATTTGCAAGCCTTCCTTGGACTCATTAACTTTTGTCACATGTTTCTACCTCAAAAGGCAACCATTGCTGAACCTTTGCACAGATTGCTTGATAAGAAGGCTGTTTGGATCTGGGGGAGGAAGGAATTTAACAGTATTAAGAGACTAATCACATCTGATGCTGTATTGATACAGTTCTCTGAGAATTTGCCTGTTGTACTGACTTGTGATGCATCCCCTTTTGGAGTGGGGGGTTTGAGCCACAGGCTTCCCAGTGGAAGGGAAGCCCTATTGCATTTACTCTGCACTTTGACCAAAGCAGAGAAATTATAGCCAACTGGACAAAGAGGCATTGGCAGTTGTTGCAGCTGTCAAGAAATTTCATGAATATCTGTATGGCAGGACATTTACCATTGTTACAGATCACAAACCTTTGTTAGGCATTGTGGCAGGAGATAAAACTACACCTACTATCCTGTCACCAAGAATGCTGAGGTGGACTGAATTTCTTGCAGCTTATTCATACAAACTGATTCACTGGCCTGGCAAGGACATTGGACATGCTGATTGGACATGCTGAGTCGTTGCCCACTGCCTTGCCACAAGGAGGACTTTGAACCTGAAACACACACCTTTTTCCTAGAAACTGTTGCTAAGCTTCCAGTTCATGCTGCTGAAATTGCCAGAGAGACTGCCAAAGACACTGTGTTGGCTCCTGTTATAGGCTGGATTAAGAAAGGTTGGCCTCTTCAAGATCTACCTCACCTTGCCCAACCTTTTAAGTCCAGGCAAACTGAATTATCTGTATTAAGAGGATGTATTTTGTGGGGTAACAGGGTGGTTATTCCTGCAAAACTGCAAAGAGAGGTTTTGGAAATGTTACATGAGGGTCATCCTGGTATTGTAAGGATGAAGGGATTGGCCAGGAGTTATGTATGGTGGCCAGGTATTAACAAAATGGTTGAAAACTGGGTTGCATCTTGTCCCAATTGCCAGGTGCCTGCCCCACCTCACGCCCCCACACAGGAATGGGAATGTCCTAGGGGCCTGTGGTCTAGGATCCACATTGATTTCGCAGGTCCTACTAGAGGGCACACTTTTCTGGTTATAGTAGATGCATATTCCAAATGGCCCAAGGTATTTCCCATGACATCCACCACAACTGATGCTGTCATCAAGCAGCTCAGAAAACTGTTTGTAACCTATTAGTTACCTGATGTTCTTGTCTCTGACAATGGCCCTCAATTTACATCTAACATTTTTTAATCCTTTCTAGCACAACAGGGTATCAGACATGCCCTGACTGCCCCTGGGCACCCTTCGGCTAATGGCTGGGCTGAACGCATTGTACGCTTTACCAAAGAGAAGCTCCAGCAACTGGGTCCTGGGGACATCACTGAGAAGCTTGAAAAACTTCTTAGTGTTCAGCACATCACTCCTAGCCCATCTATTAACTTATCCCCAGCAGAGTTGTTGATGGGTAGGAAACTTAGGTCTTCCCTTGACCGCCTTCATCCCACTTATGCACCCAACGCACCACTGGATTCCACTTCCAAAGTTCGTACTTTCAGTGTGGGTGATTCTGTGTATGCTAAGAACCTTATAGGTGAGTCTTTGTGGATTCCTGCTGCAATAACTCAAATCACTGGCCCTCGTTCTTACAGGGTACAAACAGAGGATGGACTCCTCTGGAGCAGGCACACTGATCAACTTAGATCCAGGTTCCCTCAGGAACATCACCCCTGTCTCTCTCTGGTTCCCTCACCTGATGTCACTTCTAGGGGGGAAGGGGAGGAACAGGAGGAAAATCAGCAAGCAAGAATCAACCCCATGTGTAACGAGCCATTACGACAGGAACCATCCCGAACCCTGTCACAATGCCAAGATCCATCCTTAGAAGTGGAAGATTGCACATCACTACCTGACTTGGGTGCTGACATTGGAATGGAGATGGGTTGGGAGGAGAGACCAGATTCTAACAGTCTAACAGGGTCTTCTTTCACAGGAAGTCCCAAGGAAATGTCAGCAGACACATTTCTCTCTCACTGGGTGAGAACGTTAAAACTTCTGAACCACGAAGGTCTCAACGTACACATAAGAGCCCCACCTATTTAAAATAATACATTAGATAGGTTGGGGTTTGGTATGGACTGAACCTAGTGGGGAGGGGTGTTATGTATGTAGGTTTGAATGTTATTGGTTTATTTGAACTGTTCTTGTAAAATGTTAAATGGTATTGGTTTAAATAGTGCGGGAAGAAACCCTGCACTCCCATTGGTTGGCAACTACGGCTGCTGGCTATAAGAGGCAGCCGTAGCCCAGCCAACTCGGGTCCATTCGAGCTGTAGTCACTGAATAAACTCTTATCTGAAGCTCCCCATGTTTGACTCTTCATGCAAACTTAACAGGCAGGACAAGAAAAAAAATGGATGGTAACTAATCAAGGAGAGAATCAACCTGGAATTAATGAAAAACTTCCTAATAGTGAGAACAATTAACCAGTGGAACAGCTTGCCATCAGAAGTTATGGGTGCTTCATTACTGGAGGTTTTTAAGAAGAGACTGGACAGTCACTTGTCTGAAATTGTATAGGGTCTCCTGCTTGAGCAGGGGGATGGACTAGAAATCTTGAAGGTCCCTTTTAGCTCTATTCTGATTGATAGATTTGATTATCCTAGCATTACTGGGAGAGTGCAGAAGAACCTACACGTGCTATTGTATATCTCCATATTACTGCTTTTCATATGCCTAAATAAGGTAAGTGAATGATTTAGATCCGCCATGGAAATTGGTAGTTGTAACAAAATACTAACTGATTAAAAACCTATAGTTACATTATTAACTAGTAACTAATGACATCATTTTCATCCCATAAAATAGAAAGAGATGGTAAGCAATAAAGATTAATTATTGGAATAAGTTCAGAGACACACACTTTCAAGCTGTCTCTACACAAGATAGTTAAATGTGTAATTATTCTCTTTCAAACTAATACTTCTGACAACATTATGAGAATAAAAAAGAATAACAAAACACAAATGCTGATCTGAGTTCTTTGAAGAAAGTATGGGATATCAGTAATATTTAATGATCATGTAGACAAGAAGACATTAATTTGATAAATAACGTATATCACGTGTATCTTTGCAGAATGAAAGACTTTATTCATGTCTAAGGCAAATGCATTATATTTTTTTAAAATTTTTACAAGGCATGCTGTTCAGTCTGGATTGATATTAAAAAGACCTAGGACTAGGGCAATTTTGAGGCCTCTTCTTTCTGTCCATGCTTGTCAGCATATTGGAATCAGGAGTAGATATTTGGTTCTTGTAATGTACTATTTATTTTGGTTTTTCTTATTCACCACCACATGTTTAGTCTTTCCTATCCTAAAAAGACATGAAAAATAGAGCCAAATGCTATATTTGCAATTTCAGGAAAAGCATTTATTCCAAAGCAGGAAAATATCTAAATAACAAGTTACTGATAATTTGAACTGAAGCTGAATTTGTCATTAACCAGTTCATTCAAAGTTTTAAAAAGCTTCTTTTCTATCTCTCTTTGTTTAATTTTCAACATTATTAAAAAGATTAAAATGCAAAATATAAAGTAAAAAAAATAATTAAGGAAGACAAAACAAAACTAAAGAAAAAAGTGGATTAAAAGAACAAAAAAAATACATAGTATCACCCTAATTGAACACTGACAAATATATTGAACAATAGGAGCTTCCTCCCTTAAAAAACCGGCTTTCCCTCAACCTTGACCAGTTTCCCAGTTCCTGCTGCTAATGTTAAAGATGCAGTTAATTTTTGAGACAATATTCCAGTATTTGAGGGACTGCCACAAAGAAGAAAGGGTCAACTTCTTTTCAAAAGCACCAGAGGATGGAAACTAATGAAGGAAAGAAGCAACCTGGAATTAAGGAGAAACTTCACTAACAGTGAGAACAATTAACCAGTGGAACAACTTACCATCAGAAGTTGTGTGTGCTTCATCAGTAGAAGTTTTTAAGAAGAGTCTGGACAATCACTTGTCTGAAATGGTATAGGATCTCCTGCTTGTGCAGGGAATTGGACTAGAAGAACTACTTGAAGGTCCCTTCCAGCTCTATTCTGATTAATTCAAAGATAATAGTTCACTTTGTAGCAGCATTTATGAAACTCCAATATTTAATCATGATTCTTTCAATCTGAGATGTGTAAATTTATGGGATATTCTCCACTCAGAGTCTTTAAAATGTGTCTATTAATTTTAAGACACATTTAAGTAATTTTCCTGACTTTATACATTTATCATATTCCAAAATGTCAATCAACTTAAGTTCTGAATGTGTTTTGAGCAGAAGAAATTAATTTGAAAAGATAAATTACCTTAACGTTATGTCTTTAGTAGCATTTGTAAGGATCAATAATGGGCCATCAAATTCCTTTATTGATGCAAAAGAGATTTGCTTCAAATGAAATAAATATCTTGGCAAAAAGAGTCACCACTCTTTACATTTCCGTAAAAAATGTCAAATAAACTTTCCTGCACAACAATAAACACCACAATAAACATTCTTATGCTTCCTCCTCCTCACATTTACTTAATAATTATTAAACATACACTTCAGGATTCATGCACGCTGACGGGCAATGTTTGAATAGGCCTGTGGAAGATGACTATAATCAAAAATTAGAAAGAAAAAGAACTCAGGGAATATTCCCAGTCCGCATACTGGGGGGAAAAAACCCCACAAGAATGTATTCCAGAAGCTAAACACAAGAGATCTCAAAATTGACCATAAAACTGATTGCATAGATATGGTGCTTAATAAACTAGTTCTTACGGACTTACATGTTTCATAACAAGTAGCATATCTCTGAAATTGTTACACACTCTCACCTGACACACATGTTCACATGTGTTTTTCTGCTTGTCATGTGTCCCAAAAATTACCCTATTTCCCCTGTTGCTTAGCAAACATTTTTTTACATGCCTTATAATGTTTTTGTCAGGGCGTAAAGACAGCTTCACTGCTAATTAGAGGTGATAAACCATGCTTTTCTTTTGCTGTCAACTTTGCTTAAATAAAACCTGGAAAATGATCTAAGAAACATCTTTTTATTTACAAAAATAACAAAACCTAACAGAACTACATTACCGGCAGATAATCACACACACAGGCATATATCAAAGAAAGTTACAGGAAGTTATAGGAAGTAAAGAAAAGAAACTTTTGAAGCATGTGCAGTAAATCAGAAATCACAAGACATCCTTATCTCATTGCTATGGAGACAAGATAACAAATGTTCTAGCAAGCTTTGGTAATTGCCTGCAAATCTTAGCCTAAAAACTTAGCAGACAAATCAAAAAAACGAAGTGACAACCCCTTCTTTGTCTGTTAAGCTGACATCTTCTCACATACATATTTGTGTTGAGCAGCTGGAAGTGGTTTGTTGAGCATGTCAGCAATTGATCATGTGTGGACACATACTGTAATTTAACAAACCTTGTTTAACTAATTGCTTTATGTTCTTATAACGAATGTCAATGTGTCTGGACCTAGAACCTGTGAAATGTGTTTCAGAAATATAAACCACAGATTTGCTGTCTTCCATCATGGTGATTGGCTGGATCGGGCGTGTCCAGATACCTGTGACTAAAGCATCAAACCACGTTAGAGAATTACGTGCATCTGAAACACAAGCATATTCAAGTTCAGTAGATGAACAAGAAATGAAGTTCTGTTTATGCACATGCCAGTAAACAGGACATCCATTTAAGAACATCATATAACCTGAAGTACTTTTATGTGACTTCTTATCACTAGCCCAATCAGAATCTGCATAACAATATAATTCTGCATAATCAGTATGTGTCAGTTCTAACAACAACTTCATATTTTTAGTGTGCTTTAGATATCTCAACAACTTCTTAATGCATAACCAATGAAACTGTTTTGCTTTACCTACGTGTCGTGACAAAAGATTAACACTAAGTGCAATGTCAGGTCTAGTCCAACTACTAATGTATAACAATGATGCAGTTACTGAATGATAAAGTGTTTGATCTTCAAAATCAGGACTTGGTTCATGTGCCAGATTATGAAAATCTGTTTGCATAGGTATGCTAGCTGTTTTAGCATCCTTCATATTGCAATGATGCAAAAGTTGTTCAATCTTATCCTCTTGTGAAAGACTAAACCCCTTCTGAGTTTTGGTAATCTGAACACCCAAATAAGTGTTAATGTAACCTAAAGATTTCAATGTAAAATATTTCTGCAAGGCTTTAGCAAAATTCTCACTCATTTGCTTATTTGGACCAATATAAACAATATCATCAACATAAACAAGAATTATTTCATATATATTCTTAGATCTTTTTGTGAACACGCATTCATTTTATTTATTTATTTATTTATTTGACTTATATGCCACCCTCTCTCCGAAAGGACTCGGGGCGGCTCATTAGTTTTGGACTTAATAAAGCCCATTGAATTGAGTTTGTCAGTAAGACATAAGTACCACATTAAACCGGACTGTTTCAGACCATAAAGACTTTTGTTTAGGAGCCAGGTATCCCCTTCTTGTTTTTGGAACCCTGGAGGACCTTTGACATAAATTTCTTCATCCAGGTCAGCATGTAGATAAGCTGATTCAACATCAAATTGGAAAACTTCTAAACCAAGAATAGTTGCAGTGGCTAAAGCAATTTTTACACTCTCAGTCTGAACTGTTGGTGAGTAAGTATTTGTGTAGTCCTCAGGATAACGTTGAGCGAAATCCTGAGCTACAAATCTGGCCTTGTATAATGACTCACCATTTGGCTTCTTTTTAATTCTATAGACCCATTTGGTGCCAATAACTTTCTTATTTGCTGGAGGACTTGCAGGCGTAAACACCTTGAGTTTCTTCAGACTGTCCATTTCAGCCTGCATTGTCTCATACCATTTCTCTTGCTCTGAATCAGAAAGATGCTTAATTTGTGTGAACTTGTCAGGAGGAAGTGTAACAGCACAAATAAAGGTAAAGGTGCTTTTTTGTCAATTGCCATGAATATCACTTTGGAGTGATCCCCTTTGTGGCCCTCTCGGAACGTCTCGGAACAACTGTCCATTCTTCTTCCATTTCGTCCTTGTCTTTATAGTCGCTAGCATCAGCATCGATGGCTTGGCAAGACAGAACATCTGGTTGAGAAGAACTAGTTGATGGAACATCCGCCTGTGAATCTTGATCATCAGACTGCATGACATCAGTAGCATCATCTCTAGGAAAATAAACTCCAGGATCATTGGAGTGAATTCTGGACCAGTCAACATCTTCTTCAAAATTAAAGGACTGAGAAATCACTATTACATGTTTGGAGTCAATGAATTTGCTCCATTTTGAATTGTCATCAATACCCATGAATCTCATTCTTTTTGCTGCTGGACCTCCTTTCTTTCTTTGAGCCAAAGGAATGTTCACCATAGCGTATGAACCAAAAATATGGATGTTTTTAAGATCAGGTTTATACCCATATAACATGAAGAAAGGTGTCTGATTTATTACACTACTCCAAATACAGTTAATAATGTAATTTGCATATTTAATATCTTCACCCCAGTATGAGAGACTGAGATTAGCGTCTTCTAGGAGACAACGCATCATGGTTTGTAGAACCCCATTTCTGCGTTCCGCCACTCCATTTTCCGCAGGAATGTAAGGGGCTGATGTCTGGTGCAGAATTCCGTTCTTATGCATCCAGTCCTGTAAACACTGGGACATGAATTCAGCACCGCGATCACTTTGAATTCTAGTGATGTGAACATTGTGTTGGGTATTGACATAAGTTGCAAAGTCTTTAAAGATCTGAAAGGTCTCTGATTTTTCTTTCATAGGAAATACAAATCCATATCTAGAATAATTATAATTATAATTGTTAAGAAATATTTTTTACCACCAAGTGTTAGTGCAAATGGACCTACTATGTCAGTGTGCACCAAATCAAAAATGCGTGTTGACAGGCATGTAGCGTGTTTTGGAATAGCTGCTGCTTTGGATTTGGCTTTCTTGCAGACAGCACAATCCAAGAACACCTTACATCCCTTCAGATCCAAACCTTTCGCTAATTCTGGCATCTTCCTAAGAACATGAAAACTGGCATGCCCCAATTTTCTGTGCCACTTATGGATACACCTGGAATGCAAAGGTTTACCTGTTAGTGAATTCTCAATATTTTTATTAGGAACCTCAGGCTTGCTTCGAGCAACCTGTTTCTTATTTTTCTTTTTGTTGGCTTTAGGAGCCTTTGGAGTAGCAACAGGATCTCTCTCTGGAACATCTCTCTCTGGGCCTGTGCTCTCCTTTTTTGGAAATTGTATACTTGCCTGTGCTTGCGAGTTAGACTTTGGCTTTAGGTAATAAACACCACCAATTAATATGGCTTCAGCAAACAATATTACCCTCTTTAACCACATAACTTTCTTTTTCAAAATGGTGAACCTGGTACTTGGATACTCTTGACAAATGACTCTGACTAAGCAAACTACAGGTTGCTGTTGTTATATAATAAACATCAGGAATAACTGCATCAAGCTCTTCAATATAAACAGTTCCTTTTCCCCTGACCTGAACAGGATAGTTTGAAAAAGTGTACAGTTCACGCATGTCAGGTTCCGGCTCGTGCATCTCTGTGTAAAGATCTTTTCTGTAGGTAACATGCACTGCTGCTCCATTGTCTAAAGTACAGAGAAATCATCTGTCATACTCTGGATGAGGTTGTGAATCATTGGTTAAAGCCAATGTGATGTGTTGAGCTTGTAGATCACACCTGGGACCACAACGACCTTGTCTTCCATCTCTGCCCCGCCTCTGGAATCTGTTCCTCTGGGCTGGTACGTGGCGGGTGTTGGAGATCATTGGGGACAATCACGGGTGGCATGTCCCACATGATTGCATATGTAGCATCTTGGCATCCCTGGAACGAAGGCTCTTCCTCGGAAGGGATGCCTCGCTGGAGCTCTTGATGCAGGTGGTCCTCTCAAATGTGGTGTTGCTTCCATGAGTGCTTCTTCTTCAGTTAAAATTCTGCATACATGATCAACTGTGCGCTGAGTAATAGGCACTTGATTAATCTTTGAAATGGCATCTTTCCATTCATAATTCAATGAGTTAATAATAATACTGATCATTTGAAAATCATCCACAGCATAACCTTGTTCAGCAAGTTCTTTTCTCTTTCCTTTCATTTTAGTTAAATGTTCTCCAATAGTTTCACCAGGTTTTAATTTCAAACCATGAAATTCAGTTAAGAGCAAACATGTAGATTCAATTGAAATAGGCTGATAACATGCTTCTAACTGAGCCCAAATTTGTTGGGCAGCTGCGTCAGGTGAAAAAATAATCTGCAGTTCAGTGTCCATTGACATCAATAATGTTGTGCATGCTTTAGTATCCAAGTGTCTTATTTTGGGAGGCCAAGGTTGTGGTGGAGGATTAAATACCATACAGTGGGTATCTTCTCTACGAAGTAAAATGCCAACCTCACTGACCCATGCCTTGTAATTTTGTCCTGAGTGCTTTAATTTTGAATCACCAGTCAGTGGGGTGATAGAAGTATGTTGAAGAGGAACATGTATAACTTGTGCTGGTTGAGCAATGTGTGCTTGGACACCAGGAGGCACTGGAGGTAGCACTGGTGCTGGCACTGGTTGACCTGCTAAAGGCATTTGTGGCTGTGCCATTGCTGGTCGAACCTGTGGCTGCATGTGAACTTGTTGCTGTTGAGCTGCCATTGGTATTTGAGCAACATTAATTTGGTCTGCTGGGGGTGCTGGCATTTGCATTTGCTGCATTTGAGGAATTTTAATAGCAGCTATATCAGGAAGCCGAGCTGGTGCAATTTGGGAAGCCACAGGAGGCATTTGCATAGCTGGAGCAATGGCTGGAGGAGGTGTGGCAGCTTGTACAAATGACTGTCTCATCATTGAAAGCATTGAAAAAGTTCTTTGTAAATTTTGTAATTGTTCATGTATTGCATGTAATTCGCTGGCAGATGGTGCTACAACATTAGAAATCGCAGAAGCTCTTGCTGAGTCAGCATTACAAGGCAACCAAGACGAAACCAGTTGTGATGTGGTGGCAAAGCTCTGCTCTGATTGGTCTGACACCATGCCCATGTGACCAACTTGTGGGTGGTCCCTTGGCTTCAAAGAAGAAGGCAAGATGGAGGGCTCAGGAACTTGAACAACATCCTTAACTGGCTGAAGGGAGGATGCAAAGGCCTTAGCCTGCTGTAAACTTTGTTCAAAAATTCA